>PISW01001299.1:295787-380220 GCA_004023785.1 Mungos mungo | reverse complement strand
GTCTATTTTCAAGAAGGGTTCTTTGTTAGGCTCTGTGCTGACAGCTCAGAGCCTGGAGCCTGTCTTCAGATTCGGTGTCTTCTCTCTCTGCCCCTCTTCTGCTCATGCTGTCTCTCTCTCTGTCTCTCAAAAATAAATAAAACATGAAAAAAATCTAAAAAGAAGGGTTCTTGAGAAGTGTGGTCTCTGTTACCTTTATATTTAATCAAATGTTTGGCTGGGTTTTAAAGCCTTGGCTTAAACTTTTTTCTCCCTAAGAACTTTGTTTGTACTCAATTAAGATCTTCGGTGGTGAACATCATAGTGAAGTCTGAGGCTGGCCCGAATTTTTGCAACTATAGATAAAACCTGATCTTTCCGCCTACCTGATAAAAAATTTATGAGTATGTGCCTCATTCCTTATTCTCGACACTTTATTTTGGAAAACTTCAAAGCCATAGGCAAGTTGTAAGAATAGTACAATGAATACCCATATATCCTTTACCTAGACTCACCAATTGTTAACATTTTGCCACATTTGTTTTATTGCTGTTGCTATCTATCTATCCATATTTTTTGAACCATTTGAAAGAGACTTGAAGACATTATGAAACTATACCTAAAGGCACTTGAATATATGCCTACTAAGAATAAGTGCATTTTTACATAACCACAGCATCAACATATGCTCAAGGAATTTGGCATTAATTTAAAAATATTGTCTAATACATAGGCTACTTTTTTGGTAGGGATCTGTCAGGAAAGACACTTCATATGTCCACCCAGTAATCTAGCCTGATGGTTAGCAAATTCTTTTTAAGACTGTGATGCTTCATATTTTGAGATCCATAGCTCTTTGAAAAATCAGATGGTGGCCTTATCTTCTGAAACATGTGTAACAGAAAATATCTACAAACACGAGATTTCATGTGAATCCAAAGGGTTCACACACCCCTTAATCCATATGTGAAAATATCTCTGGGGATGAAGAAGTCCATGAACTCCATGTTAAGTCCATGTTAAGTCTAAATTCGTTCTTTTTGTGCGTTTACTTTTTAAGGATCACAGAACTTAGAAAAGATGGAGAGAAATTAGTCTTAAATCCACCCTCACTTTTTCTGTTTTCATCATGTTTCTATCAAGGAACCTCCCCCTTCCCTTTCTTTCTTTCCCTCTCTCTCTTCCTTCTCTTTTCCTTGTAACTTTTTCTTCTTCTTTTTTTGTGATTAAGATATGACCATATATAGTCACATGCACAAATATTAATTATGTAATCTAGTGCGTTGGGGAAAATACGCACATTAGTCAAAGTAATACTTTAGTGAAGATATAGAATATGAATATAAATTTTAATATATATGAATAATACGTATATGTTAAAATTTATATTCATAGAATAATAACGTATGACTTTTTTTGGGGCCTGGCTTCTTTTCTTTAACATAAATTTACTCATGTTGTTGTAAATATTGAAAGGTTATTTCTTTTTATTGCTGCGTTGTATTCCATTGTATAAGTATAATGCAATATGTTTAACCATTTCCTTGCTGATATATTTGAGTTGTTTACAGTATTTAGTTCATATTAAGTTCCATTGATGTTCTTGGGTAAACTTTTTTTTAAACATGTATTTTCATTATGGGGGAAGTAGAATTGTTGGATCTTGAAGTAGGTGTATGTTTACCTCTGTAAGAATATTGCTAAAATGTTTTCAAACTTTATTTATACATCTCCTCAGCAATGTATTAGAGTTCCTGCTCCTATGCTTCTTTTCAACATCTGGTGTTGTAAACCTTCTAGTTTTAGCCAGTCTGATGAGTATGTGGTGTTACTTTCCTCTAGCTAGAATTTACATTTCTTTGACAACTAATCATCTGGATTGACTTTGCATGTGGTTATTGTGCATTTCTATTCTTTTCTGAATTGTCTATTCTTTTTGTCTATTTCATTAAGCTTTTTGTATTTTATTATTATTCTCTAAAACTTATTTATATATTCTCAGAACATATTCTTTTTTGATGTACACACACATGTTCAAACAAATACATAGCGGATTTTTATTCATGGGTTTCATAATTTGCAAATTTTTCCTCTTACTCAAAAGAATTTGTAACTTTGAAATCAGTACCCAGGGTACTTGTGTAGTTTCTTACAAACATGAACAGAATCGTGAATATTTTGAGTCGCCTGATGCACCTGTTCCCAGATGAGGTCAAAAGGATGCTCTGCTTTTCTGTTTTGGCTCATACCATAAATAAATTACCCTTTTAAAGCTTATTTAGTGCCAAGTTTTACATTTTTGTTATCTCCTTTGGTGATGATTTTGTTGTTTATGATGGCCCCTAAGTGACGTGCTAAAGCGCTGTCTGGTGTTCCTAAATGTAAGAATCCTGTGATGTCTTTTATGGAGAAAATCCGTGTGTTAGATAAGCCTCATTCAGGCATGAGTTATAGTGAATCAGTAATGTATATATTAAATAATACCTTTAAAGAAAAACACGCATGAAACAAGGTTAGATATGAGTCAGGTGATAAAGATATTGGGACCAAAGGCTTGGCAGAACCTAGCCCTTTTCTTCCCTTAGGTGCAATAATTTAGTATTTGCTAATTTCATGACTTTACATAACTTAACTATTGCAAATCATGAGACTTGACTATACATATCATCTGCTTACCTACCTATCTGCTGTCTAAATTCTCCCAGTCCATGGACTGGCTTTTCATTTTGAGGAGCAACATTTTTAAATTATATGAAGTCGCATTGGTCATTTTTAAAAAAGATATTACTTTTTGACATCTATCTAAGAAAAAAAATCTTGGCCCATTTTAAGTTTTCAAAGATATTCTGTTATCTTTCTATCAAAGCTCTTTATTTACCCTTTACATTTGCCTGTACAACCTATGCTAGGTTCATTTATGTGTGTGGTGTGAGAAATGGGTCATGACTTGTAACTATATAGTATTCCTGTTTCTTCAGTGCCATTTGTTGATAATACTTTCATTTTTCCACTGAATTTCATTGGTGCCTTTGTTGAAGAAAAGCAGTTTGAACATATTTGAGTAGGTTTATTTCTGAACTCAGTTCTGCTCTGTTCATCAGTTTGTTTATACTCATGTCAATAGAGTATTATCATACTGGTTTTATAGTGCATTATACAGCATTACTCTGGTTTTATAGTGGGTCTTGACATCAGTTTTGCATGACATCAGTCTGAGCCCTCCAACTTTGTTCTTCATTTGCAAGATCATTCTGGCTATTCTGTATCTTTCTAATTTCCAAGCAAATTTCAGTACTGGCTTCTCAGTTTTACAGAAAAACCTTACTGGAGATAGGATTTGTGTTTCCCTGAATCTAGAGATCAGTTTGAGAAGATCTGGTATTTTACATTATTGATTCTATTCCTGTGGACATGGTATGACTCTCCATTTTTTCTCCATTATTAAAGGTGGTGTGAAATTTATCCCTGCAATGTTTTGTAGTACTTAGTGCAAAGATTCTGCACATATTTTGTTTAATTTGTTACAAATACCTATACTAAGCAAGGAAAAGGTAAAATGTAAACAATAATCAGTGTCAGGCTGAAAAAGAGGACATCCCTGTAGATTCTCTATTCACTAAATAGTTAAGAAAGTATTATGACCAATTAATGTTAACAAATTTTTAGCAACGTGCAACTTACTAAAATTCATACAAAAGGAAATTGAAAATATAAATACTGGGCTTTTAAAGAAATTGAGTCTGTAATTAAAAACAGTCTCAGAGGTGAAACTCCACACCCAGGGCATTGCTGATGAATTCTATGAATTATTAAAAGAATGTATAATGTCAGGGCACCTGGGTGGCACAGTTGGTTAAGCGTCCAACTCTTGATCTTGGCTCAGATCATGATCTCATGGTTCATGAGTTCAAGCCCCACATCAGGTTCCAGGCTGATGAGGTGAAGCCTGCTTGGGATTCCATTTCTCTTTCTCTCTGCCCACATCTACCCACCCCCACCACTGCTCATGCATGCTTTCTCTCTCTTTCTTTCAAAATAAATAAATAAACTAACAAAGAAAAAGGAATCCATAATGTCAATCTTAAAAATTCTTTGAGAAAATAGAAAACAGAGCCCTTCCCAACATATTATATTAGGCCAGCATAACTCAGAAACTAAAAATGGACAACACTATAATAAAATAATTGGCATATCAATACCACTGATGAGGAAAGATGTAAAATAGTAATCAAAATATAATCCAACAATCTGCAAAAAACAAAAATACATTAAAATGCAGTTGAATTTATTTTTCTAAAAAGCAAGGTTAGTTTCACCTTGAAAATAACTTAGGTCACAGTATTAAAAAAATAAAGCAAAAAATTCATGTATCAGTAGATGCAGAAAACACATTTGTTGAAATTTAACATTACTCATGGTAAAAGTTTTTAACAAACTACAAAAAGAAGGAAGCTTCCTTAATTCATATCTACCAAAACATAATTTTAAAAAAGTATAAGTAGGATGCATAATAATGACATGTTAAAAGCTTTCTTTCTGAGATCAAGATGAAACACAAGTACTTATTCTGACTACTTTAAAAACACTGTATCAGAGGTTATAACTAGTATACTAGTAACTAGTATAAAAATAAAATTTTAATTAATGAAATAAAAGTATAATGACCAGAAAGGAAGAAATAACTCTTTTATTTATTCACAGATTATATGATTATGTACATGAAAGTTAAAAAGAATCTAGAGATAATTAAGTGGAATTAATAAACAAATTGAATGAGGTTCTGGATATAACTTCAATACTCAAAAATTAATAGCATTTCTCTATAATGTAGAAGATAAATATGAAAAAGATACAATTTACAGTAATATAAAATATCAAATACCTCAATGTCAAACTAATGAAATACGTACAACATCTCTACATAAAACTAGATGATTGAGAAAAAGAAAGAATACCTAATTTTTAAAGTATTCAACTTGTGTAACAACTCAATATTTAAATATGTCAGTTATTACCAAACTGATCTATGAGTCAAAGCAATTCCAATCACAGTAACAATTGTGTGTGTGTGTGTGTGTGTGTGTGTGTGTGTTGTAAGTTGATAAGCTAGTTCTGAACTTCATGTAGAAATGTAGAGGGCCAAGAGTAGGCTCGTAGCTGAAGAAGAACAGAGTAGAAGGACTTATCCTACTAGAAATCGAAAATTACTGAAAGGTCACCGTAGCCAGAACTATGTAGAGTTGGATCAGAGATAGACCCACAGATCAGTGGAACAGAACACAGAGCCCAGAGGTCGCTCACACATAATATGGACATTTGATTATGAGCAGGAGGGATGTACAGTGCCCGATGGTCTTCGTCAGGTTCTGGGGACACAGGGGCGGTCGGTTCTGAGTGGAGCCAGAACGGCAAAGGGCTTAGCAGCAGGTCCAGACCATAGCACGCACAGCTCTGTCACTTGGGCCATGTGACTTACGCCACTTGGCCCACGATATAGTAACCTTATCAGAGGTGGAAAACGATGCTATGTGACATTCATGCCACACATGAGGATCAAGCTCGTAGCCTCAATGAGAGAATCACCACACAGATGCCTTGAATTTTAGAAGAATGCATTACAGAAGAATCATAGAGCTTTCTATAAACAGCTCCAAGCCTTCTACTGGACCCTGGTTTGGACAGTACTTGACCTTGGATAGTGATTGGGTAAATTCCCAGAAGCTGAATAAGCAGGTAGCCCAGACCCCATGTCATCAACCACTGCTACGCCATCACCTCTTCCTCAGCTTACATCTGCTGCCCCAGAAGGGATCCCTGATGATGGAGAAAGAAAAAGCTTAAGCCTAGCTCATAGGTGGATTGGGTCGAAATCTAGATGCTAGGGAAAACTGGTGGGTGGCGGTATTGGCTTGCACTCAGGGGTGGCATTGAAAGGCCATTGTAAAAGGACATCTTCCCAGGACAGACCATCCAGCAGGGCTTTCTGCTTTCTGTGGAAATGGAAGCTGCCTTCTCTTTATACAGTTTATAGCTGTAGGATACAATATACATGTGGACTCAGGAGCCGTGGCAAATGTCCAGAAAAGATTGGAAGGTTGCAACTTGTTTGGCTTCCTTTATGCCAGCAGAAAAGGTTAAACTTTTTCTCTAATCACTTCATGAAGTTAACACAGTTCAGAGCTCTCTCCTACCTAAAATCATTTCAGTTGAAAAAAGCTTCTTTCAAGTTGTGTTCATAGTAACTGTCCCAGGACTGCTGTCAAATTGGTTTTGCACCAGATTACTGTAATCGTGACAAATAAATATTAGTAAACCAAACTAACTTACATTTACTGTCTCATTGCATCAGATATCCATGGAGCTCTCCAAATATCCTCTGTTCTTTTCAATAACAAGTTATACACATAATAAAGGTAGACTTTTTCTTATCCCTCAAAGTCCTCTGGCTGGTCTGTGGAGGCGGAGGGTATCTCGTTTATCTCTGCGACAAGGTAGTCTAATCAAATGCCCTTGGGTGATCATAGACTGCGTGTCCTCAGATGGCTTTATAAGCAAGTGCCAGAAAATTTACTTATAAAACAGGAGCATTAAGCTTGGCTTATTATATAGCTTTAGGAAGCTTGGCTTTAAAATAATGATATGTTCTCCAAATCAACATTCAGTGTATCACATTTTTACAATAAATGACTACCTGTACTTGGATCTTTTGATTAATAAATACTAGTTTCCGATATACAATGTCTGTATCAAGAGCGTTTCTTGGTCTAGACCTTTGCTGTCCAATATGGAACCCACTAGAAACGTGTGACCATGGAGCACTGGAAATGCAACTCACCAGATTAAGTTGTGTTGTAAGTATAAAATACCAACTAGGCTTCACAAAGTAGACCAAACATATAACAGATTCTGTTAACAATATTTATTTCAATTACATGTACAATGATGCCATATTTGATATATTGGGTTAGCTTCCTAAGTATAAGCTTCTATAATTACCATTGATGTAAGGTAAGATGCAAAATATCTATGCATGCAGTCTTTGTAGTATAATACTGTTGCTTATTTCATCAAATTTTCTACCAGTATCAAGTACTAAGCTCTAATTTTTACACTGGTGATAGTTTGTGATCCATATGCTAGCCCCACCACTGTGTTAAGTGGGGTGGGAAGAGTGCGGGGGGGGGGTCCTCGGAGAGAAGAACAGCAGTAATAACAAAAGAAAAACATGTCATTCTAACTTCAACTGTAGTGATAATACAGAAACTTCCATGCTGCCCAGGCCCCCGTTCCAGAGAAGTAGGACTCTACCTTTCTCTTCCCCATTCTCTAGCCTACATTCCTCCAATTCTGCCTCCTAAATAACTCTCAGATCTGTTTCTTCATCCCCACATAATTTGCTACTGTCTTGGCAAAACCCCTTGTTATCTTTCCTGGAATTGTTGCAGTGACTCTGGCTTGGGTCCCAAATTCCAATTCCCCTCATCCTACCACTTATTTTTCAAGTGTGGACTAGTTTTTTTTTCTTCTAAAATGCAAATCTGTTCAGATCCTTTATTAAAAAGTCCTGCAAAAATCCCGACTGCCCAATACATACTGCTTTGGAAACGTTACAAACTTTCCATTCTGCCCATCCCTCATCATATGCTCCGTGATCAGCCGTGTGGGACTGATCTCCGTTCCCCTAACCTGCTGTATCTGTCTAAGCCTTTCAGTCTGTGCTCACTGATATATTTGCCTGGGACGCCAGCCCTGATTGGACTGCTTTCCACCTGGCCAACTTCTATCGTTCAGAAGGTGCTACAGACAGAGTAGCGACACCACTCCCCCGTGCATACCTAAACCCCGAACTCCCAAGGTGGCTGTCTTTGGAGATAGGGCTTTTAGGAAGTAATGAGTGGGGTCCTGATCCCATAGGATGAAGGTCCTTATAATAAAAGACACCAGAGGGCTCTTTCTCTCCCTGTTGTGTGAGGACATAGCAAGTAAGTGATGCTGTGAAAGCCAGGAGCCAACTTCAATCGCACTCTTATATCAGACTCCCAGCCTCCAGAGCTGGGGAGACCTTAAACTGTGGCTGAAAGCCCAAGGTGACTGATACAGAAGGCTCTGCTCAAACCCCAGACCCTGGAGTGTGTGCCCCAGTGTCCAAGGCTAGATGCCTTTCGTCTGCCGACATGAAATCCCTGAGCACTTTCATCAGAGTGCCACACCTTATTGTGGGTACTGTCATTTCGATTTTCCACACTACTCTTGTGAACTCCTTGAAGGCAAGGATCGTCTTTTATTCATCTTTGTTTCAAAATCCCCAGCACATAGGTTGTTTATGCTAATGTTGAGAGAGGTACAGAAGAAAGAGTGATGGTATTTTGTTGGTTGATCATTTCAGAGTATTTTGTGAAAATGGTTCAAGGCAGACAGACATTTGCTGTAGAGCTCTCATAAGTAACTTCCAGCTTGAGGGCATCTGGACACAGGGAGTAGCAGAGATCCTGAGCCAGCCAGCTGGTGTGGCCCGGGAGGCGGTGGTGCGCCCGCCTCCTGGGTAGGGTACCCACCGCTGCACTTAGTTAACGCTCACGACAGGTGGAGTAATCCCAGTGAGGCCTCTGTGTGAAAGAGATTTGCTCCCTCATTCTGCGACCTCAGATGCAGAACGGCGAGGGAATAAGAAAGAATCTTTAGTTATCAAAACACCGTAACCCAATCCCTCAGAGAAATACATGGGATTATGTACTTGAGATGTCTCCGTTTCTGCATGCACATGTAAGAAAACAAAGCATGTCCAGTTTTCACACGTTCTCATTGCAAAAATCATGGGAGGGGGTGGCGTCCCAGTTTCCGCATGCTTGGCTAGGGCTGTGTATCCTGTATTTCTTCCTTTAGATTAGGTTTGTGAACCGAGTCAATTCTTTGCTATTTGATGGGAGCCTGAGCAGTAGAGATACAAGATCGTGCGTGTGCTTGAATCTTTTGCTTCTATTTTCTCCATCTGTCTCTATCAGTTATCTTTCTTCGTCCACCTGTGGCTTACTTATTTGCTAGTTTTCCAGGCATGCAGTACTAAGTGAGTCGTACAAATTAGACTTGGCAGATTTGGGAAGATTTCAGGAGTGGAGGGAAGCCTCCGAGGGTTTCCTGCTAAGTAACCTGCTGAAAGGCTAAAAAGGCACAGTCTACCCACGTGGTCATACAGGCTCATTCACAGTCATGGGTTAGGATTCTGACTGCTGTTTATTTGCTGTGCGATCTTTGGTACTCTACTTGACCTCTCTGAGCCTCAGAATCTGGAAACCAGAAATAATGGTGCTTGTCTTGTAGTGTTGCAAAGATGAGAGTATGCATAAAGTGTTTGGCAAATAAGAGCAGTTCGTAGATATGAATTATTGTCAATGATGCTCCTTGTTGGCTCATGTCCTTGGAAGGCCTTTACTTGTAGTGGCAAGGAAGCATTAAAGATGACTAAGGCATATAGGAAATTTGGGACACAAAAGGACCTTGAAGAGCTCTTATTTTCATCTAGAGGAATGTCTAAGTCATTCATGATAAATGGTTTTGGTTCTTCTTTTTTAATATCTCCGGGAATGGAGATTCTATTACTTCACAAAGAAGTTTCTAGTGTTTCGTCATCGCAACGGTTAAGAAGTCCTTCCTTACGTGCAGCAAAAATCAGCAAGCTCATTTCCTGGGATTCAGACCCCAGGGCAAAAGCAGAACAGCTGCTGAGTTTCTCAGTCCAGAAAATCTTCACCCTATTCCGTCAACACCCCTTTCCTGTTCCTCCCTGAGTCTGAATAGCCAAGGGCTCAAACAGTCCCTCGCGGACGCTGGCCACCATTGCTCTGTCGCCTTTGATCCTATTACACGAGGGAGGTTTATTTTCTTCACATCTGGTTAAACGTTTGTCTCTGCGCTCTTGGCAGAGTCGAACAATCACAGAATGTAAGGGAAGAATGTCTTCTCAGGGATGCAGGAAAACACCCCTTATTTTGATGGCATACGAACAAATTCCAGAGCTTATTAGAAAAGAGTTTCCTGTCATAATCCAGTGCTTTACGAAGGCCTCTAGTCTCTTCTGTGATGAATCATGATAAAAGAGTGTGTTCTGGAATCAAACAAACTTAGGTTGGAACCCTTAGTCCTCCTCTTCCTACGTACGTGACCTTGAGCAAATTACATAACCTCCCCACGTCTCGTTTTCTCCTCTTGACAAAGGGACCAGAGGCACACTAACCCCCCAGGTTCCTGAGGTGACCATCTGCTCCCATTATCAACGCATCTCCTCTTTTGGGTCCGGGGTCACCTGCCACAGACGCTCCCCCACAATGGACAGCTTTCCTTCCAGCATCTCTCCTTCCCCGTGAGCGGAGGGTGACTGCTCTCAGTGCCACGCCCCACAGGGACCTTGTGGGAGAAGGGCTCCCTGCTGCACGGTGGGTCCAGGTGTGAGCGTGAGGCATCTAGAGAGCCCTGCCCCCAGGTGTGTGCCCAGAACCCCCTCCCGGCCTGCTGATCCCATGGCTCAATCCACAGGCTGTCCCCAACCCCTTGAGTCCTGCCCACGCTGGTCCCCAGCCCCTCTGCAGGCTAGGGGGTGACTGGCCTACACCCGTGATTTCCCTCCGAGCCAGCGCTCTGTCCTTCTGGGCCAGCCCAGGCCACTGGTTGCTGAGCACCAACCAGCACCCCGCGTGCATGCACCCCAGAGGACAACCTTCTGCTTGCTTGGTGACAGCAAGCCAGCTCTAGCTGGGGCCAACCTGCAAATGCCCCTGGGCTACTTCTTGATGAAGTCTGAACTCCAGCCTTGGGGGAGGGGGCCCTTCAAGTCCTTCCTTGGGTTCCCTCCTTAAGCCCTGGGCATAGCACAGAGCATCTCTGGGTCCTGTAGCCGCTCTTCGATCAGAATTGAATTGTTCTTTGTTAGCCCTCTCCTGTTTAACTGGCCCCAGAATGATCACGGTCCTTCTCAGATCTCTGGCTGGGGGAGGTGTCATGGGCACACAGTCCCATCACTGTGCTCTGATGAATCGCAGTGTCCCCGCCAAGGCCACACTTCCGGTGCCAATGACCAAGTGAGGCACAGGCAGGGAGCCGGGCTTGTTCTTGGTCGATGTGGGCTCCTTGGACAGGCAGCCTTGGCTCAGGGACTCTCCACAGACTTCCTTAAAAACGATGCTGTAGTCTAAGACGTTTCCTACTCAATCTTCCTTCCCTTCCAGTCTTTTCCAGCTTAGTCTGCAACGCGACCTCCCCAGCTCGCTTCCTACCCCCTCGAATCTGTTTTCCCCTTAAATCCCTGCAGATCTAATCCCATCTTGCTGCCCGATTCCTGAGAGACCCAAGCAAACACAGCTGCCATAGGGATTAAATGAATTAACACGGGTAAAGCGTGTAGTAGGTGCTTAGAGATGCTTGCTGGCCATGAGGAGGTTGAGAAAGACAACAGTTAGCCCAAGTGCCCGAGCTCCCGCCAGCTGATGTGCCGATGCCCAGCAGCACCTTGGTTTTCTCTGGTGAAGGAGGAACAATTACTGCTACCATCGTCCAGGCACACGGATGTGCTGTGGGTGCCATCTTTGATTGGGGGTATTTCTAGAACCTTTCATTAATTTTCTTTCTTTACCCCTGCACAATAAACACAGCACTAGTAAGGGACTTAGCTGAGCAGTTTGGAATACTGCGTGAGGGTCTCCGTGCTTACTAACATTTTATTCTGATACAATGTGGTAACGTGGTAATGCAGGAAGACAGCTTTACATGGCGAAAGGCCCCCCCCCCCTTTTTTTTTTAATCTCAGGAGCTTTTTGTGATTTTTGTTCCTCGGGCTGAAACCTAGCAGAAGCTGCAGAAACTGGTACCCAGGCTCCTGCGGTCCTAATCTGGCATCCCTAGGTGAGTAGGTGTTAGCTCCTCTATACTTCTTGTTTTTGGACAGATAAGAAAAACAATGTAGTTGCTCACAGTGTTTTTGGAATTGACTAAAAAAATAAAATCACTTGTTTCCGTGGTTGTCATTCAGAGTTAACAGCAGTGGAAACTTTCTCCATCTCTGGAAATGGTACACCGACTTGAGCTTCCTTATGCACGTGATGGCCACGCTGTCCTACCTCGTGGAAGGAAAAATAGCAGACAGGAAACCCGAGACAGCCGGTCCTCTCCTGTTTCATGTGACTTGGATACGTGACACTGGTTTATTATTCTCAGGACTTCCCCCCCTTTGGCTCCAAAACACTCTTCGAGGACCCAGGCCGCCCAAGGATGTGCGGTAGCTTCCCTGGCCTGATTCGGACATGAGGTGTTGGATTTACAATCGCATGACATTTCACACCCAGCCCTTTGGTGGCCTCCATGTGTGACGTATGGCCTGCTGGTACCAATTTTCCACTAAGTTACTGATTGCAAGAGACTTTACCATAAGCAAACAAGGAATAATTTCATGAGGTTTGATTCTCCAGGAAGTCCAACTGGGTGCATTTGGGACTTTCCAAATTAATTCAGGGTCAGAGCCAGAGAATGCGGCTAAACATTTTGGCTCATTCAATCATGGCCTGAGTGGTGTGACTGGTAATATGTATTCTGTAACCTCGATTCAAAGAGCAGCAGTTTCACCCCAGAAAGCTACCCTGGATGGGGTGTGCTGTGGTCCTTTATGGTAATTTATTCTTTCAGTTATATTCTTGTTGCAGCAAAAGAGATAATTTTGGTAATCGGGAATATTTCTAGACTTGTATGCTCAGACACATACACCATTAACATAAATACTTCTTTTCACTCAGACCCTGGAAATAGTAGCTGTGATTAATATGCTCATCCATATGCTATTTTATATCCTTTAAAAAGCAAAAGATGATTTTAAAGAATTAAACACGGATTGGAATTCATTCTGTAATCACACTAACAAATGGCATTTTAAAGGATATAGCAGAAAAACATTGTGCTAAGCAGAAACGGCAGCAAAGAAATTGATTTCTTATGACAAAGAGAAGCTTTTTGCCTCCTCATTTTCAATGGAACAGAAAGAGGATCCTAAAATATGCCATATAATCAGGCTCTTTCTCGTCTTTGGCCAAAAGCCAAAACTATCGTTTTACACTGTCATGCTTGGTCCTGTCTCTTCCTGGCTCCCCCCCCTCGGCTCACTCCAGTGAGTCTCCTCAATGGGCAGGAGCACACTGGGGCTCGCAGGGGTGCCCCTGCCCCCGTGCCTTTACCTGGCCAGCGCAGCTCTCCAAGTCACCAAGAGAGCTGGGCACCGGGGACGTTAAACTCTCCTCGCTCAGCTACTCCCCCAGAGAACTCTGTGGGTCAGGGAGAGACTCAGAAACTCCTTAAGTGCCTCTTGAAAGCCCACGAATGGACTCATGCTGACTCATGTGCAGATGAGCGAGCCGCATTTTAAAAATTGTATTAACAGAGTCAATCGGTAATATATTCCCGAGCCCACATCGGGGTCATTGTCTTTGATAAAGGGTGTGCATTCATGGAAAGGTGCGAATTAAAGGGGAAAAGATGAATAAATAATAAGCTAGGGATTGGGGATGTGTTCACACGAGGTGCTATTTCTGTCTTATTCTGACATGGGCGTGGCACGTGATGTATGACCACAGACAGTGGGCGAGGACAAGCCAGGACCTCACATGATCCAGCTTCATTCACATTCCAGTCTGGTGTGCAAATGATGATGTCATCCAAAAGTCTGTCGAGAGGCCTGGAATGACCTCTCCTGTCTGAGCCAGGTAGGCTCATAGTCGCCTGTGGCCTTTATTTTATGACAGTCGGGAGATTTGTCATCCTTGTCCAATGTCGATTAGCTGACAGACGGTAAGCCTCCTGAAGGCAGGGCTCTGACTTGCTTGGCTCTGGCTCCTCGTGGCAAAAGGGGCATCTGCCTCTCTAAGTGCTCAGTCCACGCTGGACAGAATCCCAAACCAGGAGCAGAGACCAGTGGAGCAGAAAGTGGAAGGTCACAGCAGAAGCGGGGTAGGAGTCCCAGGCCAGGAGCACAGGGAGGCACAAGAGGGCAAGAGCCAACCATCAGAGTCATTGGGAGGGAGTAGCCCAAAGCACAGCCAGGTTGCCGGAGCCTGCAGATAACTGGGGCTGGGGACAGGGCCAGGGCCAGCACGCACTGATGGCAACAGGATGTTCCAGGACAAGGCCAAGTGTATGGGTAGAGTTTAAGGAGGCACAGCTGGGAGAGGACAAAGGCTGTGGACCTGAGATCTGGGCTCAGCTTATGTTCTCCCTATAATAACAGCACGTACCTGGGGCGCTAATTATCAGCTGGTGGCAAAGCGTTAGCCTTGTGATCCGATTCCTGGGATCCCAGTCCTGGCTCTGTCACTTCCTAACTGCAAGCCGGTCAGTTAACCCTGCTTCGTCTCCTGTTGTTTCACAGGAAAATGGTTACAGCGAAGATCTTCTTACCAGTAAAATAATAGCTTGTGCCTATTATCAAGCCTGTGTGAACACGAGAACAGAGAACTACATTATAAGAATATACTTTACTGTGTTAATCGTGGTTGACTCAGTCATTCTTTCCCAGCCCCAAATGGGTCAGGGATCAGTTTTCGGTGAGTCCTCTGGGAAACATTGCCTTGACTCTTCTGGGCCCTCTTTCTTTCTCACCTTCAGGTGCAAGAATGAGTCTTGGAAAGTATCCTCAGGGCCTGAAAGGGTAGAGAAGCAAGATTGAGGGAGGACGCCCCGCTCAAGTCTGACCCATATTCCCAAGGATGGAGGAATGGAGCAAGGGCACCCTGGGCAGGAGAGCCACCCAGTCTCTCCCCGGACTGCCCCGGACCCACCCCTCAACACCCTGCCCGCCCTGCCCCTCCCACTTCCGCCATTCTCCAGAAAGGGAGGTGTGTGTGTGTGTGTGTATGTGTGTGTGTGTGTGTACGCCTGCACATGTGCACCCATGGCACATGTGTGAGGAAAAGCACTGAAGTGCAAGCACGCGCGAAGACACCAGACTCCCCCCAGGGATCAGGATTCATCAGCCCATGTAATTGTTCACTCACTTATTCTACAAATGTTTGTGAACTCTTGCTCCACGCCCGGATCGATGGTAAAACCTGGCGAGACAGCTGTAAACCATCCGTTGGGTCCCAGGGTCATCCAACAGGCAGGCAGGACCTCACTCTCCAGTTGGTGGGCTGCTGCCTTCTCTTGAGGGCCTCATGCCCCTTTCTGGTCTTCTTTGTGGCTGTGTCATCAGCTCAATTTATCTCACGGAAGGCTTGCCCTCTCTTACTGATGCACGTACATACCCCCCCCACCCAATCCTCTCTAGTTTGTGCCCAATTGCCTGAGGAAAATCTTTCCCACAGCCTTAACTACACATATCTATATGGGTAATAATCCCTCTATATCAAGGGACAGGAGGGATGTCTGGCTCAGTCAGCTGGGCATCTGAGTTCAGCTCAAGTCATGATCTCATGGTCTTTGCGTTTGAACCCCGCGCTGGGCTCCGTGCTGACAGTTCAGAGCCTGGAGCCTGCTTTGGATTCTGTGTCTCCCTCTCTCTGACCCTCCCCTGCTCATACACACTCTCTATCTCTTAAAAATAAATAAACATTAAAAAATGTTTAAAAAGAGACAGGATATGTGTGTAAAACTAGGGAGGAAAAGAAAGGACTTTCAAGTCCCTGAGATATATAAAACAGATCATCATTTTTGTACTAATCCGTTTCATTACTACTGATTAGTTTCTCTCTTCGGCAAGAAACTGCCTTTAAGGCAATTGATAACTATTTCAAATACAAATTTACTTTTTTTCTGTTTTGTACTATTTTTATTTCCTTTACAATATATGATGTTGGGCAACTTCGCGGCTGCTCCGAAGTTTCAGGGGCTCCGCCGAGTCTACAGGCAGCATCATTTATTACATTCATTGAATAGAAGAAATGCTTCAAACTTGAAATGCATGCCAGTAGCAAGTGGGGTTTTTCACTCATTATAGACTAACTTGTGAAATCGATTTGAAAATGTATGGTTCTAAATCTAGAAAGTACTGGCACTTCCATGCTGTTTTAAACCTGATCTCTCTTTTACATGTTAATCCCTCTGTTTTCACATTCTTTGGGCCCCAGCAGCTCCCTTATCCTGACAGCTGGGCCACAGTCAGCTCTGGGGCCACAGAGGACCCTGGAATAGAATTCTTAAAAAATTTCAAAATGCGCTCTGCCAAAGAATGTCCCTACGATCCTCCAAACAAAACAGCTGGCTCTGGGCTAGACTTTCTGAATTGATCCTAACCTGTATCCAGCACACCGAGAGCACACAGTTGTTTGGCATTTTTATGTCCAGATAGATATTTAAGTACCGTATGGATTTTTGTTCTTTCGAAACTGAAAAGTATACGCATGAGTTTAGTCTCCTGCACGTCATGTATATTTTTCATGTAACCAACAGTTTAAAGCAAGGAGACACATGGAAACCGGGAAATCTCATCTTCTGGGATATTTGTCATCCCCTCTTCCAGAAGACTCCCTCAGTATTTGCCAGGAACACTGCCTTATTCACAACTCAGAATAGAAATACATAGAGAACCATAATAATTGTTCCCACTAAAACTGTTTTCTGCAATTACCAACGGAAATAATAGAAACGCTAGGAAAACACATATTCATCAAAATAGCAGATTTTTTTTTTTCTCTGTGAGCTGCAATTAGTTCCCGGTGCCAATTTCCATTCTCTGAATTGCATACGACTTGATAGACATTTTAATTTTTAATTTTTTTCGGTGAGAGAAAAATGAATGTATTAACTCGTGAGCACAGCCTGACCAGATTACAGATGAGTTTCCCTGGAATACTCAGTAAGTAAACAAAATCCTTCTGGAGGAGAGGTCCGCCTTCCTGGAAATGTTGATTTGGAAACATTAATTTCCACCCTTCATGTACCTTTGTATTTTTCGGTGTCTGTGAAGTCTTGCAGTATCGAGAGAGAAGAATAACCAGAAGCTCTAGAGGGTAAGATAAGGATGATTTCCTTACAGCCCCCTTCACACATCGTCCCCCCTCTTTTTACATGCCAGTAAACAGGTGTTTATAATTAATATGGAAATTTGGTTCCATTGTGAAATAAAAATTATCGACCACGTCCTATGTGCTTGACACTATCCTAGGAGAGTAAGAAATAAACACAGGAAAATGCCTGCCTTGAAGCCCTCGGAGGTTCCTGCGGCCACAGCAGCCTCCTGCCCGGTCACTCGCCACCATCTGTTCACGGACGCTGCACGGGGCTTTCGGGCCAGTGCCACCAGATTATCTGATTTTTTCAAGGAACACAAAAAGTGGAGTTTTAATGTATTGCTATTGATTTTTCAAATGCTGACAATGAATTTAAAAGGTTTAAAACCTTGCGCAGGACAGCGGTTCACATCTGCTTGAGAGACTGGACCCTCATCTGCTTTAAAAAACTTATTTGGCTTTAGGGGCACCTGGATGGCTCAGCTGGTTAAGCATCAGACTCTTGGTTTTGGTTCAGGTCATGATCTCTTGGTGAGATGGAGCCCCACATCGGGCTCTGTGCTGGCAGCAAGGAGCCTGCTTGGGATTCTCTCTCTCCGCCCCCTCTCTGCCCCTCCCCTATTCGTGTTCTCTCTCTCTCTCTCTCTCTCTCTCTCTCTCTCTCTCTCTCTCTCTCTCTCTTTCACTCTTTCTCAAAATAAATAAATAAACTTTAAGAAGTTATTTAACTTAAAAGGTAGTTCATACATGCACACAGCTCAACATCCAAAACGAACAGTTGTATAGTGAAAAGAAGTCCCTTATAGGTAAGCCTGGAGAACCTTATGTTAAGTGAAATAAACCAGTCACAGAAGAACAAATTCGTGTAATTCCAGTTATATGAGGAATCTCAACAAATCAAACTTAAAGAAGCAGAGTAGATATATTAGCTGCCGAAGGTGGGGGACATGGGGGGTTTGGTCAAAGGGTACAAACATTTAGTTATGCAAAGTCTGGAGGTCTAGTGACTCTTTAATTGTGTTGCCTTGCTTTTTATTGTTGAGTTGTGAGAGCTCTTTATATATTCTGGATATATAAATATATATAAATTATATGTGCATGTGTGTATACTTACATATATTAGCTATAGTAATATGCAATTTTGATGAAATCCAATTTATCAGTTTTATTTTATTGTCTATAAAGTTTGTGCTGACTGTGGAAAAAAAAAAAGAAGTCCCCCTCCCAATCGCTTCCCCAGAGGCAGTTCCTGTACCAGTGACCTCCAGACCTCCCGCCATCTTTCAGTCTCCATGTGGGTACACACCTACATGCACACAGTGTTTATGCGAACCCCAGTGGCAATACTCTATCCCCCGTCTTACGTTCCACTTTTCTCACTAAAAGTACCCCACGTTATCGCAATGGCTCCAAGTCAACTTTTGTAGAACTACCTTCAGCCGGGTTTTCCATCAGGGGGGGCAGGCATGGGATCATCTAACCAGTGCCTCGCTGTGGGTGTTTACTACAAACCATGCCCCGAAGACTAACCTGTGAGCATATCATGTTACCTGCATGTGTATATCTGCAGCCTACTTCCCTCAATTCCTTCCAGCAACGATTCTCAACCTGCCTGCACATGGGGATCCCCCAGGGAGCTTAAAACTGCAGGTGCCTGGGTCCCCCCTCAAGGTTTCGGGTGATCCCCTGGCCATCAGGAATTTTCGGAGGCCTCAGGTGACGCTTGGGTACAGTCGGTGTTGAGAATCCCTGCCTTCCGGATCAACCCAGGTCATACCTCCCCTGAAAGGGACAAGTGCTTCCCTACCAGGAAGAGCCTACAGAGCCCCCCAGGGGTGATTTGTCCACTGCGTGTAAAAATCGGGGTGTCATGACACTTCCATTGCGTTTTTAAAATTCTACAAGGGCCGTTGAACACATTCTCATATTCTTACTAGCTTTTTAGTTTTGCTCATTCCCTATCATCCTGTTGGTCCTTCTTCTTACATATTAAGGAAATGAGTCCTTTGTGGACTAATTTTTTTTCTAGCTTGCCATTGTCTTGACTTTGCTTATGGCATTTTTCTCCAGGAGGAACAATTTTATGTCACCAAATTGATCAAAAAGTGTTGGCTTCCGAATTTTGCTTCATACTGAGAAAGGTCCTCTTCATTCTGGTATTATTTTTTTTTTAAATTATATCTTCCTCCAGAATGTTAATGGTTTTATTTTTGATGTTTAAAACTTTTATTCATCAGAATTCTGCATTTGCTTTGGCCAAAGTGTGTGGTACGGCTCCTGCTTTGTTACTATTTTTTCCAGATGTTCAGACACCCTAGACTGAATAATCACCCCCCCCATTGACTTGAAATGTCATTTTAATCATTTACTAAATTACCTTACGTATTTGAGTCTAATTCTGCACTTTCCATTCTGTTCCTTTCATCAATCTACCCAAGCACCAGAACCACACTGTGTTTTATTAGATTATAGATTTGTAATATGCTACAATAAATGATTCTTTATCACTCTTACACTTCAAAAATGTTCTGGTTTTCTTGCTTAGTGTTTTTCATTATTAACTTTAGAGCCAGGTTTTCTAGTTCCATAATAATCCTGCTGTATTTTTATAAGACGTTATGCACAATTTATTTAGTTTATGGAGAACTGAGCACAAACGATCTACCTCTCGCTCACTTTCACCTTCATTTGCTTTCTCCCTAATTCTGAAAAGTCTAGCCCTAACTGTATACCTGAAGTTCGGCAAACCAATCATGCTTTCCTCTAAATCTTTTAGGGGCACCTGAGTGGTTAGGTCAGTTGAGCCTCTGACTTCGGCTCAGGTCATGATCTCACCATTCGTGGGTTCGAGCCCCACGTCAGGGTGCTGACAGCCAGCTCACAGCCTGGAGCCTGTTTCATAGTCTGTGTCTCCCTCCCCCTCTGCCCTTCCCGTGCTCATGCTGTCTCTCTCTCTCAAAAATAAATAAAACTTAAAAAAAATAAATCTTTTAATTAGCTGAAACAATTGAAGGCGAGATCATCAAATACCTTTTCCTTCCCACGCTTCCCACTGTCAATCTCTTCCTAGCTTTGCTCTTGCCTGCTCATCAGCTTCTTGGCTTATGTGCCCCATCTTCTTAGAAGATTCTGCTGTTCTCCAAGGACTGACCAACACACTGTATTGCCAATGTCTGTTTGCTGGTGTAAGAGAGAAGGGTCCAAATGTACAAATTGCTAAGACTCAGGTGGACAGAAAAAAAAACATTGAATTTTTTTCTGTTACTGATGTCATTTTACTTTAAAACATCCATATCAGGGGCACCTGGGTGGCTCAGTCGGTCAAGCGTCTGGCTTCAGCTCAGGTCATGATCTCACGGTTCGTGGGTTTGAGCCCCTCATCGGGCTCTGTGCTGACAGCTCAGAGCCTGGAGCCTGCTTCAGATTCTGTGTCTCCCTCTCTCTCTGCCCCTCCCCTGCTGGCACTGTCTCTCTCTGTCTCTCAAAAATAAATAAAAAGCATTAAAAAAAACCTTTCCATTTCAGCTGTGAATGGAAGGAAAAGACCCTTAAGCTTGCTAGCAATATGTCACCTTTAATTTGGGGATGTCTTGAGAGTATTTAATCAAACTTCCTTCAGGGCTGCCTCTCAAGGTTCTTCCCTCACAGTCTTTTTCCCTGACAACATCTGAGAGTAGGAAGGGTTTATGGTGACAGATCTTGTGCGTTCTCTGCTTCTTCTGCGTCCCGTGCTGGTGTCCCCCGAGTGTGGCCTGCGTCTTCTGCTGATTGTGAGCCTCAAGCCGGGACCCACTGCCGGCCATGTTTCCACAGCGCCTCGGGTTGGGAGGGTCCTGCACTCGGCAGCCTTCCCGTCCCAACCCGAGACCTTGGCTGTGACTTCTGTCCCTCCGTCCAGGGTGGGTTTGTCTTTTGTTCCCCCTGAAAGAGCGGGGGGCACTCTCTGAACCTGCCCTCGGGTACCTCTCAAGCTAATGCTTCCCCTTTGCTCCGTCTGTTGGCCATGGCACTATGCCAAGGACACTGACAGTGTTTCGAAGTTTAGCCCAGGGGAGGCAAGAGCCAGCTCAGGGTGTCCCCGAATTCCCCTGAAATGTCCAGACTCCCTTACTCTGTGACCTTGGTCAGGTTACTTAACTTTTTATGCCTCTATTTCCGCAGCTGTAAAACAAGAATGAAAATAGTATGTAAATCATCATGCCATTCTGAAGAGTAAATATAAGCCCTCACTGAATATTTGTTCTTTTAAAAACTATTCTACTCCACTTCTACCTTGAGAATTAGAGAAGCTCACATTTCCGAGGTATTTATTGATTGACTTGGTATCTTTACTGATTTCCTACAGCAAGCGAACAAGATAGCTTTTTTAACTCCTTCCATTACATTTAGATTAAAAAGCGTTTTTTAATTTTTTCTCTTAATTTCTTTTATTTTAATTTTTTTACATTTATTTATTTTTGAGAGACAGAGAGAGACACAGCACAAGTGGGGGAGGGATAGCGAGAAGGAGACACAGAATCTGAAGCAGGCTCCAGGCTCTGAGCTAGCTGTCAGCACAGAGCCTGATGCAGGGCTTGAACTCACAAACTGTGAGATCATGACCTGAGCCGAAGTTGGATGCTTAACCGACCAAGCCACCCAGGTGCTCCTCTTTTTATTTTTAAAGTGGTTTCTTAATACTTATGTAATAGAGGCTTTTCACCTGGGCAAAAATTATTTTATTTTATTATTTTTAATCTTATTTATTTATTTTTGGAGAGAATGCATGAGTGAAGGAGGAGCAGAGAGAGAGGGAGAAAGAATCCCAAGAAGGTCCATGCTGTCACCACAGAGCCAGATGCAGGACTCGAACTCACAGACCATGAGATCATGACCAGAGCCATATCCAAGAGTGGATGCTTAACCCAGGTGCCCCTGGGTACAAAATTATTTTAAAAATAAACTCATGCAGGAACTTCCACTTATGAGTCTGATAGACGAAGACCCACTGGACAATTCCTTGCTTGGCAGAAAACAAGCCGAGAAGCTGGACATCGGAGAAGGCGACCCGATGTACAGACAGTGAACCGAAGCACAGACTGAACGAAGTGGGCATGCGCTTGCCGGAGGAGATCCGTGGGCCGGTACAGTCGAGTTTCCATCTTCATGCCTTTTAGTAGCCGTGGGGCTGAGTGTGGTCCGCGTGGCTCACACAGCAGGGGTGGGGGCCCTTGGTTTTTCTGAAAAACCACAGTGAAGCCACGAAACTGAATACAAGTGGGGGTGATCCTGGAAAGGTAAGAGGTGGAAGAGGGGTCCCCAGTCTCTCTCCACCAGTATCTCTGACAGACCCCAGAAACGGGCACGCATGGAACAGACTCAAAGCAGCTCAGCTAAAGACAAAAAATCTGAATCAAACTGGACCTGCTGTCCAAGCGACCATCTGCACTTTAAGACCGGCCAAGAAAATTCCCTGCTAACACAAAGAAAACCACCTTGTCAGAGAAAACAACAAGCAACAAAAAACAAAAACAGGACTCAGGATCTGTTCACATTCACAATGTCTAAGATCCATCCCAAAATGTCCAACATACAAAGATCACCCAAGATGGAACACATTCTCGAGAGAAAAGAAAATGGATTATGTCTGACCCGGAGGTGAGCGAATTGCTGGAAAGAACAGATAAGGGCATTGAAGCGTTTATTGTAACAATAGCAGTGAAGTAAAACAGAACATGTTTTCAGTAATTGAGGATCTCAGCGGAGAAATGGGGAGTCTCAGCAGAGACATAAAAACCATAAAATAATAAGCAGATGGAAGGTACAGAACCGAAAAAGAGAATGCTGATGAAACATGTGCTGAAAACAACTTAACAGTCAAATAGACACGGCAGAGGAAAGAGTAAGTGAATGCAAAGATAGAGCACTAGAAATGATTAAAAACATGAAAAACAGGAAAAAGAAGATTTGGACAAAGAACCAGTATCTTGTTAGGTTGGATAGAATGACCAAACGTACAGGGACACTAGAAGGAGAGAGAGAATGAGGCAGGAAAAAGTATTAGAAGACATCATAGCTGCACGCTTCCTAAATTCAGTGAAAGGTAGAAATGCTGAAATACAACACGTTATGCTAACAGAACCACAAGGAGCACAGAAAACAGGGCTCAGTCACCTCACGGCACACCGTTGAAGCCAAAGATAAAAAAGCACAGACACCTTGCATATAGGAAAACAGTGATGGTTAAATAGCCACCTTCTCATCAGAAACCCTTAAGGACAGAGAAGAATGGAATAACCTTTTGAAAATGCTGACAGAAAAACAACTCTCAGACTAGAATTCTATGTGTATTGAAAATACCGTTTAAGACTAAAGGCGACTGCCCAGAGCAGTGATTTATTCTCTCCGATCTCTTTGCAAAAACTTGTCCCTGCGGCCAGAGCCAGACATTGTTTCCGGGATAATGGAGAGGTGTTTTGGAACAGCCTAGATATTTTTCAATTCCATGGACATTCTGTTTATTGAGATTTTCCCAGGTGAGGGACCAACTGCACTCTCCAGTACGATCTTTAAAAAAAGGGCCATAAATGTAGATATAGGTAAGATCAAAAAATGCAACAGATTTGCAATCAAGGATCTCACAAAGATAGCAATGGGAAAGCACATGAAACATTTATTCAAGGAGGAGGACATATATTTGGATTAACGAACAAGACAAAAACGTAGCTGCATGATGAAATTCTCAGTGCAGGGTAAGTGGGATTGAAAGCAAAAAGGAACATTCCGATAAGAAATGCTCTCACTTAGGATACCCTCACCATCTGTGCTTACGATTTGTTCTTTTCCTATTAAAGATGTAATTTATAATATATAAATATGAAGTCTGAGAAAATAACACTTCTCTGGCTAGCACAGTGGACAGAACAGCACACCAGAAGAGATGATATTTGAACTGTATGTCAAAGTATGAGGATAAAATTTACATTCAGAAGAGGAGAAGGGAGGAGAGAAAAAGACTTACAGGAAGAAAACAGATGCAAAGCACAATGTCATTTGAATTAAGCACTCTACCTCGTTTAGGAAGTCTTTAGAGGCAAAGCTTAAGGTATGTACTTGATCTGTATTCCTCACAAGCAATATTTTTAAAAAATGAGACCAAAAAGTCATTTTCAGATAAAAGAAAATTAATTTGTCACTGGAAGACCTGCATCACAAGAAATGCTGAAGGACGTTCTTCGGGCTGAAGGAAGATGAGAGCAGATGGAAACTTGAATCCTCAGGAAACAAGAGAACTGGAAAAGATGAATCTCTGGATATCACACAAGACTGGTTTTGGCCCCCATTACTTCCAGTTTCCTTGTAAATAACTGAACTGTGTAAAGAAAGATACATTCTTTCTGGTAGGGTTTATAACATATGTAGCTGTAACACAGATAACTGCTATTATTTTATAATATCATATCATATAATATAAGTATATATTATTTTAGAGAGAGAGCACACAAGTGGGGGAGAGGAGCAAAAGGAGAGAGAGAATCATAAGCAGGTTCTGTGCTCAGTGCAGAGCCCAATGTAGGGCTCGACCCCATGACCCTGGGATCATGACCTGAGATGAAATCAAGAGTTGGACGCTCAACTGACTGAGTCACCCAGGTGCACTATAATAGTTATATTTTTACTCTCAGTAGACAATGAAAATTTAAGACTGCATATTGTAATTCTTAGGGGAAGTACTGAAAAACTGCAAAAAAGCATAGCAAAAAAGCCAGGAGAAATATTAAAATGGAATATCTTTTTTAAATTTTTTAAACATTTATTTATATTTTGAAAGAGAGAGAGACACACACAGAGTGTGAGTGGGGTAGGGTCAGAGAGAGAGGGAGATACAGAATCAGAAGCAGGCTCCAGGCTCTGAGCTGTCAGCACAGAGCCCAATGCAGGGCTTGAACCCACGAACCGTGAGATCATGACCTGAGCTAAAGTCGGCTGCGTAAACCGACTGAGCCACCCAGGTGTCCCTAAAATGGAATTTTAAAAGATATTCAAATAATCCAAAAGTAGGAAAAAAGAAAGAGGGGAACATAAAGCTGAAGAGACAAATGGCAGCTTAAATAATAGACCCAACTCAACTAAATTAATAATTATGATAAATATTAATGGATTAAATAATCAAAAAGATTGTCAGAATGGGTTACAAAACAAACAAAAACAAGCCACTTCTTTCTACCAGGATTCCATTTAAATATAAAGATACAGAAGGTTATGGTAAACATATGGAAAAAAGATATGCAATGAAAACCATAAGCACAAGGATGCTTAAGGGTCTATGTTAAAATCAAATAAAATAGACTTTAATAATATTGTACAGTCAGAGAAGAAGGCTCTTAATAAAGACAAAAGGATCACTTCATCAGAAATACATAATAATTATAAATGTGCGTGCACCCAAAACACGAAGCAAATTTGACAAAATCAAGAGAAGAAGCGATCAATCCTACATCAGCTGGCGAACTTAACTGCCATCTCTTAGCAATTGGTAAAATTAGACAAAGTCATTCGAGATGTAGACTATCTTAGCAACATTGTCAATCACTTTGATTTGAGTGATACTTATGGTACACTCCACCACCAGCAGCAGAATAAATATTTCACGTTCTTTTAAAATGCAGATTCGCTAAGATAGACTATATTCTGACCCATAAAACAAGCCCTAATGAATTTAAATAGATTGAAATCATATCAAGTAGGTTCTCTAAGCACAGTGGAATTAAATTAGAAATATTAAAATAAGGTAACCAGGAAAACCCAAAATATCCTGGAAATGAAATGACTCACTTCTAATGAACTGGGTCAGACAAAAAAAAAAATCACAGGAGAAATTAAGAAATGTACAGAGCTAAAGCAGGACATAGAGATAAACTGATAGCACTAAATGCCTATATTAGAAGTAAAAGTCTCTAATGATCAAAGTAAGCTTTCACCATGAGGGGAAAACATTAAACCCAGAACAAGCTTAATGAAGGAAATAATAAAGGTAAGCACTGATATCAATAAAATAGAAAACAGAACAATAGCTAAAACTAAACGCTAATGTTTGGAAAGATTAATGTAACAGATTAATCCCAGCTGGACTCATTAGGAAAAAAGAAAGGACAAATTAACAATATTAGGGATAAAAAAAAGGGAATCATTGCAGAACCTTCAACCCTGAGAACAATAATAAGGACCCTCAGTTTCTTCTCTGTTGAAGGAGGGAGGTGGATGGGAGATGGCTAGATGGGGGATGGGTAGTAAGGAGGGCACTTGTAATGAGCGCTGAGTGGTGTATGTAAGTGATGAATTACTGAATTCTACTCCTGAAACCAATATTGCACTGTATGTTAACTCACTACAAATTTAAATTTAAAAAATTATAAGGAAATTTTATGGACAGCTTCATGACAATGAATTTGATATCCTACATGAAATGGATAAATTCCTTGAAAGACACAAATGACCAAAACTGACACAAGAAGTGGCAAACACAAGGACTGCTATCTCAATTTAAAAATCAACTTTTAATTAAAAACAGTTTTACATTCAGCTCTTCTCTTGGTGCACCACTGAAGATTCTGGCACTGCTGAGTGCTGCCACCCCACCTGGTGTTACCAGTATGGTGAGAACAAGCCAAATCTAAAGTCTGGCATCTGCACAGGTGTCTCTAATGCCAAGATCTGCGTCTCTGACCAGGGGTGGAAGAAGGCAAAAGTGGATGAGTTCCCATTATGTGGCCACATGGTGTCAGATTAATATGAGTAGCACTCCTCCAAATACTGGCTGCCCAGTATTTGTTCCAACAAGTACATGGTGAAAGCTATAGCAAAATAAATGGTTTTCACAGCCCAGAGTGCCTCTAACCCTCCCACACCATTCGTATCAACAAAATGTTGTCCTGTGATGAGGCTGACAGGCTCTGGACAGGTATGTGGGGTCCCTTTGGAAAGTCCCAGTGCACAGTGCACATTGGCCAAGTCATGGCATCTGTACCCGGCTGTAGAACAGGAGCATGTGATTGAGGCCCTAGGCAGGACCAAGTTCAAGTTCCCTGGCTGCCAGAAGGTCCACATTTCCAAGTAGGCTTTACTAAGTTTAACGTGGATGCATTTGAAGACAGGGAGGCTGAAAAGCAACTCATTCCAGATGGCTTGTGGGGTCAAATACATCCCTGATCATGGCCTCTTGGACAAATGGCAGGCGTTGCACTCATGAAAGCCTCACCACTGCTCCTCCTCATTCATGACCCCAGTGAATCCTACTTTCTGTCAAAAAAAAAAAAATCCCAACACATTCACAAATAAAGTCCGGGTACTTTCACAGTTGAATCCTATCAACCAGTTAAGGAAGGCATTATACCAAATCCTATATAAACTGTTTCAGAAAAGCAGAAGTGAAAGAAACACTTCCTAACTCATTTTATGAAGACAGTTTTATCCTGATTCCAAAGCCAAAGATCCCACAAAGGATGAGAACTACAGACTAATATCTGTCAGGAACATAAATACAAAAATGTTTGATAAAATATTAGATTGGAAAATCAAATCCAGAAATACATGTATATGTATATGTACATGCATATATATATGTATATATGAAGGATGAAACATCGTGAGCAAGTAGAGTTATCCTTGAAATGGAAAACTTGTGCAGCATTTAAACTTTGAGCAATGTAAGTTTGCTATATTAAGAGAATAAATGGCAAAATATAATTATTTCAATAGATACAGAAATAGCATCTGATCAAAGTTAACAGTGGAAACATACAGCAAACTAGAAATAGCCATGAACTTTCTCAACATGACTAAGGGCATCTACCAAACACCTACAATTCATATACTTAATGCTGTCTAGATTAAAAACAGTAAAAGTTTTGCCTTTCAACATCACTATTTAACATTGCATTGGAGATCCTGGTCAGTGCAATAAAATAAGAACATGTAATAAAAGGCATACAGACAAGAAAGGAAGCAGTACATATTTCCTTATTTGCAGATGACAGGAATCTACAAAAAAGCTATGAGAACTAATAAGTGAATTTAGCAGAGTTGCAGGATACAAAGCCAATATATAAAAACAACACTCCATTTATAGTAGCATCAAATGTATATAGGAATACATTTAATGAAAGTCACATAAGGCCTTTGTACTGAAAACTAGAATACTCTACATGAGGAAGCTAAAGAAGACGTTAATGGAGAGATATACCATGTTTATGGATTGGAAGACTTGACACTGTTAGGATGGCCGTCCTCCCTAAGCGGATCCGTAGATTCAATGCGAATCCAATCAAAGTCTTAGCTGGCTGCTTTTGAAAGTGACAAGCTAATTCTAAATTTATATGGGAAGGAAAAAGACACAGAATAGCCAAAATAATTTCAGAAGAGAAGAAAAAGGTGAACTTAAACATTGCCTGATTTTAAGTCTTACTATAAAGGTACAGTAATCAAGACAGCATTTTCATATATAAGACAGGACATATAAATAAGTGGGAAAGAATGGAAAATCCAAATATAAACTCACAGTTTTATGGTCAATTTTTTTCAAAAGTGCCAGATTCAATGAGGAAAAAATAATTTTTTTTTTTAAAAAGTGGTTTTGGAACAACTGAATCTCTGGGGGGAAAAAAAACTTTGAACACTGAATCAAACCACACACTCAAATTAACTCAGCATGTATCATCACCTAAATATAAGAGCTAAAATTATAAAACTTCAAAAACAAGACATAGGAAGAAATCTTTGTGGTATTATGTTAGGCAAAGATTTCCTAAACAGGTATAAAAAGTCTGAACTATAACATGCACAGAAATTGTACAATGGCCTTCATTAAGATGAAATCACTTTCTCTTTGAATAATGTAACTGAGGGAGGAAAGAGCAAGCTAGTCATATTCAGGAAAATAATTGTGAAGCGTGTGTTTCACAAGGGTTTATCCAGAAACCCTCAAGACTTTTTATAATTCAATAATAAGACTAAATAATCTAATGGAAAATAGATCAAAGATTTGAAAGATACATTATAAAATATGATATATCAACAGCTAGTAAGCATAAGAAAATATGCTCAACATCATTAGTCATCAGAGAAATGTAATTTAAAATGATAATGAGATACTACCATATAGCCACTAGAGTAATATAAGTTAAGATAGCCTGACAAGGGGCGCCTGGGTGGCTCAGTCGGTTAAGCGTCTGGCTTCGGCTCAGGTCATGATCCCGCAGGTTCATGGGTTTGGGCCCCGCATCGGGCTCTGTGCTGACAGCTAGCTCAGCCTGGAGCCTGCTTCGTATTCTGTGTCTCCCTCTCTCTGTGACCCTCCCCTGCTCGTGCTGTCTCTCTGTCTCTCAAAAAAAAAAAAAAAAAAAAAAAAAAAGATAAAGATAAAAGATAGCCTGACACTGTCAAATGTTGGTGAGGATGTGGGGCACGTAGGCCCCCGTATATTGCTGGTGGGAATGCAAATCTGGTTCATATGCTTTGAAAAACAATATGGCAGCACCTTCCAAATAAAAACATAAATATTCTGTCAAACCCAGCAATGCCACTTCTAGGCACTACCAAAGAGAAATAAAAACATATATGCACCCAAAGCATAAGTTCATAGCGATGTTATTCATAATAGCAAAAACCAGGAAGAAACCCAAATGTTCAACCGATGAATGGTAAGCACACTGTTGTGTTCCATGCTGCGGAACAACAGAAAATGAGGACACAAAACATGAATGGCTCTCAAAAACGTTTTGCTAAGTGACCAAAGTTAAACACAACCTACTACATAATGGATGATTCCGTAAATCTTAAATTCCAGCAAAAGCAAAGCTATGGTGATTCCAAGGGGCTGGCAGGAGAAGAGGAGGGTAACTGACAAGGGACAGGAGGAAAAGGGTTAGGCGACAGGAAATGCTATAAACGTGCTCTGGGTGGTGGTCACACAACTGTAGAGAATTACTAAAATTTCATCAAAGTACATGTTTTAATGTGGTGAACTTTAGCTCCATTTAGAAAGGAAAAGAAAACCTAGATATCTCATTTGGTAAAAAAAAAAAAAAAGAACAAGTAAAAACTTCTTTTGTTTCCTGTGTTTTCAACCAAGAGTTCTATATTGAAAATAATTTGAATGTAGAGTCTTGAATTTGAGCATGATCTGTTCACTGGAATCCCAGTGATAGGGACTCTTCTATCTACCTCCTGGAGTTTTTATTAATAGCTAGCTCCAGGCAAAAGGGAAAGATGAGAGAAGTGAAGCTCCTATTTGCTTATATACATACAGTCTGATTCCATAACGTGGCTCTGAGAGGCTATGATCCTGGTAGGAAAAAGAGTCCCTCCGCCAAGCCACTCCTTTTCACAGGAAAATAATGGTTATTGTAAACTATTTGGGAAATAAAACTAAAGTAAAAAAATGATGCTTGTTTGCCATATGCAAAAGACCAAGGAATGGAACCAGCTGCGTGTGAGGGGGTGTGAAGTTTTACGTGCAATAAGAAAACGAGCACGTTATTCTTTTCTAGCACACGGAGCAAGTCTTTGCCGGTTGCTCAGCACCTCTCTTTAAGTGCCAAGAAAGCCACCAGTCTGGATGACAAGCACAGCGAGTTATCCTGATAATACCCCATTCTTCTCCTCTTGCTTCCTACAGAAAACTGACTTTGTTCAGAGTGCGGAAATTCTCGTTAAAATTTTTTTTAATGTTTACTTTTGAGAGAGAGAGAGACAGAACGTGAGCATGAGCAGGGGAAGGGCAGAGAGAGAGGGAGACACAGAGTCCAAGAAGCTCCAGGCTTTGAGTTGTCAGAAAGAGCCTGATGTGGGGCTCGAGCTCATGGACCATGAGATCATGACCTGAGCCAAGGCCAGATGCTTAACCGACTGAGCCATCCATGAGCCTCCGAAGTTTCCCGATTAAATGCTCGCCTCTCCAGATTCCTTTGCCATTTTGGACAATGAGATATAAGTGAGCTGACTCACCTTTCATTGGCACTTAGAGGAAAACTTGTTTTCCTGATAAAAGGGTGACCAAGTCAGATGACATGCACCCTTTTTGTTTTCCCTTCAGAAAGAGGTGATTCTGCAGGGATGAGAATGAAAGCCTGACCCTAAGAGTGGCCGGGTTTGAAGGATTTGGGGGCTGATCAAGAAAAAAGATATGACCACCAGCCCCAGTAACTCACAACACACTTAACTGGGTTGTGCTTGAACAGGGTTGCACAAGATGGAAAGTCTTCTTGACGTGGGGCTGCCCAGAAGCTCATAGTGAGGAGGGGCCACTACCAGGAAGGGGAGGAAGGCAAGAAGACTCCCTGAGGAGATGGGGATTGGAGAGGGGTCTCATTTGCCCAAGGGACGTCCCTCAGCAGCACAGTGGAGAGTCTGTGGGTCAGAGAGCCCCAAAGGGCCACAGCAGCTCAAGGTCTTACCACCAGGCTCTATACCATCTATTGCCAGCGAATGTGGAGGTATGTTTTGTGAGGTATGCAAAGCAGGTAGGCTCTAAGTGGCTAACAATCTACTTGTTTGGACTATCTTTAAAATAATTGCATATGTAAAAATTTGAGTTTGGTACGGGCAGGAGTTTGAGCTAATGGGTGTCAGCCTGCAGTGAAGGAATAAACAACTCGGGGGCCAATATGAAGAGGGTCATTTATATGACAAAGTGATAAAGCCAGAGCTAGATGTACCGGGTCTAAGGCAGCACCATCACCTTGGCCTATGTGTCTCTGCACTTCTAGTTACTTGAGTAAAAGAAAACCCCTCTTTGGTTAAACCACCATGTTCAGGTTTCTGTATAGTATATATGACTCTATTTACTTGTACTATTCCATTCACTCCTTATAGCAATACAATGCAATAACTACGATTATTGTACCTTCAGAAGAGACTGAGTTCCAGAGACCTAAAGGAACTTGTCCATAGTCACACAGCTAAACAAGTCTTCGGAACCAGTGTCTAGTTTACTGAAAATATACGGATGAAAGAATGTTTATAACAATATGTGGAAGCACATGAAGCCAGACTGTGGGCCATAATCCAGCCCTACTGATCCAATTTCTTCAAAAAAATCGATAGAATAGTGAACAAGAGGGGGAGAACTTTCTGGATTTAGAGACTTGAGGTGATGTCTAGTGTTGGCCATGCTGGACAAGACTGACAACAGCCCATCTCTACCACTGATCACAACTCAAAACTCTGGACAGAATATAAAAAAGCAGCTATCTGAAGATCCTGAAAAGTTAACAACAGGTGGACTGGAGGCAAAAGTCAAAATCTGAATAATGATGTGGGACATGGACAGCTTCAGCTGTGTGGAACTGCGTGCCGATGTGGGAGGCTAAACTTCGAGAGCTTCGTCTTTCTGGACAGAGGACTAGAAGAAACAGAATGGGGCCTGAGATTGTAAGACAAATCCCAGATTGCAGAGATCTGGAGAAAGACACCATCCAACTCTGCGTATGAACTGACATACGTTCCAGGGCCCCCTGTGAGCTCTGTATGTGTAACAGACCAAATACGCACAGTGAAGTGTTTGAAAACCAAATTCCGTATAAACCACAGTGTCAGACTCACCCTTGTGTGGTGCATGCTCTGGGCCAGACATCTCACTAAAGAAAATACATAGTAGGCAAATAAGCCATAGACGCATCCTCAACATTATGTAGTCCTTGGGAGCATGCAAACTAAAACCACTACGCGCCTGTAGCACTACGCGCCTATCAGAATGACTGCAATAATAAATAGTGACAGCCTCAAAAGCTGGCAAGGGTGCAGAGCAAACTAGGACACTCCTACACATAGGTTGGGAATCTGAAATAATACAGCTGCTTCAGAAACATAGTTTGGCCATTTCTTAACAAAGTTTAACATGCACTCACCATGTGATTTGATCCTACTCTTAGGTATCTACTGAAGAGAAATGAAAATCTTCACATAAACACTAGATTTGAAGGTTTATGACAGCTTTACTTATAATCTCCCCAAACATTGGGAACAGCCCAATGGCCTTTAGCTGGCTAATGGATAAGCAAGCTGTGATATGCCTAAGCAATGGACTATGGGTTAGATGACATGGCGGCAAAGACAAAATTCTAGGGATGGAGAAGACTCAGTAGCTGCTGAAGAGAGTGCCACAATGGTGGGACAGCAAAAGGGAATTTTTTGATAGTGATGGAACTCTGTGCCTTGTGGTGGTAGTTACATAAATTTATACGTTTGTCTAAAGTCATACTATAGTACGCTGAAAAAGGTGAATTATACCGTACATTCTTTTTTTGCTGTAAATTCCATAAATTAAATAATTAAAATAGTTTTTAAAGTTTTATTTATTTTTGAGAGAGAGATAGCATGAGTAGGGGAGGGTCAGAGAGAGAGAGAGAAAGGGACACACAGAATCGGAAGTAGGCTCCAGGCTTATAAGCTGTCAGCACAGAGCCCGAAGCAGGGCTCGAACTCATTGACTGTGAGATCATGACCTGGGCCAAAGTCGGACACTAACTGACTGAGCCACCCAGGCGCCCCTAATTAAATAATTTTTAAAAAGACATTCAAGTATGGGGCCCCTGGGTGGCTCATCAGATTAAGTGTTGACTTCAGCTCAGGTCATGATCTCTCCGTTCCCGAGTTGGAGCCCTGCATCGGGCTCTTAGCTGACAGCTCGGAGCCTGGAGCCTGCTTCAGATTCTGCCTCTCTCTCTCTTTCTCTCTCTCTCTGCCCCGTTCCCACTCACATCTGTCTCTCTCTCAAAAATAAACATGGAAAAAAAGAGACATTCAAGTGCTATAACAACCAAATGTAACATGTAGTCTCTCTTTTGATTATGATTTGAGCAAACTAACTGGAAAAAAAAGTTCCTGGGGAAACTTACAAATGGAATCCATGTTAAATGATACAAAGGGATTATTGCTTTTATTAGGGGTCATATGGATAATGTGACTGAGTGAAAAATATCCATGTGTTTGAGAGATGCTTACCATAGCATGGCATAGAGCCCGTCCATCTAACCATTCTATGTTGGTTATATCTAAGATTTTTCAAAAATTTTAGTAAATAATCAAAATAAGAAAACTATGTTGTATCAAAATAAGAAAAGATAAATTCTCTTCAAAGCAGTGGAGCTAAGATGTTTACTTACTTTTAATTATGCTGAGGTCACTAGTCTTTACCACTGCACTCTGTAGGTAGCCTATGTATCCTGACCTGTTTGTTGCAACTTTTCTATTTCTATATAAGAAATACAAAGTATGTAAAATATCTAAGAGTGGCTACTGACATTATTCAGGTAATATGAAAACACATGGCCTTTCATATGCTGTCTTCTCCATAGAGAAGCTATTCCCCACCCCCATCCCAGGAAGAATGCCAGCCATTAAAATGTCATAGGAATTTTTCTACATAATGAAAAGTTGTCAGGGATTTAAAACACTCACTTCTCAAAAAGACCTCAGAAATTTCGCCATATGTCCCCTCTGATATATCTTAGTTAAACATAACCATTTCAAAAACATTTCAGTGAGGTCAGATAGACGTAGATACTTGGAAAACTCTGAGCGGGCATTAAGTCAATTCACCGGGGGCTGGCCTGAGCAGGATGGGGAAGGCTCTTCCGTGGTATCCTCACCACCGCACACCCGGCAGACTCTCGAGTCACTGCATCACCCAGAGAAATACGTTGCTGTACACATTTCAAGGTGAACCCAGAAGCTTCGCACGGTAGGACTACAGAGAAGCCATCTGGACCCACAGGAGAATAGCCATCTGTTTGCACCTTGTTTGTTGCTTAGCCATTAAGATGAAATGTGGCCCAGGAAACACTGCAGCAATATAAGCACAGAATAATCATCTCATGATAGCCTTCTTGGTGAGAGGGCCATTTCCCCCTGTATGTCTGCATATTCTATGCTTTTCATATAGATATGCACACACCCTTTCACTTATACGTCAGTCTAGATCAATTAAAAATAAATGTTTATTGAGCGTTCACTAGGGACCAAGCACTGTTCCAGCACTTCGGGTGTCTTAACTCATTTTGCGCTCACAAAACCGTAGGACATGGTACTCTATTCATATCCCTCCCTATTCATGTCAACCGATAAAGCGGGGTGTTCTCAGCAAGGTACCTTGGGCTCTAAAAGTCATTCGGAATTGCACAGGGAAGTTTAAACTTGTATTACTGGAAATTGCCCAATAGAACTGAGGTACTACATAAAAGATACATTTAAGTATACAAAGCAAAATGCTACCTGTTCTATAAATCATTTTCAACTCTTGAATACATCTATGTCCCAAGTCCTGGTACGGAGGACACTTGCTGTCTTGTCTCTGTATCACCCTTCGTCGTTACGTGGGCCTGTGGAAAGTGATCCCAGCTTGGGCTAATAGTTCATGGCGCATCTGGTTCAGGTTGGGGCCAAAACACAGGCATCCAATTCAGTCGGTATTCTTCAGGACTTCTGTAAACAGAAGTGGTAAAGGCAGGGAGTCACTCCTTGTAGGTGAAAGAATGTGAGAGTCAGGAGCCAGGGACAGCCATGTTTTCTGCCACATGATGGAATTTAATCTTCTTCAGGGACAGAAGATTGAAGATTGAAGCTGACACCACCAGTGGGAGACAGATACAGAAGTCTAGCTGTATTTATACTTTCCCCCCATTGTTCTCGAAGCCCAGATATGTGTCTATCATGTTCATGACTTACTTGTTTATCTCTTTTTTTTAATTTTTAATTTTAGAGGGAAATAGAGAGAGCTCGAGTGGTGTAGAGGGGCAGAGGAAGAGAGAGAGAGAGAGAGAGAGAGACAGAGAGACAGAGAGAGACAGAGAGAGAGAGAGAGAGAGAGAGAGAGAGAGAGAGAAGAGAGAGGAGAGAATCTCAAGCAGGCTCCAAGCTCAGCACAGAGCCCAATGCAGGGTTGGACCCATGACTTGAGCCAAAATCAAGAGTCAGATGCTCAAGTGGCTGAGCCACCCAGGCATACCTGTTCATGCCTTTCTTTAATAAATGATCTCTTTTAGCAAACTCCTCTTTTTTGTCAAATTACAGTAGGCTGTTTTTCTCACTGGGAATATATAGTAAATTGCATTACTGTTACAAATCTTCTCTTCTGCCCTTGAATAAACTAATTATCCATACATACCATTGACCATGTGACTTGCCTTCCTCCTAGTATGGGGTATAGATCTCTGCCCCACCGACTCTGGGTTTGGCCATGTGGCCTGCTTGGTCCAGATGTAGTGTAAGAAGTGACAGGGTGGCAGTTTGAGCAGAATTTTTAAGAGGTGGTACATATTTGAACCACTTCTCTTCGAGTTTCTGCCCTCCACCATGTGAACAACATGTATCGGTAGAAGTCACTTCATGAGCCTGGCTCTCGGCATTGGCAGAGATGTAGAGCTGACCCTTCATTCACCTGGTGCCTGCAACACGGCCTCAGACCCACAGAGCTGCAGTCCGGCAGCTCCTAACATGTAACCAGAGTGACAAACCTTTGTCTTGATAAGTTTCTCAGAGTTTGAAGTTGTTACACAGCATTATCTCAGCAAGAACTGACTGACATGGGACTATAACAGTCTTGATCAGTTTGTCCTGTGCAAAAGCACTATTACATGCCTTATGTATTTAAGGATATGACTCTTACTATTGCTTGTTTTGCACTTGAGGAAACTGAGTCTTAGAGTGTATAAGCAACTTTCCCAAGGCTACTGAAAGAGGTGGGGATCAAATACAGCTGCCTCTAGAGCCCATGCACTTAAAGATTTTTATATTGCCTTTATATCAAGCCGTCTCACACTTTTACAACCTGCATACATAGCATATTAGTTGCTATGTTGGGGAAATATAACTTGATAGGGAATGTATCTAAATTGGTGTATTTCATTACAAGTTCCTAATAAGTGACTATATTACATTAATATGCAAGATATACATGCATCCTACAAGTTTATTCTACTCCATATAAATGTAACTAGCTTTGATAAATTCTAAAGAGTAAGGTATTAAAATATAGAGAAGATAAAGTAGGCAATTTTTATTTGCAATATTACATTCTTGCTCTCACTTTCAAATGGACAGAGCATGGGCTTTTTATTTGAGATCGAAAGCTCTCCAAGAATATTTAAAATGTTATACAAGGTTACAAAATTGGATTTGTATGCATTTTTCCCCAAAATTATGTAAAAAAAACTTATGGTATATCTCTAACAGACTAAATATCTGCAATAAATTTTATCAACAGGGGAGGTTTTATGGAAATTAACAAATGCCTTTAGAAATAATTGATGATTCCATAGCATTCCTAACTATTATTTTTGAAAGAGTTTTAGACATTTTAACAAGCAGTTTCAGGGGTAATTGTTACTGTTGTTATTTTTAGAAACATGGCAGAGTCTAAGTACCAATTTGTTCTGCTATCTACATATTTGCCTAATTTCTGCAAGTGATGAAATGCATCTGTCCTCAAAGCAGCTGTCCTTTGGCAGCACGTTCAGGAGGAGGAGAGAGAGGGAAGCCCGGTGCGGGACAGAGCCTGGCTCTCTCCTGGCCATGCATCTCTGTGCATTGGAACAAACGCACAGCTTTATACATCAAGCAGCTTTATAACGTGGTGAGCAGGTGAGCAAAGGACAGAATTCTGAAACCATATTTAGAATCTTCTTCTCTAGGGGAACCGGGGTGGCTCAGTCAGTTAAGCATCCGACTTCATCTCAGCTCGTGATCTCACAGTTTGTGAGGTCGAGCCCAGCATCAGGCTCTGCGCTAAAAACATAGGGCCTGGAGCCTGCTTCGGATTCTGTGTCTCCCTCTCTCTCTGCCCCTCCCCTGTTCATGCTCTGTGTTTCTCACTCAAAAATAAATAAACATTAAAAAAAAAAGCATCTGACTTCAGCTCAGATCATCATCTCGTGGTTCGTGAGTTTGAGCCCTGCATCCAGGCTCTGTGCTGACAGCTCGGAACCTGGAACCTGCTTCAGATTCTGTCTCCCTCTCTCTCTCTGCCCCTCTTCCTCTCTCTCCTCTTTCTTTCTCTCTCTCTCTCAACAAATAAACATTTTAAAAAATTACAAAAAATATAAAGGATGTCATTTAGTTCCTATTGGTTGGGTTGATAACCTTTGGCCTTTCAAGTTCTTTGATCCATTAGAGATAAAGTCTTCACTCTATGTAAGGGGAAGGTTAGGATGTGATAATAAAATCCAACAAACAAGTGAAGGTTTTGAGGCAAGAATTAGAAGGACTCAGCACATGGGTCCACAGGCTGGAAGTGCTGGAGTTGGGAGTTCTGAGTCCATCTGTCTGTGTATCTACTTATCTATCATCTGTGTGTGTGTGTGTGTGTGTGTGTGTGTGTCTATATAACATATTTATCATCTCTCATATCATCTATGTCTCTACTTATCTCTACTTATCATCTTTCTCTCCCTTTCTCTCTTCTCTATCAGTCAGTCTTTGAAGCTGGTGGATGAGATGGATCTGGAAAAGGCATTCATCTCAGATGGGTCTCTGCACAGTCACTGTAACTTGCTGTGCTCTGTGATCAAACTTCAGGCAAACATCAGACAACAGAAACGAGTGCAGACATGATCGTGTGGTCTCTGTGGGTTATAGAAGTAGAATGAGGCTGCTGTTTGATTGAGGACTGGAGGAATCTAGTTGCAATCACACATGCAAACCGGAGCAGGTGAAAGATATTAGCAAAGCGTCCGTGAATTTGAATACGATATACTTGGGAGATGGAACTTAAGCAGTAACACAAAGACTTCCTTATTCTTCCTGGCATCTCCATTTGGGTCACGTTAAGACGGTGCCAATTTTTCTCAATGGAGCTTTTTAAGATCACACCAGATTTCCAGTTCAAATAACAGAATAAGCTCTGGTAATTTTCCATTTTACGGTGTCACCTATAGAATGTATTTGGATTCCCCTTTTAGTTGAAGTGAGCTCTACGTCTCTGTTATCAGATGCAAAAGATTTGCACGTTAACTATATTTGGAGTCTGCTTTTCATAGAAATAAAAATATTTTGAAAAGCTGGCCTTTATTATCAGTAATACATTGGAAATACGCTAAATATATATATCAAACGTATGTGTCAAGTGGCACATTTTTCACAGATTTAGCCATAAGCTTTTTCCCCCCAAACAAGGAAATATATTATTGTCATATTTAAGCCCTGGCATTTTATCTTAAAAAAAAAAAAGAAAGACAATTCTGTATCTTCTCCTTTAGTCTGGAGCCCATTAATTCTCTTTCTAATGTTTTCTAGAAGGCTTTGTTGGAATCCATATCTGCCTATCCGTATCTATCTGTATCTAACTAAGCTGTGGTCTCACATATCACCAGTCTTTTATTGACAATACCAGGCTCCGGGAAAAGCGATGATTCATCAAATACACAGTATAACAGCTTAATCGAAGCTGACATAGAAAATACGCAAGGAGACTAGTCAGAGTACAGGCAAGCTCATGCCTGTTCTATTAACGGGTGACATTCTAAACAATAGAGCTGTCAGACCCTAGTGTGAATAAAGGGGCTTAATCATAGCAGGAATTAGTGCACACGACAGGTGATTATGTGCTGGAACCCCGCCAGGACCATCTGTGATGCGTCACATTATTTGTCATCTCAGTAATTGCAGCTTTGGGGAAAAAATTATTTGGGATTGGCGAACCCATGGTTGGGGGAAGAGTAAACAATACTGCATACAACCCATTTATTTCAACAATAGAGGTCTCTACAAATGGGAAAAGTTCAACCCACATTATCAATTTAAGTCCATCCTCCTTCTCACCAACTCAACAACAAAGCAATATAATCATCGTTTCCCCCCGCTTTCTCAAAGTCCAATTATAGTGGCTCCTTGCCAATAAAATAAGTCGGCTATCATCTACTTACTGAGTTGAGATGAGAATTTCTTCTGAAATTATTTAGGCTACACTATCCGAACCACTCAGGAAAACACGGGGCCCAGCTGAAAAGGTATTTTCCCCCAGGAGGTAGTCTGCTATTTAGCTACATTAAATATTTGACTACCTTCTGCTGAAGTTTATGAAAACAGATCATTCTTTAACCCTGATACAGTTCGTGGAGAATGATCTAGTTCGAACCAATGGTTTGGAGACTTCCAGACATAAAAGACTGGAAAGCAAAACAGAAAAATGAAGAACAAAAATACTAGTGTAGATTCACAGAGTTAGGAAACAAAGTTCTGGTCTTGTGCTCTAGTTAGCCAAAGCAATGAGGCAGAATGTAAAAACCATTTCTATCTTAGCTGTTGACTTTAGTCATTTTTTTAAAGGGTTTGATTATTTGAGAGAGAGGGTGAGCGAGAGAGCAAGCAAGGTAGCGGCAGAGAGAGAGGGAGACAGAATCCCACGTAGGATCTCTGCTGTCAGCACGGAGTCTGATGCAGGGCTCGACCCACAAACTGTGAGATCATGACCTGAGCCAAGAGTTAGAGGCTTAACTGATTGAGCCACCCAGGTGCCCCTTGATCTTTAATCTTATTTATTGATTGCTTTTCAATGGAAATCATACTCAAGTCTTTCTATTTTCTTCACACCCATGTGGTTATCACTACAAAATGCAACTTTGACAGCAGAGCTTTCCTTTACATATGTTTTGGGTTTTGTAACTTTTTAGTTTGTGAGATCTTCAAATTTTCAGATGGCTTGCAAGAATAGCATTAGGAACTCCCTTATCCTTTTATCAGTTTCTCCAATTATTTACCTTTTGTTCCATTTATTATTCTCTCAGTATATATTTGTTAATCTTTGCATTTTTTCCCTAAGCCTTGGTAATGTGGGGACCTGGGGTGTTTTTACTCCTTGATATTTCAGATTCTATTTCCCAAGAATAAGGATCCTATCCTATCATTCACAGTACAGTTATCAAAGTTGGGAAAATGGAATACTGATACACCACTACTATCTGACCCATAGGCAAAACTGTCAATTTGCCCAGTATGTTCTTTGTAGCTTATTTTATTTTATCATGTGGGATGTAATCCAGGATTACAAATTACTCTTTGTTGTTATGCTAATTAGTCTCTTTTATCCCAAAGTAATTCCACAGCCTTTTAAAAATCTATATAGACATTGCCATATTAAAGGAGAACAGACATTTATTTTACAGAATCGCTCTCATTTTGGAGTCTATTTCTTCATGATTAGACCCTATGCGTCTTGTCAAGGATACCGCAGAAGAGATGGTGTCTCCTGAGTGCATCAATTACATCACGAGGAGGGTAGCTTGGTTTTTCCCAGTAATGACGGTGTTAACTTTAATTCTTTAATTTAGATGATGGTGTAAGACCCTCCTCGGGTCAGGCTGACCCTAATGAAAAATTACCAACCATTGTTTCACTCTCCAGCCCTTCTGCTTGAACAATCAAGTGTTGGGAAGTTGAGCTCTGGGAATCCTAAGATGTAACCCATAAATTAGAATTTAAAGTTTAACTTGTTTTCTAAGATACTGTTGCTAGATTCCACCCTTTAACCGCAAAGTTCTTGCTTCTGTGCACCTGCTTCACCTCCCCTTCAGACCTGTGATTGGTCACTTCAAATTTCTCCTAAGACAAAGAACTCTAAAATTGATAGATGTCTACTAAATCTTACGTTTGTGTGTCAAAATTTGATTGACCACTATAAAATGCTGTAAACTATGATTGGTTAACTAAATGATGACTTATTCTGTCTTGCCAAAGCCCTTGAAAACCCTGATGTCCTGCTCCGCAGCACTCTCTCCTGCGGACTTGCCACCACCCGGGAGGGGCCGTTCCGCCGAACTAAAATAAACCCATACACCATCCCCGTTTGTGTCCGTGGGTTTTACTCCAGGTGACTCGTTTCAGGAAGGAAAGGTCTAACAATGTGGTCCATGATTCTTCACCTTAAAGTTATTATTTCTCTCCACAATTAATAATCTGGGAGGAGCTAGTTGGACACTGTGTAAGTACCCCATTCCTCACCGACTTTTACAGACTTGTAGCATCCGTGGGTTTTCTAGCTACACTCTTCCTTCTTCATTGATTAGTTGACATCTGTAAGAAAGGTTTCCATCTTCCCACTTATTTACGTTTGTTCATTTATTTATGTTAGTATTGAAGCATAGATTCTTATTTTCTACAATGAGTTATAACCCATGATGTATTCTGAGGTCCCATATTTCCGTGTTGGGGAAGCAGAGCCTCTACGAGCTAACTTCTGTGTCTTTTTGCTATGTTGGCATCACTGAGTACTCCCTTACTGTGTCAGTTAGCGCTCGACCAGAGAGACAAGCCCCCTGGAAGATGGGAAACTCTTATGCAGGAGCCGAAATTGCAGTCCCTGAGCGAATGTCTTCCTTTTCAGGGAAATGTCTATTTAGGTATTAAGGCCTTTTAACTAATTAGGTCAGCCCCATGCAGATTATCCTGGATAATCTCCTTTACTCAAAGTCAACTGATCGTAGATGCTAATCACGTCTACCAAAAACCTTCTCCTCAGCACTTAGACTTGGGCTTGGTTTGATCACTAAGTTTGTTACCACTGGTGAGGCGTGGCCCTCCTTGGTCCTTGTCTTCTTCAAGGAAAGAATTCAGGTGAGAGACTCTATGGAGAGCTAAGGTAGCAAAGCTTTTCTGTTTAGCAAAAAGCGACAGTACACTCTCGAGTCAGGAGGGGACGAACTGATGGGAGGATGGGTGGCTCATGGCTTCTCATCGAGTCCCTGTGTGGGGGCTTAGTCTGTCTCCTCTCTCCCATGTCATAGTTACTCTCCCACCCTTGGATCCACCTGGGTTCTCTCCCCTCCAACCTTTTTGTGTAAGCTCCTGTTAGCCATCTCCTCCTGAGGCCTGAGAGCCATCCATGGGAATGGGGGGCCCGAAATCACAATGCAATGGTATTATAATAGCGGACAAGGTCTTTCCTGCGTTCTCATGCTCCAAAGTTGAAGCATTCCCTGCAGTGTGTATCTGTTGCTAATCAGTCTGTGCTAATCCACAAAAGGGGTTGGTCTGAGGGAGACGGCGTGGTCTCTGGGGGGAGGACTGGTGGGTCCTGGTAATTGTCCATCTGTCATCCTCCTGCTCAGGTCTATCTAATTGCCTATGCTGACATGTTGGTGCATAAAACTGACCATCACATGTTTTTTTTTTCTGACCTAAGATGTTACAATTTCATTTTGTTGTTTCCCTGCCAATCCTGGAGTCAAACTTTTCTCCCAGAAAGGCTGTCTTCTTTAAGTAGGCAGTGGTATTTAGAAACCAAGATCTAGGTGCCAGACGTGCTTATTGCTTTGATGTTACAATTATTTATAGACTTTCTGAGCAGACAGAGCTAGGAAGAGAGAGAGAGTGTGTGTGTGTGTGTGTGTGTGTGTGTGCGCGCGCGCTCACATGCACATGTGCATGTGCGTGTGTGTGTGTGTGTGTGTGTGTGTGTGTGTGTGTGTGCATATATATATACAGAGAGCGAGAAAGAGGCTAAGGAGGAGGAGATGGAGACAGATGAAGGAAAAGAAAAGAAAGTAAAAGTATTACGTGGAGGTAGGATTACAAGTTCAGACTGATACCTCCGATTTCATTACAACTACAAAACACCAGAGGATAAATTCCAGTCATTGTCTTTTTGTATTTGAAACTTGCTTCTTCAGCCATGTCACTCCTTTGTTTATTCCTATAATAAACAAGAAAGTAGTTGCCAAGTTGCTAACAATACCCCGTGTGGAAAGCAAAGTTACTAAGTCAAGTTTAAACTTTGTTTGTAGGGTTTTCTTTACATAAAATTTATATATAATTATAGACACAAATCTTAAGTCGCTGTGTGATGAGTTTAACAAATTCAACTCCCTATAATTGTCTATCCAGTTCCCAGTCATTTCCATAACCTTAGAAAGTTCTGTGAGTCTTCTCTTCCCAGATCCAACATTTTTGTTCTGATATTTTTAGACCCTGATGAGTTTTGCCTAGAACTTTCTATAAATTGTATTAGATAAGTAGGTACTCTTTCGTATCTTGCTTCCTTCCATAAGTTCTGTGAGATTCAGCCATGTTTTTTACCTGTCTGTTGTTCATTCCTTTTTATTGTTAAGCAGCCTTACATTTTTCAATATACCACAAATTATTTACCTATGCTTCTGTTAATGAGTATTTGCAATGTTTCCAGTTTGGGGCTAGGTAAACAGCTACCAGCATTCTGAAACAGATAAATATTTTCTTTCCTTTAAGTAATACCTAGGGCTGAAATTTCTAGTTGCAAGGGTAGGTAAACATTTAATTCATGATAAACTGCCAGAACTTTTTCCAGAATCGTTATACCCTTTCATCAGTAAAATATTTGAGTCCTAGGCACTCCACATTCTTACCAACATTTGGAGTTGAACTCAAGGTTTTGTTTTGTTTTGTTTTTAATTAACCATTTTAGTGGTGTTAGTGGCATTATTTTGCATTTTGTACATGATTACCAATGCTGAACACTTCTTCATGTGTTTATTGGACCTTTTTTTTTTAATGTTTACTTATTTTTGAGAGGGAGAAAGACTGAGTGTGGGCAGAGGAAGGGTAGATAGAGAGGGAGATACAGACTCTGAAGCAAACTCCAGGCTCTGCAGTCATCATAGGACCCCATGTGGGGCTCGAACTCACAAACTGTGAGATCATGACCTGAGCCAAAGTCAGTCACTCAACGGACTGAGACACCCTGGACCTTTGTGTCCATTCCATTTTAAAGTGTCTTTTAAAAAATATTTGTTTATTTATTTTGAGAGAGAAAGAGAAGAAAGAGTATGTGTGACCCTGGACCTTTGTGTCCATTACATTTTAAAGTGTCTTTTAAAAAATATTTGTTTATTTATTTTGAGAGAGAAAGAGAAGAAAGAGCATGTGTGGTAGGGGGAGGGGCAGCAAGAGCAGGTGAGAGAGAATCCCAAGCAGACTCCACATTGTCAGTGCAGAGCTCAAGTGGAGCTCCATCTCATGAGAACTGCAAGATCAGGACTTCAGCTGAAATCAAGAGTTGGACGCCCAACCGACTGAGCTCCCCAGGCATCCCTCCATTTTAAAATGTCTTTAGAAGATTTCTCTTCACCTTAATTTTTTAGAGTTACTTGTCTTAGTGGTAAGAGTTCTTCAAATATTCTGGACATATATTATGTTACAAATTATGTATATTTAATATGTAAATATATAATACACGTATTTATGCAATCATTTTTCTAGTGTGGACTGTCTATTCATTTTCTGGACAGGGCTTGTTGATACATAGAATTTTTAGGTTTGGCGAAATACACTTCAAATTTTCTTTTATGGAGAATGCTTTCCAGATCCTAAGAAATTTTCTCCTATGCCAAGTTTGCAAAGATATTTCCCTGTTTTCTTCCAGATGTTTCTGTAGAATTTTAGGTTTATTTTTAGCTCTATGATCCATTTTGAATTAGTTTTAGCCATTTGCTCTATTAGAATTTGTTGAAAAGACTTCACTTTCTCTATTATATTAATTTAATTCTTTGGCTGAAAAAAATCACTTGATAATATAAAAATGGCTCTATTCTATGAGTCAATTAATCAATCCTATATCATTACCATATTATCAAGACTAATACAGTTTTATAGTAACTCTTGAAATCTAGTAGTGAAATTCTTCCAAATATTGTCTTTTCTAACCCCACCCAAGATTATTTGGCCATTTTCGGTCCTGAACATTTCCATAAAAATTTTGAAGTCAATTGGTAATTACCTTCCAAAAATATCCTGCTGAGATTTTAACTGAGATTGCATTGACTCTATAGGTCAATTTTTGGACACGTAACATTTTCACAGTATTGACTCATCCAATCTATGAGTATGGATTTGTTTATTTCTCCATTGAATTCTGTCAGTGTTTGCTTTGTGATTTTTTAAGCTCTTCAACTCTTACAAAAACTTTATAATCACTATGTCTTCCTGGTGGATTAAGCCTTTCTCATTATGACCTGTCCCTCTTGATTTCTGGTAATAATCTTTGTACTGATGTCATTTTTCTTCTGGCGTTAGCATAGCCACTCACATTTCTTGTGTTTACTGTTACTTTTCATGGGATATCACTCTCCATATTTTTACATCCACTCTATATATTTATATATAGATTGTCTTTATATTTAAGGTGTGATTCTCATAGATGGCTTTAAAATTTTAGTCTGATAATTTCTGTTTCTTATTGGGAATCTTTAAGTCATTTATATTTAGTAATTATTAATATGTTTGGATTTAGGTTTATACATTTTATTATTCATTTCTTTCTCCTATCAGTTTTATATTCACTTATTCCCCCTTCTCTGCCTTCTTTTGTTTTATTGAATACTTTTTGGTGATTCATTATAATTTTCTGTTGGCTTTGTAGCTATGCCTCTTCATAGTGTGTGTGTGTGTGTGTGTGTGTGTGTGTGTGTGTGTTTGCCCTGGCAATTGCAATACAGATACTTAATTTATTACAATGTTCTTACAGCTAATATTGTACCCCTTCATGCAAAATGTAAGGACAATGTGATAGTTCATGCAATTTATTCTTCATCGTAAGTGTCATTGTTGTTGTGTATCTTACATCAAATACATTATAAATTCATGGTACGGTGTTAAATATATTTAAAAAGCAACAAATACATATTGCATCACACATACTGTATGTGCATACAAAAATACAGAGACAAAAAGAACAAGAGAGAGTCTTATCTATGTACCCATACAATCAGCACTTCGAACACTCTTTATTTCTTCCTGTAGGTCCTAGCTTTCCTCTGTTGCCTTTCCCATCCAAGTGAAGAATTTCTATTAGTATCTCCTGCAGTATAGGTTTGCTGGTGTGCTTTCAGTCGACCTTCACTGCTGACATATAGTTGTTTGTTTATTTTTAAAAATGTTTTGCCCAGAGATTATCATTGTTGTCTTCAGGGAGGTTAGTTTCATAAAAAAGTCTTTTACCATTACCAAAAGTGGAGCGTCCATTATACGAATTTTAAAGACATTTTTGGAGGTTAAATAATGTGCTCAACTAAATATATAGACATATCAAAAATTATGTAATTATCTTCAATGAGTATGTGTCACCTATCCAATTATGCGGCACGCCCATTGAGGGTTGGCTCTTGGTCTTCTGGCTCCCAGTAGTCTTATTCCCTAACACACTCAACAAAGGTTTCATGATGATAAAGAATGCCTCTGTTCTTTGTTATATGGTTAAAGAAGCCATGTGAAGGTTTTTAGTTTTATTATCTTCTACATTCAAGGAAAGAGGTCTCAGTTCTGAAAATGTGTGTCAGATTTTACTTATGGGATTAGAGACTTCATTACTTTAGTTTACAAGCCAGCAAACTACAGCACACAGGCCAAATCTGGCCCCCTGCGTGTTTCTGTATAGAAATTGTCCTTGGAACACAGCCCCGCTCATTCGTTGATGTATTGTCATTGGCGGCTCTCACACTACAATGGCAGACTTGAGTGCTTGTAACAGAGGCTGTATGATTGGCAAAGCCAAGTATATATAAGCTCTGTCCCTTTACACAAAAAGTTTGCTGATCTCTGCTCTAGATCAATAGGAAATAATCTCTGGCATTTATAAGAAGCAGTTCAAAGTGCATGCTGCATTGCACATCAATATTCTGAGAAGCTTCTTTTTTGGTCAATGTGATAGTCTCATTGTGGTCTAATCCTTGGAACAGGTGAATATGCTACCATACATGGCCGATATGATTAAGGGTACGACCTTGTACGGGGGCATCATTCTGAATTACCCAGGCAGACCCAAGATAATCAGAAGTCTTTAAAAGCAAGCATATTTACGGGCTGTGAAGTGACAGTGGAGGAGGGACAAGAGAGATGTGATATCATTAGCATAGAAAAGAGAAAGGGGCCATGAGCCAAGGAAAGCAGGTGTTTTCTAGAAACTGAAAAAGGCAAGGAAGTGGATTTTCCTGTAAAGCCTCCAGAGAGGAACACAGGCTTGCAGACACCTTGATTTTAGTTCAGCAAGGCCAGGGTCAGATTTCTAACCTCCAGAACTGTAAGATAATAACTTTTTGTTATTTTAAGCCACTAAGTTTCTGGTGATTTATTATGGCAGTATTAAAAAAAAAAGAATGCATTCACATACTTTAATGCATGGAGAAATGAATTCATTTCATAATTATTGAAGACTTTTATTATAAATTAAAAATATATCAGCTAACCACAAAATGGAGCAGAGTCTCTCTGCTGAATCAGCCTCATTTTTGCAGCAATGCATTTAAAGCTGCCGTCTGTGATGTCTGTAATCATTAGAAAACCTTCATGTGTGAAAGGAAGGCAGTTCTAAGGGCTTTCATTGGGTTATGGTTGCCAGGGAAACGATTTTACTTGGTAATCAATATGTTCAGTATGTCTCTGTCGCTTTGCACTTAACTCCTGAAGATACCATTGCAGAGCGGGGCCATGGAAAATACTGAGAAGGAAAACAGGAAAACCTTGAAATGTTAGTTTCAGTGAAAGCCATTCTGATTAACTTCTTCTCCTTCCCACGACGCTCAAAAAAATTAAGACAATGAATGGCTTTGCGTTGATTTCTGTGCAGATTGAATAGAATAAGATGCTTTTTTCAGTAGCAGATTGGCAGGGCTAAGTAGGGATCTTGGGATTCTCTTGCAATGCCATGCATAGAAGGGAAGAAACAGCTCATCTGGCAGCAAACCAAGGTTTTCTTTTTTAAATTTCCCTCTTTCTTATTTCTCTGTCTCCGTCTCTCTTTCTCCTTCTCTCCCCAACATTCCACGCCCCCCCCCAGTTGTCCTTCAATTAAGCAATACAAGAAAATGAAATAGACTTGTTTTTAAGGACTGTGGTCAGTACAGAGCATTGAAGTCTATTCAGGGTCACATAGAATCCTAGACTGCTTTCCACAGCTGAGAAAATGGAGCCCTAGAGAAACAGAGTCATTTCCTATTACGTGGAACTAGAGAAAATCAAAGAAATGTGTAGGGAGGAATTCAGAGCACCAAGGGACCATTTCATGTGTTACATTTTGAGGTCATTAAAGTACTTTTGCTGAAAAAATGTAAAGTTGACTCTTGTGTGCTTGATCACAGCCTAGCAACTCAGCAGAAGCATAATAGGGTGACACAATGACTCTTATATGCAAACGCTTTCCAAAATTAGCAAAGGCTAGTTCTCGAGAAATAGTCTGTCTCAGAACCTGAGGGATTTAACATTTGCACATCAGTACAGTTGCTTTTCCTTATTTTGCATGTAAATCATTTTGAAGTACATTATTATGAGCATGATTAAATTAGAAATCATTTTGGTCAGAGAGATAGGCAGGCAGGAAGAAATGACACAAAGTGATGAAGTAATAAAAGAGCAAACATGAAAGAAATTTAAAAATCCCTGTAAGGAAAGCAGAGAAGCACAAGTGGATAAATGCACGTATTAGTACGTAAGTTTATCCAATTCAGTAAGAATTTTACTTTTGCATTACTTTTTCTAAAAGTCAATGAAATTTCCAAACTGTCTGGTTATGAAAGAAGTTCCAGGTAAGATACAGTAATCTAATTTCTCTTTCAAAAGACAACAGCTAATACATGTAAAAGACGAAAGTGAGATTTGTACCGGGTTCTAAAATGGTCCAAAAGGATGTCAGAAACATTTTAAAAATTTTTAATGTTTTTTTTTTTACTTAGTTTTGAGAGAGAAAGAAGGGGGTCAATGAGGGGAAGACACAGAATCCAAAGCAGGCTCCAGGCTCTGAGCTGTTAGCACAGAGCCTGAGGTGGGGCTCGAACTCGGGAATTGTGAGATCATGACCTGAGCTGAAGTCGCTCAACCTACCGAGCCACCCAGGTGCACCTGTCAGAAACAGTTTAAATGGAGACACACTAGCAACAACATTTCTGCATTGCTTCAAACAAAGAGAATAAAAATTGCTTAAAAGATATGTAGTTACTGGGGCGCCTGGGTGGCTCAGTTGGTTAAACATCTGACTTCGGCTCAGGTCATGATCTCTTTTGTGAGTTTGAGCCCCACATCAGTCTCTGTGTTGACAGCTCAGAGCCTGGAGCTTGTTTCTGATTCTGCATCTCCCTCTCTCCCTGTCCCTCCCCCACTCACACTCTGTCTCTGTCTCTCTCAAAATTAAATAAATGTTAAAAAATTTTTTTAAATGATATATAGTTACCTAAAAGATATATAATTATATAGATACATAGTTCCCACGTGAATATCCTCTCGGTCTTGTTCTTGAATCCCTCTGACAACCTCCATCTTTTAACTGGTGTATTTAGACCATTCATATTTAAAGTGATCACTGATTCTGATGTGGAGACTGTTGCAATCCCTCTCTTATTTCTCTATAAGTAAAGTGTTCTATTTTTCCTAGCTTTTTGAAGTTCTTTTTTCCTCTATGTTTGGTTTTCTTTGGTGTGAATATGCTATACCTAGAAGTAGACCTTTTGGTATCTATTCTTCTGTATAATCCTCTGGGCTTGCTGGATTTTTTAGTTATTGCTTATCATTAATTTTGCAATATTCTCAGTAATCACTAGTGAAAATACTTTTTCTGCTCCATTTCCTCTTCCTTCTAGTTCTGGTATGTCCATTGCATGTATATTACACTTTTTAAAACTGTACCACAGTAATTAGATGTCCTGTTCTGTTTATTCATTCTTTTTTTTCCCATTCTCATTTCAGTTTAGGAAATTTCTGTTGACCTGGCTTCAAGTCACTGAATCTTTCTTTGGTCATGTCCATCTACCAACAAGCCCATCGAAGGCATTTTTCATTAGTCACAGGGGTTTTGATTTGTGGCGTTCCCTTCTGGTTCTTTCTTAAAGTCCCATTTTTCCCACTTACATAATTGTCTTACCTTGCATGTTGTCTACTTCTTTCGTTAGAGCCCTTAACATGTTGGTCACAGTTATTTCAAATTCCTTGTAGATCATTTCATAATGTATGCCATATCTGAATCTGGTTTTGATACTTGCTTTGTGCCTTCAGAGTGATTCTTTCCTGACATTGGAGGATCTTATGGTTTTTTTGATGAAAACCAGGTGTGCTGTATCGGGTACCAGGAACCGAGGTCAATGGGACTTTAATGGAGGTTTCATGTTAATCTAGCTAGGAGTGGGGTTGTGTTTAATGTTTGTCGTCACTGTAAATTACTGTCCTGTACTTGTTTTGGTCTCTCCTGTTGTGCTGGGCTTCCCTAGGTACTCTGCCTCAGATGGAGTCTGCATTTGCAGCACTGCCCTTATAATCCACGATCCTGGGCCCCATAAAGTGGTGGGAAGGTGGGGAGGAGGGCAAAGTTCGCTAATCTTATGGTTAAATCTGAGATGTTTAGTGGGCTCATGTCTGTGGGTGAATATCTTCACAAACGGTTCTTTTTAAAAGATTTTTTGATATTTATTTATTTATTTTTGAGAGAGAGACAGACAGAGGGCAAACAGGGGAGGGGCAGAGAGAGAGGGGGAGACACAAAAAACCGAAGCAGGCTTCAGGCTCCAAGCTGTCAGCATCGATCCTGATGCGAGGCTCCAACTCACAAACCATGCACGAGCTCATGACCTGAGCTGAAGTCAAACCCTTAACCAACTGAGCCACTCTGGCTCCGCCACAAATGTCTCTTAAAGGCTTAATTTCTCCCCCTTAGGTGAGACAGGAAGTCTAGAGGGGACTGGAGTTGGGCGGTTGCCTTTCAGCTGCCTAGTGAGATAAGGAGCCGGGTAAGGATTTCCCCTGAAGGCTTTGTTGAAGAGCCTCTGGACACTTCATAATGGTTACTCTTCTCCCTCTCTTAGAGACTCCAGGGCACATTTCTTGGATCTTCAGCATGAGAATCTGGGGAGCTTCCTGGAGTTACAGCCCAGCAAAATGACTCACGCTCACACTTGTTTATGTTCAGCATCCAGTAGTTTGTCAGAGGCACCATTTATTTTATTTTATTTTAATATAATTTATTGTCAAGTTAGCTAATATATGGTGTATACAGTGTGCTCTTGGCTAGGGAGCCAATTCCCATGGTCCATCACTTACATACAACCCCCAGTGCTCATCCCAACAAGTGCCCTCCTCAATGCCCATCACTCGTTTTCCTCTCTCTCCCACACCTCCCCATCAGCCCTCAGTTTGTTCTCTGTATTTAAGAGTCTCTTATGGTTTGCCTCCCTCTCTGCTTGAAACTATTTTCCCCCTACATTCCCCCATGGTCTTCTGCTAAGTTTCTCAAATTCCACGCATGAGTGAAAACATAGAATATCTGTCTTTCTCTGACTCACTTATTTCACTTAGCATAATACCTTCCGGTTTCATATACATTGTTGCAAATGGCAAGATTTCATTCTTTCTCATTGTTAAGTAGTATTCCATTGTATATATAAACCACATCTTCTTTATCCATTCATTAGTTGATGGGCATTTGGGCTCTTTCCATAATCTAGCTATTGTTGAAAGTGCTGCTACAAACATTAGGGTACATGCACCCGTATGCATCAGCACTCCTGTATCCTGTGCATAAATTCCTAGTGCTATTGCTGGGCCATAGGGTAGTTTTATTTTTAATTTTTTGAGGAACCTCCACACTGGTTTCCAGAGTCACTGCACCAGTTCTCATTCCCTCCAACAGTGCAAGAAGGTTCTCATTTCTCCACATCCGCACCAGCCACTGTTGTTTCCTGACTTGTTAATTTTAGCCACTCTGACTGGTATGAGGTGGTATCTCAGTGTGGTTTTGATTTGTATTACCCTGAAGATGAGTGACGTTGAGCATCTTTTCATGTGTCTGTTGGCATCTGGATGTCTTCTTTGGAAAAGTGTCTTCTGCCCATTTCTTCAATGGGATATTTGTTTTTCAGGTGTTGAGTTTGTAAGTTCTTTATAGATTTTGGATACTATCCCTTTATCTAGTATGTCATTTACAAATATCTTCCCCCATTCCATCGACTGCCTTTAAGTTTTGTTGATTATTTCCTTTGTAGTGCAGAAGCTTTTTATCTTGATGAGTTTCCAGTAGTTTTTATTTCCCTTGCCTTCAGACACGTGTCAAGTAAGAAGTTGCTGTGACTGAAGGTAAAGAGGTTGTTTCCTATATTTCCCCCTTGGGTTTTGATTGGCTTTCTGTCTCACATTTAGGTCTTTCATCCATTTTGAGTTTATTTTTATGTATGCAAGTGGTCCAATTTTATTCTTCTGCATGTTGCTGTCCCAGCACCATTTGCTAAAGAGACAGTTTTTTTTTTTTTTTTTCCCATTTGTCCTGCTTAGTCAAAGTGTCCTTGGCCATACATTTGTAGGTCCAATTCTGGGTTCTCTATTCTATTCCATTGGTCTATGTGTCTGTTTTTGTGCCAGTACCATACTGTCTTAATGATTACAGCTTGGTAGTAGAAGCTAAAGTCTGGGATTGTAATGCTCCTCCACTTTGGTTTTCTTTTCCAACACTACTTTGCCTATTTAAGGTCTTTTGTGGTTCCATACGAATTCTAGGATTGTTTGTTCTTCCAAGTATGGCTCCAGTAGCAGATGTCAGGTGTGATTCTCTGGATTTTGCTGTTTTTCCAGATCTCTGGGTAGAGAGTTTGCTCTGCAAGTTTGGTTCTCTAATGTGCCCAAGAAAAGTCATTTCTTTTCCATTTGTTTCACTTTTTCTTATATTAAGGGCAGGAGTGACAAACATGGAAGCTAATTCCTTGTCAAAGCTGAAACTGGGAGTGGTTTCCATCTATATTGTCCACCTGATCTTTCATTTAAGGCCGTACTTGCCGAGAGAAGCTAAAAAGATGAAAAAGATCCTACAAAATAATTATAGGCAGCTATTTTCAGTTTTGGGGGGACCCGGACTACCTCCTTTAGGGAAAGAGCCTGCATGATGAATTGAAGACGGCACTCTTAAACATCTCTTCTTTTCACTTTTTCTCTTTCCTACTACAATTTGTGCCTTTGGTCTTTGGTTCGCTGAGGTTTAAACTTAGAAAATTGACATTTTACTGAATTTTTTCTAGAAAGTGTTCACAGATTACCAGGAGAGGCGGGGAAGAAATAGAGCCTCTGTTCCCACCACCGTCCATCCCTTCTATCTCTGTGACTGCTTCCAAGGAAAGCCCTTTTTGCTGTAGATTGCTCAATCGTAAAGTGCCCCGATTTCAGAGAATGCAGTTTTCAGTGGTCCTCTGTCAAATCTCCTTCACAGCACCCTCACCTTTGTGTCCCTGTTTGTGCAGCCTCTCCTTAAATATGGGTGGGAAAGTTTGAACAGTGAACGAGTCAGAGACGGGGTGTGCAGCTTTGAGAGCAAAGACCTCTACCCTGCACCTCTCATAATGAGATTTTCTTTGTGAGATGAAATTTCTACTTCTTCCCCAAAGCCCCAATTTTCCAGGCCAAAAAAAGAAAAAGGAAAAGAAAAGAAAAGAAAAATGAAATCTAAGGAAATGGCACAGCTAAGGAAAAAGCTTCCATGTGACACGATTTTCCCTTGTGTGATATAGTGCCACTATACTTCCACCCATTTCACATCTCAGATCTACACTATCTTGTCTTTCAATTTCCTCTCTCTCTGTTCAGCCTGGACTGGCCCTTTAATACCGTGTTAGAGAATCTGGCTCATCTTGTATGAAATGGGTTGAAAGAAAACTGCTCGTGGTGAACTTGTCATTGCCTGTAATAGAAGTGTGAAATGTGAAAGGTTGTAATGGAATTGATTTTATGGCCGTATATTGCTAAGAAACTTTATGCTGAAGTGCTTATCTTTAGAAATTCTTTATAAAGCGCATATCTATGAGGCAAAGGGCTTTTCCTTCACATACTATTAAAGAGAATTCAGTTCCCATTAATACACGGAGGCTGCCAACAGCACATTTAAAAATGAAAGTTCCTGGAGCACACATCACCTTCCTATTTTCAAAGGCTAATCTGCATTGGGGACTTCAGAGTGAAGTCTGGTGAGGGGGGCTCATTATGAAGAGGTTTAATAGGTTAAAAAGGTTTGAGGTGATGAAAGGGGGGAGGGGCAAGAAGAAAAAGGCAATATGTTAGGATTATTCATAAAGAAAATTTCAGAGGGGACTGTCTCTAGGGCAGAAGAATATAAGTGGGGAATATGGTGATATTATGTCTGAGAAACGGGGCTCCTGATTTACATAAGACCTTCTCTCTCCCAGTGCTTGAAGGTCCCCCAGTCATTGCCGCCCATTTTCCACATGTCTCCTCCACGTGGATGGAGTCCCTTGCCTCCACCTGGGGAGTGAAATTTACCCTCCAGGGTTTTCTATAAATCCGTGTTTTGGCTCTCACAGTTAAATTTGTTAGAGCCCCGTGTTTCCTAATCAGTGGTTTGCAGGCAGCACTGGTTTAAGATAAAGTTTCCACAAGTCCTTGAAAAAAAAAAAGAGTTTTCATAAAGCCAAATTCATTTCGTTTGAAAGACTGACCTCTAAATTGTAATTATGTCCTTCCTATTTTCCCGGTTCTTGGAAACTTACAATTTTTTTTCTTTTTTAGCAAAATTAAAAAGAATGTTGGCTCTAAATTTCTTTTTTTGAAAGTGTTGGTCCTGAAATCCTAAAGAACGTTTATTGGTCCTTAATCCTCAAATTAGAATATCCATACTGACTTGTCTGACAATCAGAAGTAACTAATGAAAACATAAAAGAAATACACACATGTATTAATATAGGTAATGTTTTTCCCGTTGATGCTTCCGGGGGCCTGGTCATTAGATTTTGGACTAGTCCATGCTCCTTCCGACTACTCTGTAGAGAACACTTACTCTCTGCTAGACACTGGGTTAGTTGCTTGACATGAATCATCCCATCTAAGCTTCCCAACACCATAGGAGGCAGATACAACAATTATTCTCAATTTCCAGATGAGGGAACTAAGCCACATGGGGTGTGACTTCTCAAGATTCCACTGCTTTAAGTGGAGAAACAGACTTCAAAAGCAGGCAAAATTCAGAACCTCCTGCCTTAACTATACTGGGGCTGTGCCTTTATATGTGGGAAACATCCAGAAGGCAATAGAACCATTGAACAGTAGGTTCAATTGGAAAGAGCGATTGGGTGCAGAGCTTATTGTACAAATTTTCCTGTTTTTATGAGCCTGTCAAATTATGGTCATGGACTGAGTCAGAATAATAATAAAAGAGATAACAGTTGGTATTTATTTGCTCTTACTATCTGCCAGGCGCTGCAATGGTCATCACAAAGGGATTATCTGATTTAATTCTCACAACAACACCATGGGGTAGAAACCTTTCTTATCCCCATTTTCTGATAAAGAAAACTGACACTTTGAGAGAATAATTTGACCAAGATCTCCGTTAATAAAATGAGTGCATAACACCCTGTCATAAAATCCTGTGCTATTTTTTCTTGTCAAGTTAGCTGATTAAGAGCTCTAATCTTTGGGTGTGTGAGTAGAATAAGGATAATGAATCAAGTACACTTTGGTGAGAAAGAAGTTTGTTGACTTTTTAAAATTATCATCTGAACCTTCTAAACTGGCTCTTCCTCATTTCTTGTTTTAGTTTTTTGTTCTAAGTGTACACTCAAACTATGCAAAAGTTTGAGTCGTACCTTGCCTTACATGCCACATACGAGTATCCACCTTGTCTATTTTCTTTTCTAATGATAAAAAACACGAGTGTTTGCTGAATCCATGGATACTGGACTCAGTTTCAATCTTGATCATGAAAGTGGCGGACAGACCCCCAATGATTCCCATCTCCTGGTATTCACACCCTTGTGTAACTCCTCCCTTTGAGTGTGAACAGGACTTGTGGCTTGTTCCTGAGCAAAAGAATATGGCTGAAGCTACGGGGTATCATTCCCATGATTAGGTTATGTTATATGGCAGCACTCATGGGAGCTCCAACATGTATAAGGCTGTCTTTCTTTCAGATGTTCTAGAAAGAGCCCCTTCCACTGTCCTTGTAGAAGCAAGCTGCCATGAGGTAAATGCCCATGTCAAAGAAGCCCATGTGTCAAGTGACTGTGAGTGACCTCTAAGAGCTGAAGGTGGCCTTCAGCAAGGAACTACATGCTCAGTCCTATAGTTTCAAGAAAATGAGGCCTGCCAACAGTTGAGGCTCTTGGGAACAGATCTTTCCACAGTGAGTCTCTGAGGTGAACACAGCCCTGCTAAACCCTTGAGGCAAAGAACATGGCCGGATTGTGCCCAGATTCACGACTGACTAATAAAAGCAGGGAAATAGCACGTGCGTGTGGTTTTAAATGGCTAAGTTTGTAATTGTCTGTCAGGCAGTGATAGAGAACGAATACAGATTAAGACCAGAGCACGCATCTAAGTTTAAGTATTCTGAAACTTTAACATAAAATTATGCTGCTATTAATACTGCTCATGAATTGTCTGTGCCCCTCTGTAAGGCTAACTCCTCGGCTTGTCCGCTGCTCCCGATCCCTTCTGTTCTACATGAAAATGTGTCTTCAGCCACTCTCCCCTCTCCTGCATTATTATTTTAACTTTCCCTGTTGGATCATGGTCATCTGCTTATGTGATAGGCTGATAATGGCTCCCAAACATCTAGTCATGTCCTCAACTCTGGAAGCCATGGGAATCAACTTATTTGGGAAAAGTGTCTTTACAAATGTGATTAAGTGAAAAAAAAAATCTCGATATGGGGAGATTATCTTGAGTTATCCGGGTTGGCCCTAAGTTCAATTATGTGTGTCTTTATAAGACAGAAGCAGGGAGGTTGGGGGCTGAGATACACAGAAGATGAGGAGCCAGTGTGGCAAGGGGGCAGAGATCAGAGCGATGTGGCACAAGACAGGAAGACGGAGGCCCCCAGAAGCTGGAAAGGGTAAGGAAGGATGATCTCCTTGAGTCTTGAGGGAGCATGATCCTGCTGATGGCTGATTCTGGATGTTTGGACCTCTGGAAGTGTGAGAGAATCAACTTCTCTTGTTTTAAGCCACCCAGTTAAAAATACACTCTCAACTCAACTCTACTTTCTCTCCAGCTATCGCCATTTTCTTTAGAGCAAAATTCCTCAAAAACAGTTGTCTACACTTACAGGCTCCAGTCTATCACCTCTCATCCTCGCTTGGATCTCTTGCCATCAGGACTTTACCTCTCTCGAGCTACTGAGATTGCTCCTTGGTATGGTTGGTGACTTCTACATCATCAAAGGCGATGGCCAGCCAACTAGACCACTCAGTTACAGTGGACACAGCGGATCACTCTCTTTCCTGAAAAATGTTCTCCATTTGGTGCTCAGGACATGGCACAGGGCTGGTGCTCCTGTGAGCTCTTACGGAAGAGGTCTATGCTGGTTCTACTTCCTGTTCTTAAGGATGGGGAGATGGAGGGCTTCTCTCTCTTCTCTCTTATTCCCTCCCTATTTCCAATGACAACCAAATTTACATCTGCAGCCCAAGTCTTGTGCTTTCCACCCATGCATGTGCAACTGCTTACCCCGCCTGTCTGCTCAGCTGTCTCATCGGCATCCTGGGCATAGCCTGTCCAGAACTGACGTGAATATTCCCCAGAGGTGGCTTGTGTTTTATCTGTATCACCAACGTTGCGATGGCACCTCTCAAAATCTTTGGGGCCCTCTTTGCTTCCTCCACCTCCACATTTCACATCCAATTGTACTGCCCATCTTGTTGGTTCTCCCAAATACACTTGGAATCCAATAATTTCTCACCGATTCATTGCAGCACCTAGGACCGTGCCCCCTTCCTTTTTCACCTGGATTGTTGCAGGTCTTCCTCACTGGCCTCCCTGCTGCTCCCCTTCCCCTTTTGAACTCTTCGCAACTTGCGGCCAGGGTGGTGCAGCCTACGAGAGGTCCCGACATGCCTTTGCTGGAGTATTCCAGGGGCTTCCTGTGGCCAAGCAGCTCTTCAAGTGTGGCTCACCTATCCGACTTCATCTCCTAATGCTCAGCCCTGTCTCTCTCCATGCCTCCCGCCAGCAGTTTCTCCCAGTGCAGATGCATGCTCCTCTCCCATTTGCTGTTCCCTCTTTCTGGAAGCTTCTTCCCTTAATAACTCTATGGCTAGCTCCCTCATTCCTTCAGGTCTTCCCGCAAATGTCACATTTCCAATGAAGCCATTCCTGATGATTCTATCTAAAATGCTAACTCTCCACTCACGAGCCACTCAATTGTCTCTTTGCTTTATTTTGCTCCTTGGCACTTCTTGCTTATATTTTACTTATTTATTACCTGGCACCGCTAGACTGTAAGCTCCCTGAAGGCAGGGAATTGGGTTTTACTAGTGCAGTGGTTGGGACATGATAACTCATCTAATATCTTAAATAGCTTAAATAAATGAGTATATGAACATGACATGATAAATCACCTAATATCTTAAATACATGAGTATATGAACCTGACACATGGATTATTATACATTCCATGAAGGCACAGGCAGAAATAAATACACTGAATAGATAAGAACAGCCACTACAAAGGCCAGTGGAGATAAAGTATAATTATCATGTAAACAACATGATGATTCTAAATAAGAGAACTTGGGCTTGTACATTATAGTAAGACCTTTTGCCTCCATGTGATGTAAAACCTTCATGGTTACTATTTCATGTATCTTCCAAATGTCTCTGGAAAATGGGCCAGGAGATTTATTTTTTATTTCCTTTATTTAATTGTTGGAGTTCCTTAAAATGCTATTTGAATCATTCAGATTGTGGCCTTGATTTTTCCCTGTGTTTCTGTAGTGGAGGCAAGGCCTCTGGGTCTTTAGTACATTGACAGATATTCTCATCAGGGACCAAGGTGATGTCTATAACCTCATGAGCAGACACTTTGATTCCCTTCTTCGTGGTCAAGGACGATTTTCCCCTGCTGGGGCTGGAGCACAGGAGGGGGTTTCTAAAACACGATGCTACATCCACCAAAGTCAGGCTCTTCACCAGATAGAATGTTATTGGAAGCCTCTTTCTTGATAGAAACCAGTTTCCGTTTCAGTTTAATCAAGGCCAGAGTCAGAGTGGAAGGATGCAATCAATGGCGTCTGAATGAGAGAGATATGGTATTGCTTGATTCTCATGAATATAGAAGGGTAAGAATAATCCGAAAATACAGGGGTACAAAGGTGAGAGAACATTCACATCCGTTCATTGTGCCAAGTGCATGGAGTCAGAGAGGGGTTGGCAGAGTGTGAGGACACCAGGCACGGGACAAAGCAGCCACCTCATCTCCAGGCTGGAGAAAACCTGTGTCAGTGTTAGTGCCGTCAAACAGCTTTGCTCTGGTGAGCATCTTTTCTGGGTGCTATACTCTAACGTACCTACACGCGTAGGGACTAAAGTAAAATACAAATCATGTGACGTCAGCTACGTTTGATGGGAAGACAAAACATTTCCTCTGTCTGGAGAACATGTACTTTTGTGTGTGTCGGATTAGGGAAACTAGGAGGTTCACACCATTCTATGGGTACAAAAGAATGTTGACTGGACTGTCAGATTTTGACATTTGCTCACATGTTGAGGGTTTATAAGCAACTCTATTTTCACATGCACCTTTATTTATTCTGTACTACAATAAATATACCTGGGTTGAAGGAAATGACGCAATATTCTGGGATATTAGGACATGAAACACAGAAAACGGGTTAGTAAGACATGGACAGTAAGCTCCTTCAAGGCAAGAAATGGACCCAGTGCATGTCTGTCACCCTCACAAAGCACAAAACGAATGCACAATGTGTGTTTTCTGTGGAGTCTGAACTGCGGCCCCTTGTGAAGCACAACAGCGACAGTGACAGTGAGGATATGGGGGAGGGGAGGGGCGTGGAGCAAACATGTGCAGGCCCATCAGTGGTCTGCCTTCTAGAGCCGAATGGGCACCAACACGATTTGATCTGACGAACTTCCACTGACACTCATGAGTGAAGGAGACACTCATTGTGCCACTTGTCATTGAGGAGGGGACCATCCTGGTCCTATTGTGTCCTTGTGGGTGAAGGCAGCAGAGGAAACCAGAAGCTCCGGTCCATTTCCTTTGTTATTGGGGGGTATTTTTGGTTTTGCAGGGGACCGCTGGCCCCACGGAGCTCATGAAGCTCGATAAGCTTTCTTCCAGGAATCGTGACTTTGCTTGTTCAAGGTCATCAAAGGCGTCTCTTCTCTACATCAGGTGGGAGTGGTTTATAGCCCTGGCCAGAGAGAGGCCTGAAGCGTGAAGTCATAGATGTGCTTCAAGCTTCATCTGTGGAAAAGTGTGTTGAGGGGAAAGAAAACAATGCAGAATATGACCAACAAACCAGAGATGTGAGCAAGTACGAGTGCGTGTGTGCCCGTGTGCGTGCGCGTGTGTGTGTTTGACTGAGAGAGGCAGACAGGCAGACATGAATAGTGCCTAAGATTTGTTTTTTTGATGAAGTCAAGTGTTTTGGATTCCTGTCACTCAGGGGTACTAAGTACTAAGAAGCAGGACTCAGAAGAGAGGCCACCCCTGGGGCTCTCAGGCTGCCACCATGCACGAACTGGATATACTCAATTCTTATTTGTTTTTTATTTTTTTAATGTTTATTTATTTTTGAGAGAGAGAGAGGCAGAGTGTGAGTGGAGAAGAGGCAGCATGAGAGGGAGACATAGAATCTGAAGCAGGCCTCAGGCTCTGAGCTGTCAGCACAGAGCCCCACATGGGGCTTGAACTCACACACGGTGAGCTCATGACCTGGGCCAAAACCGCACACTTAACCGACTGAGCCACTCAGACACCTTGTGATATGCTCAATTCTTAAGCACAGAGTCAACCAGCACCTACAGTATGTTTTTAAGAAGAGAAGATGGGGCAACAGTGATGTCAGCTACTAGACGCACTGCTCACCGCCGTTATGTAGCGGGCTATTTTTTTCCACCTCATGTAGTCATTCTCTTTGAACAGCTGGCAGAAAAAAAGCAGGGCAGTACACTTTTTTTTTTTTTTGCCAAAAAAGCTAAACAATGAGTCACCCAGTCACCCCTAGCATGCACCCCAGTTTTCCATCCAGCCCAGTGCTTACCACCAGGGGACACGATACAGATACGCTCTTCAGAGTTCTCCATTTTGTGAATAACTACGTAGAAAGCTTTTGCTCTCACCAAGCACTTCTTGCAGACTTAGAGATCTGTTTTGTTATTCCCCCATGAGGACACTGAAACTAGACCAGGTGGGCTGTCTCGTCCACAGCTCCACACTTGGTAACTGGAAGAACTGGGTTGTGACCAGACAATCTGGCTCCAGACGCGATGCTTTTAGGCACCACACTCAAGTGCCTCTCTGGCTCAGTAGCTTTTAAAACATCAGGAAGCATAACTTTTGAAAGTAAAACAACATTGGAATGTGTAAAGAAAATGCCAATATTATTCCCCAACTGTACTAAATTAACATAGGACACTAGGTTGGTCTCGCTCTTTCCACACTATCTTCCACTTTATGTTCTCTGCATGCACTAATGTATGGATTTTGTTTCTGTCTTTGATTATACAGAGTGGGATGACATCATGATATAATATGCATTCTGTCACCACTTACTTTTTCACTCAACAGGATGCCGTGCACATGGCCTTGGGTCAATATTCGTAGACCTAGTTAATTCTTTTCAATAGCTGAATAACATTTCTTGTGGACCAAAACGTGCTACAAAGTATTCAATCATTCCCCTAGTAATAGAAATTAAGATTCTTTCTTTCTTTCTTTCTTTCTTTCTTTCTTTCTTTCTTTCTTTCTTTCGGTTGTTTTTTGTTGTGCTGTGTTTTTGTTGTTTTTCAACAACCACTGGAAACATTACTGAAAAAAAAGGCCTTTGTACATGTCTCCATAAGTACTGGAATATTTGTTTCTATATACGGAGCCCACAAGTTGAACTCATTAGGTCAAATGGTATGCAATTATTATGGTAAAATTTTAATAGATATTGACAAATGTATGCAATTCGATCTCTATATATAGAAGATGTATAATGCATAAAATGCATCTATGTATAATGTATAAAAATGTCTCTTTATCTTCAGTTTCAAGGCAACCTATTTCTTCTTTTAGTGAACAACTGCTCTTGACAAAATCTTTCAATTACAAAAGATTCCGTCTTCTCAAGTTAAAGAAAATATCTTACTCCCCACATGGGCTTAGTGATTGATATCAATGGCATTTCCCAACCAGAATGTCTCAACTAAACTATCTTAATAAAATGCGTGTCCATAACTTCTAGGCAAACCCCCAACCCTGCCTCAATAGGACTTCTGCTTTCTAAAATGTTCCATAGTGGAGTCTGTTTATTTTAATCTTCACACAATGCTTTTTTATTTTCTGTTTCAGGAGGTAGTTGATGGAAGATTGATTCTAGAAGATTCTCCACTATTGGTCTTGGGAGAAAGGAGCAAGTAGATATGCTATAGCAAAAATATTTGGAGTATGACTATTAATGACTATAGGTTAACTACTATACAAATGACCTCAAATCTCAAAGACTCACCCAATAATTTTATTTCTTACTCATGTTATTACACAGTGCCACTCAGGAGGGTGTGGGGAGAAAGAGTTGTAATGGGCCTGTTGTACTCTATGGAGTCACTCAGGGTCCCTACTCTTTCCATCTAGGGCTCACCCCCTTGTAGACCCTCTGCATTTGCTCCAGTTAGCCAGGGGCGTGGAAACAGTAAGGACTGGGAGTAGGAGAATCTTATGGGTTGGGACTGGAAGTGGGGCACGTCACACTGCAGTGGAGAAGAGCCCGTGGTCCATGGCTCACCTCGCTGCAACAGCAGCTAGACGTGCCCTCCAGATGGGTGCCCAGAAACAGAGTACACCATGGTTTTGTACTTTATTTTCAACCATGAGAGAATAAAGAGTGTTTGTGCGAAAAGAATGGAGAGTTATGGCGATCAGGAATGAAACCCTGATATGGGACACAAGTTACCAGTGACTGAAGACCACAGAGGAGATCGCTGTGTTGGCTGGCCAGCTAATATGAAAGGAAAGGTGGGGTGGGCAGCACTGGTGCTGGGGGGAGACCAAGGTAGAGGGTCCTCGTCTTCACTCCACCATGAATTCTCTGGGCAAGCAGCTTCACGTCTCTGGGCCTCAATTTCTTCATGGATCATAGACTCAAAGCAGACATAGATACACTCTAAGATGTCTCACAACTCCTTACAGATTAACTGCAAAAATATGTCCTTGTCATCCATTCAGGGTGCGATGGGATTGCCATTTTTTAAATAAAAATTTTAAAATATGTTTATTTATTTATTTTGAGAGAGAGAGAGAGAGAGAGAGAGAGAGAGAGAGAGAGAGAGAGAGAAAGGAGGGGCAGAGAAAGAGTGAGAGACATAATCCAAAGCAGGCTCTGTGCTCTGTGTGGAGCTCAATCCCACAACCGTGGGATCATGACCTGAGCCAAACTCAAGAGTCAGACTCTTAACTGACAGAACCCCTCAGGTTCCCTCATAAAATTGCCTTTTTGAGGAAATTTAGGTGCATACATTCCAAAGTTACAAATAACATTAAAGAGTCCAGTTTGCTGTGTTTACTTCTTGTTATTTGAAAATATAAAATCCATTAGTTCAAGACTGGAAATCTTTTTGATTCAGATTATCACTTTAATTTCTGATAATAATACCCACACTCTACCCAGCACTAACTCTGGGCTAAGTCCTTACCTAGTGTTTCCTTACAATAACCACGGGAGGTAAGTGGCTTTACCCCCATCCTCTAGATGATGGAATTGAGAGGACAGATTGGCATGACTTTTGATGCCACAGAGCTGGAATTAGAAGACAGCCGTGTCTATGCATTTTAACAGCTAACACAGAGTTATTAACGTTTCAAACTGGCCTTCTACTTCTGAGTGTTGTATTTTCTCACATACATATTTACTGTTTGCTTGTGTTTCTCATTAATATTTTAAAAACCTACAAATGTTGGTTACAAATTCTTGAAGCTATTGTTTGTAGCTATTTATCTTTTTTTTTTAATGTTTTTATTTTTTATTTATTTTTGAGAGAGAAACAGAGCAATTGGGAGACAGGCAGAGAGAGAGGGAGACACAGAATCTGAAGCAGACTCCAGGCTCTGAGCTGTCAGCACAGAGCCCGATGGGTGACCCAAACCCATGAACCATGAGATCATGACCTGAGCTGAAGTTGGATGCTCAACCGACTGAGCCACCCAGGTGCTCCTGTTTGTAGCTATTTATCAAACTGTCTCACTCTTCTTCATGTCACATACTATTTCAATAAATTTCAGGCATGCAAGTAATCATGTTACTTAAGCATTACTCTAAATACAAGTTCGAGAATACTTTATAAAATCGGGACTGATTGTCAAATTGAAATTGGAAATGATGATCTTAAAACCAGCAGACAAAATTCTTGAAGCAAGAATGTGGATTCCATTGCTTTGCTTTTCCAACAACGTCATTTTATTTATTTTTTTCAGGACTGGTTTATTTAGTCTGATAAAATTTCCAGAGAAATAATAATCCTAAAGAAAATAGAAGCTGTTCTTTATATTTATGATATAAGGGAGAGATTCCCTATGTTCATTTAAAGTTGTTTCGTAGGAAGGCTGAAAATGTAGTTGAATATTTTTAGTAAGTATGAGAATGTTAGGTGCGATTTTGAGGAGTCTGGTGGGTTTGCATAACCAACTAAATAGCTTTTATTTGCATGTTTGGGTAACAATATATTGGTATTTTGAATACTGTTGAAACAGAAGAGCCAATGTATTAATTCTGTCTAAAGAAGATACTTGCTCATACTTTACCACATATAAGAAGTAAGTTTACAGCTAATTTTCTGGGTAAAGAATTGTTTGGGCTTATTTAAATGCTGATGTGCAAAGATGTTCATTTTCCTCCCTGTAGAGATGCCCAAGTAAATTACTCTATAAGTATTGAATTACCTGATTCTTTATCCTATCTTTTTGTGTTTGCTCAAAATGTAAATATCATCTATAGAAATATGTATCATTGATCTGTATAAAACACAGGGAGCTCATTTTCTAAAACTTTCAGGGATTTTACCAGATTTTATCAGGGTTCTGCTGTAACATTTTCTATGGAGGTTGATAACCAGCAGTCCCATAAAATACACTGTATAGTTCTTGAAAGTGGGCAGAGTAAGAGAAGCTTATATTGGAATTGTAATGCTTTCAGTTGAAATATAATTTGGAGAGCCTCATTTGTATCATTCGAATATAGGGCTTGGATCAGCAGTACCATGATTGTCTATTCCTATTACCCAGATTTCTTTTCCAGGCCACACATTCCTTTGGTTCAATCTATTGTCTGCCTGAAAATGGGAGCGGACCTAGGAGCTCTTTGTACTATCAATTTTCAATCCCCACAATCAAGCGATAAAAAAGAGGATAAGGAACATTTCAGCCATAATAGTGTCTCAAAGATGAGCCACCAAATTGTAATGGTCATTTCTTACCTGGCGTAAGATGTTCAAATTACTTTACTAGCCTTTAAAATAAGGAAGGCTCATGCTGTTGATGGAAGAAAAAGAAAAGGCGTTACAGGTTTTGTTTAACCTTTGTTAAAAGCATGCATATCAGCAACTTGTATCAGTTGGGAGAGAGATGATTAAAATTAAAGGGACCTGGGGAAGGGGCAAAACAGCCTCACAAGTACAATCACAGGTCGATGGATCTCTCCCTGTACTTGTGAGACGCCTCCTTTCCAGACCTTGTCATCATCACTTTGCCGCTTACGGAGGTCACATGCCTCCAAGCTGTGGCCTGATGGGTATTTGTAAATATGGATTTAAAAACATAAATAAAGCTCTGGGTCCAGTACGAGCTGCTATAAAATCTGCTACCACGTATTAGAAGAAATCTGAAGGGCTTATAAGGATAGTAAAAATGTCTTCTTCCAAATCTTTTGGGAAGCCAACATTTTTCATTGGAAAAAAAAATAGCACCCTCCTTCAACAAGAATTCTTGCTAAGAATCTAAATATAGCATTTTCTTCTGAGCAGCTCAGAGTAATGACTTTTATATTTTGGTGTTTTGAAAATAAGATTTCAAGAACAAGAAGCAATAATCAAGGGTAGAATTTTATTTGTTTGTCCTCTGACCCTGCTTACCCTCAGTTCCAGTCACCCACTTGAATCCGTACCTCCTGCTCCCACAACTCCAGGTTATAGACATTTAGAGATCATGGTTCTTAAATTTTTTTTTAATACTTATTTATTTTGAGAAAGACAGACAGAGCATGAACAGGGTAGAGGGAGAGAGAGAGGGAGACACAGAATCCGAAGCAGGCTCCAGCCTCAGAGCCATCAGCACAGAGTCTGATGTGGGGCTCGAACCCACAGCGAGATCATGACCTGAGCCGGAGTCTGACGCTCAACCGACTGAGCCACCCAGGCGCCCCTAGAGCACTTGGTTCTTAATGTCAGTGTACTTCCACCAGAGAACACAACAAGCGTCCTATTAATAATAAGCTGCTACTACCACCCGGACACTAGACTCCTGTGCCAGGGGACCAACAAGCAAGAGGCTGAGTCGTCATCCTGGCTGGGACAGTTGGTCCTGGTCACCAGGAGGAGGTAGGGCTACTGTTACACAGGAAAGAGACAGGAATACGTTGGGGACTCAGGAGGTCTCCTTGGGTGCTCTTTGGCTCTCCCTTGCTCAACTTTGACAGTAAATGGATAATCCATGGCCCCGAGAAGTGCATGATGACCCAGGGCCTTAGGCCTTGCAGGGACGAGAGGGGTGGCCATGCCGTTAGGCGAGCCATAGACAGCAGCAGAAGTGCTGGGAGAAGGAGGAGGCATCCTAGAATCCGGAGTGGGAGGGAAAAGAGGGTGAGTGGCAGCGGCAGCCCTGAGTGGACCAGGGGTGTCAGGAGCTCGGGTTTATGCATCCAACCCTCCGCTTTCTCTTCTTCCTCAAAGACCAGAGGCCTCCAAAATCCTAAAGGAACAGACTACAGTGGACCTGAGGGGGACTGCTCAGATTCCTGTTGGAGGAAAGGGTGGTGCCCCAGTTTTCAGCACTGGATCTCCAGCTTCAGCTCCTCAAGAGTTTGTCCTTGCAGCAAAGACGGCTCTCATCCAAGGACTGATCTGATCGGGGCCCTGCCATTTCATTCTGAATCCAGACAACTCTGCTGGGCCCTAAAGCTTCCAGTTGGGCTCTTTGTTCAGGCTTTGCTGTGCCTACCTTGTGACCTGACTTTTCCTCTGCCCGACTCTGCTGCTTCTCACTGCGAAGGCAGGGGCTGATTCGCGATGGAAACCCTGCATGCCCAACTTCCTCTCGCCATCTGCTCTGGATGACACGACCTGCAGCCGTGACATTCAGCGTACCAGATATGGTCTCAAAAATCTCTCGCGAGGATTTTGATTTAAATGGGGGCTGATTTTCACACCCTTAATAGACTTTCCAAACCTCTGCCAAGATAACCATACAGACACAGCAAAGAATGAAAATGCACATTGATGATCAAACTCTTGCCGCATTAGGGAGTTTTTGCTGACTGCCAGGCCAATGAAACTGGATTAAAATATTGAGTTGGTACAAGTGAAAACCTAGCCCAGTTTCCTGAGCATAAGTACTGCGAAGCACACCATGGCACAGATGCATAACTCACTGACACCTTAGCCAATTTGTCATGTTTACTAGATCAGGTAAATGAAGAAATTACTAGAGCGGGTAACTCACTAAACCTTAGCTCACAGACGCTCACAGCCAGTCCCGCTGTAGAATGTAGAGGAAGGTACACAGAATGTGTCCTTGGGTCCTAACAAAGGCTTATCCCCAGGGATGAGGGAGGTTGTGTCAGATCTCTTTAAAGATTTAATAATGCTCGCTCTTGACTGCAGACTAATGCATACACTCAACCACATTTGTGTAAAACTGAAGTTTGTCTATGACCCTGCCAGGGATCCACGGATCCTTGCATCAAAGAATGTTTGCATTAAGAGCTGCTCGTGTTTGGGGCGCCTGGGTGGCTCAGTCGGTTAAGCCTCCAACTTCAGCTCAGGTCATGATCTCACAGCTCGTGGGTTGGAGCCGCGCGATCGGTTCTGCGCTGACAGCTCAGAGCCTGGAGCCTGCTACGGATTCTGTGTCCCCCTCTCTCTCTGCCCCTTCCCTGCTCACGCTCTGTCTCTCTTGCTTTCAAAATTAAATAAGCATTAAAAAAAGAGAGTTGATCATTTTTAAGTGTAATTTCTCAATCATAGATATTTATTTAAAAAAAAAAATCCAGGACGCCTGGGTGGCTCAGTTGGTTAAGCCTCTGACTTTGGCTCAGGTCATGATCTCATGGATCGTGGGTTCGAGCCCTGTGTCGGGCTCTGTGCTGACAGCTCAGAGCCTGCAGCCTGCTTCAGATGCTGTGTCCCTCTCTCTCTGCCCCTCCCCTACTCATGCTCTGTTTCTCTCTTTCTCAATAATAAATAAACATTTAAAAAATTAAAAATTAAAAAACCCAACATTGAATTAAACAATTATCTAATAGATGCCATTTTCCACTTGATATTTTCTACCTATTTTTTCCCAGACTCGAATCTTGGTTCTGCCATTTACCTATGGCATGACCATGAGCAAGTCAGTTAACCTCTCCATATGTCAGTTTTCTCAGCTATACAATAGAGGTGATAAGAGTTCCTACGTTATGGGGCGATTGGAAGAATAAATGAGCAGTACAGCGCTTAAGACAGTGTGGGCTTCTGGGATGTTACCCACTGTTGTGGCTGTGGTGGCGTTAAGCACCTTGTTACTGCTCTGTTTTCGTCCCAGTGAAGAGGAAAGTGCACTTTGTCATTCCTGTAGCTGACAGTTTATATAGAAAAGGCAATTTTAAAGTCCATACATCACCACGATGTTCTATTACTCAGGACAGCACAGTGAATCGGACTTAGCTTCCCAGAGGCCCTGGGGAGGCAGGCTCTGTGAGATGGCACACACAACGCTGTGTCTTCTTGACACGAGACCAGAAAGTCCAGATTTTTTGGCTCTCACTTGCCATGATGCAAGGTAAGTGATTTTGCACAGTGAGCTTGCAAGTCGTTTGAAAGCAAGCTGAAGGGAGAAATTAGCCATTTCCTAAGTCCTCAAAGCATACATGAAACTTTAGAAGGGATTGAGGCAGTGGCTTGTCTATTTAATACAACTTCTAAGAAAAAGAATCTTACGATCTTAAATGTGCCCTGGGGATGATCTGGAACGAGTCTATGATGGTGTAGAAGAGCTTTCGACTGAAGAATCAGACAAATTCCAGTTGGTCAATGGATGAAGTAGAGATGAGCTATAATATGAATGAGATGTTCTTTGATTTTAATTGTGTATTTATTTGTCCTCCCCTTAAAAGGGCTTAACTATATGTGGCTTATACAGGAAAATTTAGAATGAAAATCAGTGTCCCCAAGGTCTTTAAGATTATCCAAGAGTACACAGGAAGAAACAGCAAAGAATACCATACCCATATTTACCCCCAGAGGGAAATGCAGGAGACAAAATTGCTAAAATTGGATTTTTTCCAGAACATGTCAAGAGTTCTTGTTTTTGCAAAAATGTTCATGGGTCATTAATCATAACCTAAGAACTGTATCTCTCCTGAAAGCCAAAATATCCTCTTAGGTCATGGCCTAGATGAACTCCAAATGGCACAGAACACTTAATTTTCAACTTCCCACATCCTTACTATTGACCCAACACTCAACATAGCTAAAAATAAGTTCCATTTACCCAAATGGTGAGTATTATTTCACTCTAAAGTAATTTTTCTCTTGGCATGAATAGGACAACCATGCTGTCTTCAAATGTTCCCAATGGATTCCCTGGGAAAGGAAGCATTAGAAGCAGACCTGGCCCTTCGAGAATGTTCTGGCACTTAGTGCCAAGAGCCATGGATGACATGAACATAACCAGAAGAACCGTATTTCCACCTTCCGAGGCTCCAAGTGCAGCCCGGATGCCTTCTGAAGAATTGTGCCTGCTTGTTTGAGTCTCTAAAGGGAGATGTTTATCCAACGTTAGAGACAAAGATATCTCATGGGGTATCTGGCAGCTCCCATCTATTTCAGACACTCACAAGTGACAGGGACGGGGTAGAGGCAGAGATATTGTCACATTTTATTTATAAGCCTCTGTACCCTATAGAGCACTTACTTCTCCCAGGCACATTTCCTGTATTTAAAAAAATTTTTTTATTATTTCATTTTTATTTTTGAGAGACAGAGAGAGACAGCACGAGCAGGGGAGGGTCAGAGAGAGAGGGAGACACAGAATCGGAAGCAGGCTCCAGGCTCTGAGCTAGCTGTCAGCACAGAGCCCTATGCAGGGCTTCAACCCACGAACCATGAGATCATGACCTGAGCTGAAGCCGGATGCTTAACCAACTGAGCCACCCAGGCGCCCCTAAAAAATTGTTTTTAATGTTTGCTTATTTTTGAGAGACAGAGAGAGAGAGAGGCGGAAAGAAAGGGAGAAAGTGAGCATGAGTGGGGGAGGGGCAGAGAGAGAGGGAGATACAGAATCGGAAGCAGGCTCCAGGCTCTGAGCTGTCAGCACAGAGCCCAGTTTCGGGCTCAAACCCACAAACTGTGAGATCATGACCTGAGCGGAAGTCAGACGCTTAACCAAGAGCCACCCAGGCGCCCCACATTTCATGTATGTTTTAAAGTCACATACTTTTATTTTTAATGTTTATTTATTTTTGAGAGACAGACAGAGTGAGAGCAGGGGAGGGGCAGAGAGAGAGGGAGACACAGAATCGGAAGCAGGCTTCAGTTTCTGAGCTGTCAGCACAGAGCGTCACAAGACTCAAATTCACAAACTGTGAGATCATGACCTGAGCTGAAGTCAGACAGTTAACTGACTGAGTCACCCAGGCGCCCCTAAAGTCACATACTTTAAACTTGCTCCCCAATTTTTATCTGAGTAGGTGCATACTCCTTTTAGAATAAAGATATGAAATAAATTAAATAGAATGGTAAAGTGTGCATCTAGGAAAGGCTTATTATATCTTATAGGAAGAGCAGAGTCTTGTTTTATTATAACTTCTAGAACCTTCTATAGTTAATTTCACCATCACAAAATGCTTTATAATCATCTTATAGTAATTCCTTTTAAGAATTTAACAGACCACTTGTCAGCTGCATTTTGTACTTGGGCTCGTGGAACGAGAGGTAGAAGAAGTCGTGCCTTTGAGCTTTTTCTTTGAGGCTTAGTGCACTAGGCAGGGGTTTCTCAGGGTGTCACATGTTTTCAAAGATCACCCCAAAGCTCCTCCAGGAATGTCCCTTCATCCCCCAAACCGAGTTCACCTATGGATCCATCAGGGAGGCGGGAGTGAGAGAAAACTCCATATTGTACATGTGTGCTCAGGTATTACCTTCACGGGAGCCTGTAACCTACACAGCATGGGGTGTCTGTTCCCAGGGTACCGTGAGCCGCTGGAATTCACGCAGGGCTTTGGTTCAGGTCTCTTGGTAAACAAGAACTCGGTATGTGGGGCAGCCCTGCCCCAGTGATTTATCAGGAGGCAGCCTGCCTAGTAAGGCCAGAAACACCTCGCCCTGCAGTGTGAAGGGTGACGAAATGCTCGTACCGCCGACAGGTTGTGGATTCATGGAATTCACTGTGTAAAGCGGTGAAGATTTCTTCTCTCCGTCCCAGACATGCGCTTTTCTTCTCCTTCCTGGTTTGTAGCCTAACCGCTTCATGTCCGACCAGGCTTCAGCCTTGGATGCTCCACAATCCAAGTCCCTTTGGCGTGAGGATGACAAACAGCACGTCTTTCGCTTCCCAAGTAAATGTCAATTGCGCCCCACCCCCAATCAAGTGGAGCAATGCGCCTCTGTGCCCGGTCTTATTTAAATGAGCCTTAAAATCCTCAGCTGCTTGGCTAATATGGGTCAAGATATTGATTCCCTGAGTTTGGGCCATGAGTGGCTTTTTATGAAAAGCATCGACTCAGCTGAGCTACTTGGCATGCTCAGAATGCATGGCTTTGGCTGCTGATATGTGAAAATCAAAGAGGATCTTTTAGTCATCGGGAGTCTATTCAGATTACTGTTGGGTTTGAGTTCTGTGTTGCGGAGCCCGGAAAATAAAAACAAAAATGATTGCTTTCATCATCAGGTCCTGCTTCCCCCCAAAGAAGCATGAGATATCTTGAGAAGAGACTTCGTCATATGTAACTTCATTAAACACTTTCAGGGACAGTGTTTACAAACCTTCCCGTGAGTCACCGACCACCTCGATTGCCACCGGCTCTCCCTTGATGGACAGCCAGCTCAGCCCTGAACTTCGACAGCTGCAATGTTTCTTTGGTTGTGTCTTTTTGATAAATCACAAATTGCTGAGATCCTGATAAACACTATTTCACAGTGTAAACTGACAAAGAAAAAAAGAAGCACCAAAACATTCACTTCTGGAATGCAGACTGTAAATTCCTTCAGGCCAGAGATAGCTGGGCTCGAGAGAGTAAGAGCAGGTGGGTACCACAGGGCTAAGTAAGAGTCTTTATCATGGACATCATGATCAGGTTATTAAGCCCTAGTCTTTTTTTAAATGTTGATTTGTTTATCTTAGAGAGAGTGCGCACGTTCGTGAGCGCATAAGCAGAGGAGGGGCAGACAGAGAGGGAGACACAGAATCCAAAGCAGGCTCCAGGCTCTGAGTTGTGAGCACAGAGCCCAACGCGGGGCTCGAACTCATAAACTGTGAGCTGAAGTTGGACACTTCACTGCCTGAGCCCCCCAGGTGCTCCTAAGCCCTAGTCTTGAGACCAGTAGCATCCTCTGAGGAGCTGGTAAGAATCTAACTGTTCTTCATGGATCAAGAGAGGGCAATACATTCTTCCAAAATGTTGAATGAGTATATTGCGGCCCCAGACAGTGTAACAGACTCCGTGATATCCAAGGGGCTTTGGGAAGTTCTTCACCTCCTTGGCTGAGCGCTCTGACCTTAGATCTTCGGTGACTCACCCATACTGTAAACGGCCCTTCTAGAGCTTTGGAGAGGCTCATTTACTAGTTCTGATGATGCAGAATGCATTGCCTGAATGCCAAAATTTTCCCACTCATGCCTCCTAATGTGAGGCTTAGAAAAGTTTAGTCTCACACTGAACTTTTATATTTATTTATATAAATATATATATATATACATACACACATACACACACATATATGGTTTAGAAAAGTCCAGTCTCAAACATATATGTATTTATTTATACATATATGTGTGTATATATAAATAAATACATATATGTGTATATGTATGTATGTATGTGTGTATATATGTATATGTCCCACCTCAGAGCCTGGAGCTTGCTTCGGATTCTGTGTTTCCCTTGCTCTCTGCCCCTCCTCCGCTCGTGTGCACACACACTCACACATTCTCTCTCTCTCTCTCTCTCTCTCTCTCTCTCTCTCTCCACGATAAATAAATCAACATTAAAAAATACTAGAGCTTAATAACTTTTTCATATACATATACATATATATATAGGTATATACATTTCAAAACCTGAACAGAAGTGATGCGCTTCAATGTTCCAACTCCGCCGCGGGGCTAGACGGCTTAGCTCACGTCCGTTCGGGCCGCCTTCACTCTCTGTGGAGTGCAGCCGAGCCTCCAACCTTGCAACAGTCGTTTTGAACTGACCGCCACAGCTGACGCCAGCAATCCGCAGCGCTGCCTCCAAATGGCCAGCAAGCCGTTTATCGGGTACGGTCACAAGACAGGTGCTGTGGAAAGGGTTTTACAAATAGCTTTTATTTCAATTCTCACAAAATTCTAGGAATTAGATGTCATTCTCTCTCATTTATGGAAAAAGGAGAAAGTAAGTTGCTTGCATAAGGCCAAGAAGCTAATAAGCATGCAGTCTTGTTTTGAACAAAAATTCTTCCAATCCAAAGACAGGACTCTTCCACTTTGTGGTAAACCTGCCAGCTGTGATGTGAGAGGCACATAACCAATAGCCGCATGAGCTACTGAGCACTAGAAACGACAAATGTGGCCAGTCCAAGTTGAAATGTACACACTGGACTCAAAGACAGCATGAAAAGATGGGTAAAATATCTGAATAATTTTGCATACCGATTAAATGCTGAAATGGTAGCGTTTGGGGTACATTGGATTAAACAAAGTATGTTATTAAAACTGACTTCACTTTTTTCTTTTTAAAATGTGGCTACTTGAAAAATTTAACGTACATATGTGCTTATTATATTTCCAATGAATGAAGCTGTGCCAATCTGTATTCCATTTTAAAACCTTTTCAGCTTTCACAAATAAATGTAGTTTTAGATCTGAGAAATTCTTCTTTCTGACAAAACAAAGCAAAACATAACGCCCGTTATTAAAAATAAAGAGTGAGAGACTAGTTTTACAAATTCACCATCGTTTCTAAGGGTAAAATATAATTTTTCCTTTAACATTCCTCTTTAAAAACATTAGTGCAGGGGCGCCTGGGTGGCTCAGTCGGTTAAGCGTCAGGCTTTGGCTCAGGTCATGATCTCATGGTTGGTGGGTTTGAGCCCCACTGGGCTCTGTGCTGACAGCTCAGAGCCTGGAACCTGCTTCCGATTCTGTGTCTCCCTCTCTCTGATCCTCCCCTGCTCGCACTGTCTCCCAAAAATAAATTTTAAAAAATTTTAAAAAGAATTAAATGTTAGTGTCATTGATTTCTGTCTCCTTAATTTGCTCCAAGTGTCCACAGTTGTATTTGTTTTGCCTTGTTTGTTTGCTGGCGTGTTTTGGTTGATCAAACACCAGAGTGGGAGGAAGGGGTCTCTCTCCACACTTCTTTCTTTTAGGGTCTCTTTTGTAATCCGTTCATTCATTTAAAAACTGTGTACCATCCTATGGAGCCTTCCAGAAATGCTTGCAAAGCCGAGCAGGAGACACCCAGCAGAGTGCTAATAGCCCTTTGCGCAAGTGAAGTAAGAAATTGCTCCACTTCTAGAAGAATGAAATTCAGAGTATTAGAGTTTTCTTACCGTGTCGCACTGAAACATTTCTCTGGGGACTGGGGACGTGTGTGCAATAGCTGGAAAACGGAGTTCGGATATTAAATCACGTGACCATCCCAGGTGTCCTGTTTTTCCGGTCTCTCCCTGACGGCCCTTTATTGCAGTCAACAGAGGTTCTGCGCGTCAAGATTGAATCTGACCCACCATTTCAAGGTCTCTGAGAATGGCATCTTCGAAAACTGTGGCAAATTTTTCAGGTCAGACATCCCACTCGGTTTCAAACGAACAAACATAATCCTGAACCGTTGCGGATACCACTGGGGAGATGGCCAATAAAGACAGACTGGTGGGGCACATTTCCCTTATTTCTGAGTTGGCCAGTCTATCTTCAGAAACAGCTTCTGATTCTTAGAGAAAAAGGCACTCCCCGGATAAGGCAGATGATTCCAGACCCTGAGTGTACCTGTCTTCTCTCACTGGCTTTAAGGTGGAGGATTTGGGGCTTCTTTATTCTCATGATGCGCTTTTTTTGTATATTGTTTTTTGTTGTTGATCAAACGATTGAATCTTGTTCCCAATTCAACTACAGAATCTGAATCCAAGACCTCTTATAAGAATGGATTTCCCAAGTTCCACAGTGGATTACATGCTTCTGACCAAGAAGTAATGTGGATGAAGCCCCAAGTCTGTCCTATGACAAATCCTATCTTATCAAGCCAAAATGGGACCCACCATGATGGGCTGGTACAAAGGACCAAATTGCTAGGTGACTTTCTTAATCTATCCTTAGTAATTATCTGTTTGCTAAGCAGCAAAATCCATATATAACAAGCAATTAAATTCAGTCTTTTAAGGCACTACACTGGATCTAATTTCCCTCTCCTATACATTAACCTTTTATCACAGGTAAGGTTGAGGTAATGGTTCCACTGGTGCAGAAAAGGCTTTCATAAACAACTTGTAGTTGGCACTGATCCTTTGGATTTTCTCCTAATTATTTCCCAAGGGGACAATAGAGACATAATCCTTTCATATATGCACCGCATTATAATCACAGCCTTTGCTCCCCATTTGCATTCAAGAAGCATGTTGTTTCTCTTCTCAAATAGTCTGGAGGACACAAAATACCATTCGAGTGACTTTTCTGCCTTGGGATTCGCCAGGATGCTTTTGAATTCCACCTAAGAAAAAGTACTGCTCATACATAGAACTATTTCCATTGATTTGAGTCCTTCAAAGTAGCCTTCTTCTTTACCTGATAAGCGTGTGTGTGTGTGTGTGTGTGTGTGTGTGTGTGTGTGTGTGTTTAGTCAAGCAGTGAAGCACAATTTATCACTACGAGTCACTTGGACATACATCCCATGAAAGAATTTATAACACGTTTACCAGGAGAATGCTGACATCCAAGAAACGTGACGACACAGTGTTACAATGAATGATATTTACAGCAGAGGTGCGATGAGGAACTCACCTGGGGGAGGCACAGAGTTGAAAAGACACCCTGATCTATAATCAGGAGCAACCTTGTGTTGTGCCTGAACCAGTGAAAGATAGTAAACACTACTATTGAGTTTCTCACTTCGCTTCGTGGAAGCTCCAAGATGTTCACACCCAGGCAAGTCTGTTCCTTTTGACTATCTCACTCTAAGAGACCCCATTAGAAAGTACCATTTTATTTTACTTATTTAAGTTTATTTATTTATTTTGAGAGAGAGTGTGTGTGTGTGCACACAAGTGGGGGAAGGGCAGAGAGAGAGTTGGAGGAGAGAGAGAATCCCAAGCAGGCTCCTTGCTCAGCCTGGAGCCCAGGGCAGGGCTTGCTTGGTATCACGAATGTGAGATCATGACCTAAGCTGAAATCAAGAGTTGGACGTCTAACTGGCTGAGCCACTCAGGTGTCCAGAAAGTACTGTTTTAAATATTGGCCAGAAAGGCTATAACTATGTTTTCAGCTGAGACATCAGGTAGCCCTCTTGGGACTAAGGTGGTGGACTTCTCTTCTTCTTTTCTGTTTACTTCTTTGTCTTTTTTCCTCATCTGACCCTGAAGCAACTGGGGAGGAGAAAAGAGGTAGAGAAGGGGACTTTTTCTCCAGGGATCTGCTCTTTGCACTATGGTACAAATAATTTTTATAATTTCTACACCAATCAAATAATATACTACACTCAACAAATTAGAACAATTAAATTACAAGCTTTTATTTCAGAGTGTGTATGTATGAAACTTATTCCATACAAGTGTGTACTAGTTAGCACATTTTCTTAATTAACCTTCCCGAATATTAACATTTATAAATAACATTTTAAAATGTTTATTTATTTATTTTGATGGGGGGGGCACAGGGAGAGGGAGACACAATCCCAAACAGGCTCCATGTCATCAGTGCAGAGCCTGATGCCGGACTCGAACTCACAAACGGCGAGATCATGGCCTGAGCCAAAATCAATAGGAGGCTTAACCGACTGAGCCACCCAGGCGCCCCTATAATACATTTTTAAGTTTGAAAGCAAAATAAGAGAAAAACTATTTTAGAGACTCTCAAAATTATCAACTCATATTTCTTTATCTTAAATAACTTTATTTAAAGGCTGGATTATTTCTCCCCATGAGGCTATCAAAAAGGTAGACTTAAAAAAATGCACAATAACCTCAACATTACCTTCACATACCTCTGAATAGTGTTGTCTTAATTAATAGTAAAGCGATGATAATATGTGGAAGGCATGTAGTCGAAAGCATGAAAGAGGAAACCAGACGTTTGCTGTTTCAGTTCCTCATGCTGGTGCCTCCTTGCATGGCATGTAATGTCTCTGTGCATCAGTGTCCTCATTTGTTAAATGGGGATCATAACATGATGTACCCCATAGGGTTGTTGTGAATATTAAGTGCTTTTTTAAAATAATAGTTTATTGTCAAATTGGTTTCCATATGACACCCAGTGCTTCTCCCCACAAGTGCCCCCCACCATGACTATCACCCCCTCCCTCCCTCCCCCTCCCCTTTCAGTCCATGGTTCGTCTCCAGTATTCAGTAGTCTCCCTTGATCTGTGTCCCTCACTCTTCCCCGCTCTCTTTCCCCCTTCCTCTCCCCATGGTCCCCTGCCAGGTCTGTCCTGTTAGACCTATGAATGCAAACATATGGTATCTGTCCTTCTCTGCCTGACTTATTTCGCTTAGCATGACACCCTCAAGATCCATCCACTTTCCTACAAATGACCATATTTCATTCTTTCTCATTGCCATGTAGTACTCCATTGTAAATATATACCACATCTTCTTCATCCATTCATCAGTTGATGGACATTTAGGCTCTTTCCATGATTTGGCTATTGTAGAAAGTGCCGCTATGAACATTGGGGTACATGTGCTCCTATGCATCAGCACTTCTGTATCCCTTGCGTAAATCCCTAGCAATGCTATTGCCGGGTCATAGGGGAGTTCTATCGATAGTTTTTTGAGGAGTCTCCACACTGTTTTCCAGAGCGGCTGCACCAGTTTACATTGCCACCAACAGTGTAGGAGGGTGTCCATCTCTCCACACCCTCGCCAGCATCTATAGTCTTTTGATTTGTTCATTTTAGCAACTCTGACCCGTGTGAGGTGGTATCTCAGTGTGGTTTTGATTTGAATTTCCCTGATGATGAGTGACACTGAGCATCATTTCATGTGCCTGTTGGCCATCTGGATGTCCTCTTTGGAGAAGTGTCTATTCAGGTCTTCTGCCCATTTCTTCACTGGATCATTCATTTTTCGTGCATGGAGTTTAGTGAACTCCTTGTATATTTTGGATACTAGCCCTTTATTTGATATGCCATTTGCCACTATCTTTTCCCATTCTGTTGGTTGCCTATTAGTTTTTTTGATTGTTTCCTTTGCCTTGCAGAAACTTTTTATCTTGATGAGATCCCAGTAGTTCATTTTTGTTCTTGATTCCCTTATCTCTGGGGATGTGTCAAAAAAGAAATTGCTGCAATCGAGGTCTAGGAGGCTATTTCCTGCTTTTTCCACAAGGGAAAATGGGAGGCATCACAATCCCAGACTTTAGCCTCTACTACAAAGCTGTCATCATCAAGACAGTATGGTACTGGCACAAAAACAGACACATGGACCAATGGAATAGAGTAGAGAACCCAGAACTGGACCCACAAGTATATGGCCAATTAATCTTTGACAAAGCAGGAAAGAGTGTCCAATGGAAAAAGGACAGCCTCTTCAACAGGTGGTGTTGGGGGAGCTGGACAGCAACATGTAGAAAAATGAAATTAGACCACTTTCTGACACCATTCACAAAAATAAACTCAAAATGGATAAAGGATCTGATTGTGAGACAAGATTAAGTGTTTTAATACATGTTATAAGCTCAGAGCGCTATGTGGTGGATGTGCTCAGAATATATTAACACTGGTTGTTATTTGTGGATCTGGCTGTAGAGCAGAAACAGAGACCTAAACTTACTGGCAACTTATCTGACAAAATTGGACACCAATTCGTCTGCAGTGTTACAGACTCTTTTGTTTCCACTGAAAAGTGCTCACCATGTGCATATATCCATGGGTGTGCAAAGTGGAGGATGGAGGCAAATATTCAGGAAAACTTGAAAGAGTTGGGAGCATGCATTACCCTGTAATATAGTATTCTGAATCAATTCAATATGGACCCATACAGGTGACTGAACTGGATACCTAAAGAATATCAGTGTTCCAGAAAATTTAGAAACGTAGTATTTTATTTCTGAAAACTCTTTTTACTTGGTCTGTCTCTCATACAACTGAAAAAAATTTATCTCAAGAGATATGGTAATAATAAATGGAAGACAAAAACTTTCATTGATTAATTTAGACAACAAATAAAAATCTGAAGGTAATTAAAGTAAAATTGTAAAGGCTCTCCATTCTATAATATAAGAGTCTCTAAATCCCAGTTTAATATTTCCTGTCATGTAGAATATCCTGCTGCAATAAAAAGATGAAATTTTCCAGTCTCTGCTTTTGTGTACAGACTTGATACTCTTTTCCGCACCTTAAATGTCGTCAATTAAGTCACTCGCCAATTAAGTCACTATTCCCAGAGCAAAGACATTTTGCTTTAAACTCAACAGAGCTTAAGGTTTAAAATAATGAACTGCATATGCAATGATTAAATATAAAATAGCAATTTATCATATTTTATTAACAAAGATGGCTAGGAAATGACTTCATACAAAAGAAATTTTTCATTAACAGCAAAAATTATTTTCTAAATGAGATAGACTCACGTGCTCTGTCTATGGGAGGGAAATTTTAATTGCAAATGATTTGGCATTGTATAGATTAATATTGTTTACAAGAAACAATACTTTAAATTCTTCAGGATTGGGAATGATGGAAAAAAGCTTTAAATAGAATGGCCTTTGTACTCCAGTAATGGAAGAGGAAGAATGACCTTAAGAGCAAAAATACAGGTTTATTTTTGATGTTGCTTAAAGTAAGAGTCCAGACTGCTTCATGATGAACTGTAGCTGGCCCCTTTCTCCATCCCGGGGCCTCCCCCTGCTTCATGGCATCTTAAGTAAGATGAAAGGAAGAAAGTTCTCTTTTCAGTTTTCCTCTTCCACACCCAACTCCTCCGCCATATTGTCTGCCTTCTGTCCTGCCTCCCCATCACTACTCTGTCTTGTTGTGTAAGACTCCTCTCCTACTGACCAAATGTAATCTGTGTGAGTGCTAAACATTTCTTAAACTGTACTAAAAACAAATCAAAAATGCTTATCAAAATCTCCTTCTTTCACATTTTGCTTCTTCACAACCCAGCTCTATCTTTGGCTGTATTTTGTCCATACCCTTGAGTGTGATGAATTAAGTTTTCTGGAATGATCTCTCCAAGTTTCCCCTTCTGGGTTTTTACCCCTTCCCCTTGTTTCCAGCTTTTTACTGCTCTTTTTTAGAATGTTTTTTATAAAATCCTGACTTGTTTTGAAGCAAACTAAGTCTACTGCCCTTATCATTTTTCTGTTTATTTCATTTCTTTCTTTAGCTCCTTTGTCTGCTCCACCAACCATTCTTAGGAGTGTTTGATCTCTTGGTCAGAACTCTCTTGTCAACACTATCCCTTGACCCAGACTGGAGGGGTCCCTGCCTTGGGCTCTGGGCTTTAGAGAGCCTTTCATTGGCCCCCCTCTGGAAGTATCCTTCCCCAGGGGCTGATGAATCTGTGGGGGAGAAGGCAACATGCAAGTTGAAATCCATGCCCCCTTTTAAAACTTTAAAAGTCCTGGAATTCCCTGACCAAGCCCATTTCCTGGGCCTCCAGGTGGCCACAGTTTGCCAGAATGTAGAGCGCTTGGATTCAGAAATGCCCAGGCAGTGCAGATCCCTTGTATATGGGATGAAGTCAGAGTGAAAAGGGAAGCAATGCAAGGCTGCAGGCATCTAGGCTTTCCCACAGGGGAAATTCTCATTGCAGAACCCCAGAGAGCACAAAACTTCTAAATTTGACCTGGCTTTCCAGGTTACAAAGGAATACTTGTCAAATCAGGAGGCTAGAACACATTTTATTTAGCAATTTATTATCTTGATTTAGATCTTTCAACTGTTTAATCATATGATATCTGGTCTACCTATCCTGCAACGTCCGTCTTATGGTATTATTTTCTCACTTATTTCATAGAGTGCCTTTAAAATATATTTTTTGGAAGGAAAATGAAAAAGAAATGTTTTTGTCCCTTTCTATTGCAGCATCACAATAATCCCAAGTGCCCTTCTTCTTACTTTTACTCCTTGTCGCAATGTTCTGCTTCCATTTTCTTCATTCTGGAAATAGTTTCTGATAGATCTGCATACCCCTGGCCAGGGCTGCCGCACTGAATCAGCTATTGCATATAATCCTTAAAGCCCAGCTTTGGACAACCAGCAACACCTTTCTATCCATTCCTTCAGGGCATCTGATGAACTCCAGATATACCTTTTGTTTCATGGAAAAACTATACAAAATTGTTGGCAGTCAGAATGTGAAAATAAATAGTATTATTGTGTTTTCTGGCTTAGGAATGCCAACACTCCTGATATGAATAACAACTATTATAATATAACTTCAGATGTAGGGAGATCAAATGCCCCAGGAATTTCATGAATAATGTACTATGGCTTTAAAAAAAATGTTGTCCTTCTCTACCAATTGAATTACTCAATTTATATTTCAACCCGTTGGCCATGATCCTTGGGTCCATTAGTATCAGATATGTAGTATTTTACTACCATGTTTTACATAGTTTACAGCTATTTAATTTTTAAAGCAAATGTAAATTGTCTTTACCCTGGCTTCCTTGCGTGAAATTATCATAAAGTTCCAATAGATGTGGCCAGTTTTACTCTCATGGGTTTCCCCCTAAAGGTGACATGTCATTGGGATTTAAATCCCCGTAAGTCTATTGTTTTGGTTTTATTTCTAACTCTAGGACCACATCTCCAGTAGCTGTGGTTTCAAGAGCACTGGGATAACACAGGATTGACTCATAGAATCTTAGGAGATTGCACTGATGTTATGGTGTCCCCGGCACCATAAATGGGAAGCTGGAGATGTTGGCTTGTATACTGAAACTCCTTCTCCTTATTAAGCACTTCACAGATCACTTCTAAGCTCATTGCCTTCACAAGCAGGAGTAGAATGCCTGGCCACTTCTACTGTACCCTTGGTTGCCCACTTTTGCCTAGAAATTGCTTCCTGTCTTCTCTGAACTAGTAACATCTCATGATCTTCAGCTCAATGGTGTCTCATGGGGCCTCCCCCACGTTTCACATCCTTTTGTCAGTAGAATAAGTGAGAATCTTCCACAGCCACTAGGAAAAAGGTAATTCACCCCAAAACAGAGGGGTACAGGTTGCCATCAGTTGAGCTGGACGACAGGAAGAAGTAATAGTAACTGAGCTGATTTCATTTATTTCTTTTTTTAGCTCTTGGCTCAGGTCGTGCAAGTGAAGATCCCCAACATAGTTCCTGTGATTTTTCTTTCTTTAATTTAGGTATAATTCAGGCCACCTGAGTGGTTCAGTCAGCTGAGCATCCAACTCTTGATTTTGACTCAGGTCATGATCCTGGAGTCATGGTATCAAGTCCCACGTTGGGCTCAGTGTTGAGCAGGGAGTCTGCTTAAGACTCTTTCTTTCTCTCTCTCTTTCCATCTCCACTGCTCTCTCTCTTTCTCTTTCTCTCAAAAGTAAAAAAAAAAAAATTTAGATGTGGGGAATAAGATTAAGAATTCTCTGAGCTTGCACAGTGGGTTAGCAAAGCTTAGGGTGGAAAGCCACTTCCACAAGATGAAAAGTCACCACAGCAAAGCAAAAGTGCCCAGAATATATCATTAAGTAAAACAAAGCATAGAGCAGAAAGCCATTGCAGGGTAAAAGCAACCAGAGCTAGTTAGCAAAAAAAAAAAAAAAAAAAAAAAAAAAAAAAAAAAAAAAAAAAAAAAAAAAAAAAAAAAAAAAAAAAAAAAAAAAAAAAAAAAAAAAAAAAAAAAAAAAAAAAAAAAAAAAAAAAAAAAAAAAAAAAAAAAAAAAAAAAAAAAAAAAAAAAAAAAAAAAAAAAAAAAAAAAAAAAAAAAAAAAAAAAAAAAAAAA
>PISW01001299.1:272500-295687 GCA_004023785.1 Mungos mungo | reverse complement strand
TAGAAGAAGAAGAAGAAGAAAAAAGAAAAAAAAAATCCGTGTTAACCCTGAGGCAACATGCTTTGTATGTCTTAGTCCCTAGGAAAATTAAGATAAACAGACATGGTGCCTAGTGCCTGCAGTAAATGGCCTTCTGCTTGGCGCCAGGACTTTAATTTGTATTGACCATAACTCCTAACACTGCATACCTTCAAAACTCCCTTTTTCTCACACACATGAGTTAATGATCACTGTTTCATTGTCTCTTTCTGCACGTCCATCATGTATGCAAGCCTTCTCATCCTAATAAATATGGAGCAAGGGCCCTTACTGAGGGCTCTTGTCTCCTCCTGGGCATTAGCCTCTCTCATATTCAATTCTGCATCCACTCTTGCTGGACAAGAGAGAACTCCAGACTCGAAGTTTACAACATTTAGGTATAATTCACATACCATAAAATTCATTCTTTAAAAGTGTACACTTCAGTGATTTTTTTAAAGTTGTGTTAATTCTAAAGCATGCTCATGATTCCCAAAATAAACTCCATAACACATTAGTGTTGCCTCATTCCTTTCTTCCCTCAGTTCTTAGCAACTACTAAATCTATATTCAGTATCTATGGATTTGCCTATTCTGGACACTTCATATAAATGGAATCATACAATATGTTTTTTATATCTGGCTTCTTTCACTTAGCATAATGTTTTCAAAGTTCCTTCATGTTGTCACATAAATCAGTAGTTCATTCTTTTTTTTAAATAGCTGAATAATACTGTATTATATGGTGATACCACGTTTGGTTTTCCACTTGTTGGTTGGACACATTGGGTTGCTCGGTTATTTCCAACTTTTGGATTTTATAAGTAATGCTGCTTCTTGAAGATTCATGCATTTATGTGGGTATATGTTTTCAATTCTTTTGGCTATACAGCTGTGAAATTGAAATTGTTGGATAATATGGTAAATCTATATTTAAGCATATTAGAAACTGCCTGACTGATTTTCAAAGTAGGTGCACCATTTTACATTCCAACAGCCTCATTAACATTTGTTATTATCTTTTTTTGTTAATTATAGCCATCCTAGTAAGTGTGAAGTGACATCTCATTATTATTTTGATTTGCATTTCCATAATGAGTAATGATGTTGGAAATCTTTTCATGTGCTTACTGGACATCAATAAATCTTTGGGAAACTGTTTATTCAGATTCATTGCCTATTTTTGTTTTATTATTATTTTATTATTATTATTATTATTATTATTATGTTTTCATTTTAGTTACAGGCTGTTAACATACACTGTTATATTATTTCTAAGTGATTCAACAATTGTATACATTAATCAGTGCTCATCAGGATAAGGTCCTCTTTAATTTCCTTCAGCTATTTCACCCATTCCTCCCCCCACTTCCTCTTTGGTAACCATATATTTGTTCTCAATAGTTAAGAGTTTATTTTGTTTTTTGGTTTGTCTCTTTTTTTCTTTTGTACATTTGTGTTGCTTCTTAAATTCCACATATGAGTGAAGTCATATGGTTTGTCTTTCTCTGACTGACTTATTTCACTTAGCATATGCCCTCTAGATCCATCCATGTTGTTGCAAATGACAATATCTCAGTCTTTTATATGGCTGAGTAATATGCTACTGTGTGTGTATGTGTGATTAAACTTTAAGTACTAATTCAATCTTTTGTTACAGGTCAATTCATATTTTTAACTTTTATTGAGTCAGTTTCTGCAGTTTATATATTTCTAGGAATCTGGCCATTTCAAGTAGAGTTTCTAGTTTGTTGGCAGGAAAGGGTTCATAGTAGTCCCTTAGAATTATTTTCCCCCATAAGGTTTGTAATGATGTTTCCCTCTTCCATTCCTGATTTTTGTAATTTGAGTTTTCTCTTTTTTCATTTGGTCAGTGTAGCTAAGAGTTTGTCAACTTTGTTGATATTTTTATTTATTTTTTTAATTAATTAATTTTTTGAATATAACACAATTTATTTTTTTAACATATGCAATTATTTTCAATCGTTTACAATACAGTAGTTACAATGACACTCCAAACAGAAAAGCAAAGTAAAAAATCAAAACCCCAACTTCTATTTCATGCAATTAGACTTATACAGAAATTAGAAGGTTAAGTAACAACTAGTTAATCACCTAATTTCACAGCTATCTGAAGTGGCAATCATTATATAGCACCTTATCTATGATGCATTCAAGATAAATGATACAATTTATTACTTGCCCATAAGCTACAACACAGCCTGCTTAATACCTTTCCTTAAATTCCACCTCTATCCTACAGTATACTTGAGGTCCATGCAAAAAAGTAGCTACCTTTTATATAGGAAATGGATGATTAAGTCTTTGGTGTTGTAAAAGTGTTGATATTTTAAAGAATCAATTTTTTATTTCATTGGTTTTATTGTCTTCTTTTCTCTTCTTTCTTTCTTCCTCTCTTTCTCTCCTTCTCTCTCTCTTTCTTTCTTTCTATTTATTTTTTAGCAAGACAGAGAATGTGCATGAGCTGGTGAGGGGCCAGAGGGAGAGAGAGAGAATCTTAAGCAGGCTCTATACTCAGTCCAGAGCCAAACATGGGACTCGATCCCATGACCCTGGGATCATGACCTGAGTGAAAACCAAGAGTTGGCGCTACCCAGGTGCCCCATTTTCTATTCTCTATTTAAACTCTACCCTATTATTTCCTCCTTCTGCTAGCTTTGGGTTTACTTTGCTCTTCTCTTACTATTTCCTTCAGATGTAAGGTTAGATTATTGATTTGAGATCTTTTTTTTTTTTTTAATGTGTGTGTTTATTTCTATAAATCTTACTGGGAGCCCTGCTTCCTCTGCATTTCATAAGCTTTCATTTGTTGTTTTTTGTTTTGTTTTGTTTTCATTGGTCTTTAAGTATTTTCTAATTCACTTAAGATTTTTTCTTTGACCTTTTAGTTTTGTAAGAGTATGTGTTTTTAATATCCACATATTTGTGAATTCCAGTTTTCATTATGGTATTGATTTTTGGCTTCATTCCACTGTAGTCAGAGAAGATACTTCATGTGATTTCAATCTTTTAAAACTTATTCAAACTTACTTTGTATCCTGATATACAATCTATACTGAAGAATGCCTCATATGCCTTGTGAAGAATATGCATTCTGTTGTTGTTGGCTGGAGTATTCTATAGACATCTGTGAGTTCCAGTTGGTCTGTAGCATTTTTCAAGTTCTCGGTTCCTTTATTGACCTTCTGTGCAGTGGCTTTATTCATTATTGAGAGTGGTGCATTTAATTATAACCTGTCTGGTGTGCGTCTCTTTGCAGTTATTATTCTTGGAAGCTATGGAGCTTTTTGGATGTAAAAACTAATATTTTTCATCAATTTGGGGAAGTTCTATTTCTTTAATATTCTTCCTGCCCATTTCTCCCTTCCCTCTTTTTTTTGGGACTCATATTACATATATGTTGGGATGTTTGATAGTGTTTCACTATCAAATAAAGCTCTGTTTATTTTTCTTTAATCCTTTCCTTTTCTGTTCCTCAAACTGAGTAATCCCAATTGACTTATCTTCAAGTTTGTTTATTACTTCTTCTGCCTGCTGAGATCTGCTATTGAAATCTCCTAGTGAAATTTTAATTTTACTTATTGTAGTTTTCAACTACAGAATTTCCAGTTGATTCTTTCTTATAATTTCTCTCTATTGATAGTCTCTGGTGGGTGATTGAAAGTCTTCTTCTATGGCTTTTGTCCATGCTTCCAATGGACAGTTTTTGTTAATTGACTTTTTTTCTCTGTATGAGCCAATACTTCCTGTTTTTCTGCCAATCTCATGGGTTTTTTTGGTTGTTGTTGTTGTTGACATTGGACATTTTAAATAATGCAATGTGGAAACTCTGGAAATCAGATCCTCCTTCCTCCCCAGGGTTTGTTGTTTTTTGACCATTGGTTGTGGTTATTTATTTTCTTAATGAGTTTTCTAAACTAACTCTGAAAAATCTGTCTTCTTTGTGTGGCTACTCACATCTCTGCTTGGTTAACATACTGGTCAACTAATGATTAGAAAGAGATATACTTTACTACATAAAATCAACACGTCTGCCAGTACTTGGTGGAAGTTCTGTGTGTGATGAGGCATGGCTCCGACACTCAGTCAGGCAATTTGCCATTCTGTCTTGGTTTTCACTTCCTGCACACCTCAAGGTCAACCGAGGTGAGTGCCTAGAGCCTTCTCTGGTCTTTTCTGAGGCATGTGCACAATCAATTCCAGGCATGCAAATAGCACTATATGAGCATTTGGCTTTCCAGATACCCAGGAATACATTGTAACCTTTCCAAGCTCCCTATGAACATCTCATGGCTCTGCTTTTCCTATTAATCATTTTGGTCAGGTTTGTTATCTTCTGGTTCAGGTAGCTGCAATATTCCATTGCTTCTGATTATTTTCAACAAATGTCAGTGGGGAAAAGGCTTTTTTGTGTGGGGTGAGCTCTATGTAAGGTCAAATAAAGGGAGTCTTGCAAATGGGATCTTGCAGGAAAATGCCACACAGGTCAGATAATGTTAATTCTCTGGGAACGGGTCTTGAATGAATTCTGCCAGACCCATTCTGCCTCCAAGCTGCCAGGTTGCTGATCTTCACCATGAATTCTGGCTTTTAGTTTTCAAGGTTCCTGCTGAGTTCGAGAGGAGAATGAAGATAGGAGAAGTGGAGACACCACAAAACTCACTATCCTTACTGACACTTCGCTCTTTTACTTGAATCGATGCTCTCCGGATTGTGGCAAGCTTTGGTTAATTTGGAGAGGTCAGAAAAAGTGGATTCTGACCATTTTTGCCATTGTGCTCATCGCCTGTACGGAGGAGAGAATTCTTGGAGCTCTTTACTCCACCATTTCCATTGATGTCCTCAGCTCCTTTGTAATTAATTATAGTACATCTTTAAAAAGTCTCCATCTTTTAAACCTCTTTCTTCCTTCCCTGTTTTACTTTCTGTGTCGTTTGAAGCCAGGGACACACAAACGCCACACCATATACTTTGCTGTCTCCTGCTCTTTCTCTCCATGATGCCCATTCACCTCTGGCCCCGGTTTTGCAGCTGTCGCTCCTCAGGCCTGTGCTTCAAGGTTGCTGCCTGTGCTCCTGGCTGGGGTTCACCACGCCAAGGCAGGAAATACTTCCAGATTGTGTATCTCTAAAATCCTGCTGGTCTCCAGCTGCTGCTGCCGTTTACTCTTTATTTCATTCTCCCTCCTCTATGTTCATCTTAGTTGTTTCTCAAGGGCAAAGGCTTTCACCTTGGAGCCTACAGAGCCTGAGATGTGGGGACAGGGGAGGTTGGGAAAGGCCACCGGGGCGAAGCTTCAAGCCCCAGTCACTGATCAGATCTGCTCAGCTTTTATCTGTTTTATTTGCTTAAATCTCCCTGTAAGACTTCCTTTAAACAAAGAGCTCCCTGGTATTTTTTTTAAAAGTTTGAAAATTAGTTCTCTAAGGAAAACAATCTCATTGTTGCCACAGATGCAACTGATAGAATACAGGGTCTAATGACATTAAAGGAAAATTCATTATTAAAGCATCCCTGTTTCATAGGACAAACTTGAAATTGTTGGATCCTCTAGTATCCCATAATGAAAGGGAAGCCTTTTATCTTATACACGAGAAGACTAAAACCCAGAGGGGGCGCATGACTTATCCCAAGGTCAAATAATGGTGCAGCTGGCGCCAAAAGCCAAGTCCACAGTGTGTCGGCAGGGGTGGGCCTTTCTCAGTGTTTGCCGTGCAGAGACGTCTTAGCCTTTGCAGTTCCTAGCACGTGAATGCACGATTCTCCTTCGCCTCAGGCCTGTCCTACTTTAGCTCCAGGTAGGTATTCTCAGCTCTCCTTCACTCTCCACTTCCCCTGCCCTCAGTGAGCCTCTTGAAGGCTTAAAAGATGTCCATAAATTCTCCTATAAGTACTTATTTTCATCAGCAACGTCTAGTCTGACCGTTCCAATGTCTCTTAGTGCAGATTCCTACGATCAAACACTTATTTGGCTCAGCCGGGCGGATGGTTTCTCCACCCTCCAACGTTCCTTGTCATTTCCTGCCTCTGGTCCACCTCTAGACCAAAGGGGGTGGGACCCCTGGTGCGGTCGTGACCACACAGACCTGCTTCTTTCCTGGGTCTTGAAAAAATCCGGAGTGACAAGTAAGCCAGATATTGTTAACAAGGCAGATCTGCTCGAGCCATCATCTTTAGTGTGGTTTTGGAAACAAGTAGATAAAGGATCCAGAGTTCTATACGTCTGCTGATGAATAGCTGGTATAATTGGTCTGTCAATGAATATTGTACTGTATTAGTTACCGCTGTCCAGAGAAGTAGAACTGATACACACACACACACACACACACACACACACACATGTGAAGGGATTTATCCTATGGAGTTGGATCACTTGGTTATGGAGACGGGCAAGTCAACATCTGCAGTGTGGGCCAGGATGCTTGAGACCCAGGAGAGTTGATGGTAAAGTTCCAGTCCAAGAGCCTGGAGCCCGGAGACCCAGGAAATCCAATAGTGACCATGAAATCAGAAGCCACTCTCCTGGAGAACTCCCTCTTACTGGTGAAAGCTGGTCTTTGTGTTCTACGGAGGCCTTCAACAGCTTGGAGGAAGCCCAGCTACATCATGGAGAACAATCAGAGTTCAGAGATCGCAGTGTTCATCAACACCCTCCAAGTCAGCACATAAAACTAACCATCACATATCCTTTCTGGGATCACATCCAAAAGAGCTCAGGCACCACAAGGTGAATATGATTCAACAGTCTTCTTTGGGGACTTATTCCAATCCCGTTTTTCATTAGCCCCGATCATTTTTGCTTTTCCTTAAGTAAATTTCACGAACTTCCGTATGTATAGAACTGTCACAGAGAGCAAAAGGCCTCATATGAAGAGAGTGGAGGGTTAAGCAGAGGAAAGCAGCTATGTCATCCCGAAGGCTCCGTGGGGTTTCTGTTGGCAAACCAGGCTGACCAGTGGAGAAGTGATTGTTTCAGAACGATTGAGTATATTCTGAAGGGCTGGAAATGCCTTGATTGCGGACTAACTTTTCATCAAGAAACACAATAATAAACAGACTTCCCACTGCTGTGGCCACATGGTGAGATTCCTCACTAGAGAACGCCTCTTTTCGCTCTCGCTCACTTTCCTCTTGAAAAGCCAGACAGCCTGTTTATCATCCATATGTCAGCTATACAAACAATGCCACAAGACCTAACTCATAGAAATGTGGTAGAGGCAAACTAATTCATGATCAATAAATTTTCTTAAATTTATTTATTTTTGAGAGAGAGGGAGAGAGAGAGCAGGGGAGGGACAGAGAGAGAGGAAGACACAGAATCTGAAGTGGCTCCAGGCTCTGAGCTGTCAGCACAGAGCCCACTGCGGGGCTCGAACTCACAAACCGTGAGATCATGACCTGAGTCAAAGTCCAAACTTTATCTGACTGAGCCATTCAGGTGCCCCTCAAGAAATCTTTTAAAGTATGTAATTCTGCTATAGAAATGAAAAACATTATTACGGTCTTGTGAAGAGACTATCAGTTATATAGTTGGGGTCTTCATTGTCCAGAGGAAAAAAGCAAATCCCATCTGAGAACGCACCTTTGTCTGTATATCAACCATCAAGGTAAGCAATCTAATATTAGGTTGTAAATGTCATGTACTCTAACTCTTTTTTTAATTTTATAGAAAGAGAGAAAGAGCGAATGGGGGAGGTACAGGATGGGGGAGATGATCTTAAGCAGACTCCACACTCAGTGGGAAAATCAAGAGTCGGATGCTCAACTGACTGAGCCACTAGGCCCCCCAGGGCACATCCACCCCTGCAACCATAACCACAGGTATCAAACCAGTAATGTTTAGGGATATTGCCCCCCCCATTCCTACAGGTCACATGAAGATCATTTTCTTTTTAGAGATGTAAGTAATTTATTAAATGTAAATAACGTAACTAAGTTATTTGCCACTGTTCATCAAAAATGACACAACTTCCACGATACCACTTGCATCTTAGGACTTCCAGACGGAGAGCTTTTTTTTTTTTTTTTTTTTGGGGATTTCACAGTGCTGAAGGACATCAGTATATTTTGAATTATATAGAGGAGAATACAATATGGAATTCATTTTTCAAGTTATATATTTCCAATGACTAATAACTACTGAAACAGCGCCAGTACCAACCAATGGTGTTAGGCGATATATAAGAGAAATACGAAAAACTGAAGTCTGCTAACCTGGTTTGCACCGTTTGTACAGTAGAGCAGCGTGGGTTCAGCGTAAGCAGGTGAATGTGATAAACCACAGAGATAACGATGCCTTCAGCGCCGTCATCCAATCGAGACATAACCAGCTGATTGTCCGTGTACCACATAATTTTCCACCTTAGCTTTTGACAGTCCTTTTAAGGTATACCCTAACTTGAACATTTCTAATATTGCTTTTATGTCATGCTCATATAGGGTAGGATGGGGAAGCATTTTAGGAAAAAAATTATAAGCAGGTAAAAAAAAAAATCCGTACCTTCAAGACATTAGAATCGCATTAAGTCCAGTAGAACTTCCACTTTTTTATTCCTTCAGGTTGTTCAATTCTGCAATGTGAGCTAAGCTCTGGTTTAGAAGCTTGAGGCTAGTGTCCTCTTACCATTGTTGGTAGGTCTGGCCTCGGGCTCCCAGGCATATTGCTAGTGGCATTATCCCCCACCCCCCAATTTCGCCATAGCTATCGAAGGGACATAAAGCGACACATGTTTGGTTCAGTTAACTGATTGTTGTGGAGTTTGGACAGTGAGACCTTGGGGAGATGTACACTGGGGGAAATCAGTCTTGCTTCCCATCCATGAGGAATTTCCAGTCTGGTGTCCGTGAAATGCCCGTATGTGACATTGACCATATGGCTGGGCATGTGCAAGGATAGATCTAGGCACAGATAACTGATAGACGTGAGCAGAGAAGGGGACCTAAACCAGCATAGAGGAAAATCCTAAAAGACCTAGATAAGCCTTCAATTCTGAGTTTGTGTGTTTCTTAACTCAGCCCATTAGTGGTCACGATTTCAAGGTAATGGGTTGTAACCAATATTTAAAAAAAGGAAAAGGAAAGGAAAGGTCAAGTAGACAGGGGCAGGGATGTGGAAGTACAGACATTGGGAAAGACCCTTCCCCTCCCCACCCCCCACCCCCAACCCCCGCCCCGCAGGAAGCCCTACCTGAAGGCCGGCCCCCACAGCTGCAGGGCTTAGCCCCTGCAGAGCCCAGAATAGGGTTCCAGGGCGCGCGACAGCTGAAAGCTGCTCCTGCCAGCAGCCCAGAGAGCAGAGAATTCGCTGGAAATTACAAGACAATTTTAGGAGCTTCCTGGGGGACACCCCCCCCCGAGGAGATGCATCTGGTGCTTATCAGAAAGCCAGAGTCGCCTCTGCTTGGGCTCCCAGAGGCCTCTGTGGAACTGTCAACGCGTTGTCAGAGCAGATGAGCCCCGAAGAGATGCAGAGTGACTCACACAGCACCATCCAGCACCTGGGCCGGTGGGGCCTGGGCCTCTAGGTCACCGGCTGCAGCCGCTGCTGCATCAGGCGCAGGGGCCTGGCAGTGAACTTGAGAGGTGTCAGGTACACCGGCCACAGTCAGTGAGCAGCCAAGCGGACCTACGGACAGAGGCCGCTGTGTTCGTTGTGACCCAGGAGTTCCGGCATCCAGTGCCCTGGGGGGCAGGCCGGTTGCTCGAGCCCCCTGCTCTGCCTTGGGCAGTTCCTCAAGAAACACCTCCCTTTCCTCCCCCCACCCCTCCGGAACGTTTACTGGAGTATTCAAATACTTAGTCTGGGTAAAATAACTCAATAAAAAACAAGCTAGAAAACTTTTGCATCCCGTATCACTCTCCTGCCTTCCACCCTCCACCACCTCTCTGAGATGCAAATGTGATGTTCCCTTCTCAGATTAAAGCCCTGGGAGACTGGGGGACCAGCCACAGAAGCCTATGGGGTGTCCCTCCCACAGTTGGCCTGGTAAGGTGGGCAGGTTCCCTCCTTCTGGCTCCTCCCCTTCTCTGGTTCTCTCACCTCTCAGCCTCACCGCTGCCCTTACTCCCCTTCCTTATCTTGATTCCACAGATTTGGGATTCCTCCCTCTTAGAATGTTCCCTTGCTCTTGGTGGTATCAGATTCACCTTGTAAGACCCAGTTCTAGAGTCTTTGCCTTTGCGAAGCCTCCTCTACCTTCCGGCAAAGGGATCTCTCCCACCTCTGTGTCACCGTGTCACCGCTGTGGCTCATTCACATCTCTTCATTGTGGTAGCAACAAGGGTAGTGTCTTGAAACCGTTTATGTGTCCACCTCCACGCCAGGCCTCTAAGCACCTTGCGAGTGAAAGAAAATATCGTATTCATTTTTATCTGCCTGGCATATAGAAAGTCCTAAGAAAGAAACTTGTGATGAATTACTCTCTTTGCTTTATCATAGCGATTTATTCAGGCCTGATTAATTCCCTCCAGTTTAAGTATCTTAAGGGTGGAGACTGTCCCTCAAATATACCGTTGACCCTCAAACAGCATGAGTTTGAACTGCATGGGCCCACTTACACAGATGCATTCTGATAAATACAGTACAGTAGGGTAAATGTGATTTCTCCTACTAATGGTTTTCTTAATCACATTTTCTACTCTCTAGCTTACTCTACTGTAAGAATACAGCATATAATACATAGAACACACAAGATAAATGTATGGTAAGATAACTGCTATGTATCATTAAGGCTTCTGGTCAACAGTGGGCTATTAATAGTTACATTTGGGGGGAGTCCAAAGTTATACTGGAATTTTTGACTGTGGGGGGCGGGCATTGGCGCCCTAAACTCCTGTGTTGTCCAAGGGTCAACCATATTTATCTGCCTAGCATATAATATGAATGAATAAGCAAATCGATGAGTTAATTTGGGAAGTTACCATGATAATATTTTACATCTGTTAATGCCTAGTAAGTTTTCCTAATGAGAAGACTTACAGCATAAATATTGCATTACCTGTGGAAGGTATATCAAGAACACAGTGTGGTAGATGGTATCAAGTAAGGTGATCTTGCAAGAATAATAACCCTGTGTTTTTCCCTCCCAGAGAATATTAACTAATGATGACCTGGAAAAGATATGGTAACAGATACACTGAAAGTTACCAACCAACAAATGAATTAAAGGGGACTTCAGGGCACACATACTCCTGCAAAATGATTTCTATTTGGCCATGCTATTGCTTACAGGCTTTGGGAGAGATCTGAGTCCTGGGGCATCAGCCCACCTTGCTGCTTGTGGTAATCAAAAGAGGAGGCTTATAAAATTCTAAGTGCCCCTGATTTAAGAGAGGCTTCCAGAACACCACTTGTCCACGATAAGAACCTTCCTTTCGCTCACCAAGACTTGGCCCCAGGACATTAAAGGGTACCTGCAAAACTCCAGGGCTCCTGTTCTCATATGGCCCCTAGCCAATGAGTGTGTTGTCTCTCACAACAAGATATCAAACAGCGAACACAAACTTCTCTCCTTCCATTTCATTTTCATTAGCGTCCCTATTTCAGTAGTTCACTAACCCCATCTAGACCTCCAAATCATTTGCGGTGTGTCACAGTCTCCTCATATATTACTAGCCTCGAGCCCATCACTACAATAAATCCCTTACATACACTCTCAATTCCTAGGCCAATGGGACAGTAAACAAAGGTTCCCAGGCCAAATCAGCCCACTGACTATTTTTATACATAACGTTTAATTGGAACACAGCCACACCCATTAGCTGGTGTCTCCCTCTCCCTCTGCCTCTCCCACACTCATGCTCTGTTTTTCTCTGTCTCAATAATAAATAAACATAAAAGATTTTTTAAAAATCCATAGTCAATGAACAATTCCACTCTGAGATTACGATTTTCAATTTCTTTACCCTTTTCCTTTTCACACTCTAAGATGATTGATTTACTTCTCATTTCACTTAAAAAATAATATTAAGAAAAGATGCCTACCTTCCATTGAATCTACCAACCTATTGACATCTCTGCCCATCTTCTTTGTATGCCCTCTTAAAGACTTGAACCACCTCTACCCCTATATGAGGCCAACCACTTAATGAGTGCTTGAATCTCATGTTCTCAAGGACTTTGATCCTCTCACTATTTCCTCCCTCTCCTGTTTCATCAATTTATTTTTCTCTATTAGACCATGACTGTCAACACACATACTATAATTCCCATAAAAGTAAAAATGCTCTTCCAAGAATCCACATTGCCTTTAGCCTCAGCCTTACTTACCTATTGCCTTGTAGCCATTCAGCTAGAAAGAGTTGTCTCTACAAACTGTCTCCACATTCTGATCTTGAACCTTCTCTTCAACCCACTCCACTCAAACTGGCCCCATGCCTCCAGACTGAAAACATAATTGTGAAGGCCACAAAGTCATCATACTCAATCTCTTAGGTGCATAGGACATAGGGATCACTCTTTTCCTCTTGAAGCTCTTTCTTCTTTTGGTTTTCAGAGAACCATACCTTCCTGGTGTCCCACCTTCCTCTCCGTGTCTCCTCAGCCCTTATTGCTGGCTCCTCTTATCCTCAGTTGCTAAACTGTGAAGGTCTCAAAGCTCCATGCCCAGTCTTTAGACCTCTTAATTTTAATCCATGCTCATATCCTAGAGGGTCTTGTCCCAACCCATGGATTTAAATACCACCCATATCCTGATACTTACCACATTTTTCAGCCCAGACCACTTTTCTAAACTCTATGTTGACTTCTCTGTAGATATCTCAAACTTAACAAGGCCACATTGAAGACGCTTCCAAAACATGCTTCTCCAATGTTCCCTGTTTCCATAACTTAGAACTCTGTTCTTCCAGGTATAAACCTACAAATATCTATATCCCACTATTTGTCTCTCCCTTAACATTCAGTCCATCAGCAAATCTTATCAACTCTTCCTTTGAAATGTGCCCAGGTGTGACATATTCTTGTCACTTCTGTTGCTATTTCTTGTTCTAATTCTCAGCCATCATATCCTGCCTGGTCTTCTTTGCTTCTTTGCTCCTACTCTTGCCCATGAGCTCCCCCTCCCCCCACACTGATTCCATAGCAATCAAAAAGATTTTATTTTAAATATTAATCTGCCATGTCATTCCAATGCTGTCAACTTTCTAGTGGTTTCCCATTACTCTAAGAAGAGAATTCAAGTCCTTCACATAATCCAGCATGCTACTCATGCCAACTTGGGTTGGGCTCTCTGACCTTCTCTTAAAGTTGACCTCACTTAGTTTCATCAGCATTTCTACTATTCTTTTTATGTCATGGCCTTTTCTCTCTCAAGGCCTGTGCATTTCCTGTTCCCTTGTGATGGCCTGCACCCCCCAGGCCTTCTCCATGTGGCTCGCCACCAACCTTTGTCAGCATGATTCTGTGTTCACATGTCACTGCCTCAGAGAAATCTTCCCTGACCACCAGGGAAACCCTCCTTCTCCCAGGTCTGCCTCCACCTGCCTACTCTGCTTTGCTTTTCTTCAAAATCCTTTGTCACTGTGTCCATGGTGTTACACGTTTATTTTGTATTGCCTGGATTCTCCCCTAGAACATAAACCCTTTGAGGTCAGTGACTTTGTCTAATCACCTCTGCATCCTGGGGTCTAGAAGAGTGCCTAACACATAGTAGGTTTACAGTAACTATTTTTTTGTTTTTAATGTTTATTTATGTTGAGAGAGAGAGAGAGAGAGGATCCACTCTCTGTAGGTTGGTAGTGTGGAGGTCCACTCGGTGCTTGATCTCAGGAACTAAGAGATCATGACCTGAGCCAAAATCAAGAGTCAGATGCTTAACCCATTGAGCCATCCAGATACCCCTATTTTTAAAAATAAATAAATAAATAAATAAATAAAATTATTTCTACTTAATTTTGTGTCCTCGTAATCATCCTAAGGAGTGGAATGACTTCTACAATCTTAAAGTAAAAGTCAACAGAGGAAGAAAGAATTTTGTTCTGTGAAACACAGAAATGCAATTTAAGAATGACTTGATGTTCTATTAAAGGTCCATTAAATCTTTACATTTTACTTGATTTTGGCTTCTTCACTGAAGCCCTTATAAGGTAGTGGAAATCTCTTTTTTGATTATGTCTATGAGGCACAGGGGACTTGGCCAGGGCTTATGTTAGGAAGGAAAACAGGGTGGTTAGAGAAGTGAACTGATAAGCATCACATAAAGCAGAGGGGAGAATGGTGGTCACTCAGGATGTGTTTGGCTACCATAGGGGAGACTTAATTTCATTAATTATCCCAGATCTATGTAGTGATCCCATATGCCAACAGTCTGTTAACTTATGCAATGATATATATATTCTCTTAAACATCCACTGAGGGAGTGAAAGACTTCATTGAACTGCTAACTCCCATCAAGTTCTAAGTCATGGAGGTGATGCAGGCAGACTGGGTTCGAGGACCCAGAGGGGGTCCCACAGGACCAGCCAAGAAGGTCCTTGGCTTTGTGCAAGATAGAAATCAAACTCAAGCTGGAGAATGTGAAATCAGAGTTTATCAAACAATGTGAGTGACAGACACAGAACAGGAGACAGAGTATCAGGGAGATACAGGAGGGAAGGAGGAAAGTGTTTTCGTCATTGCTTGGGGTTTGGGCTTTATATTTAAAGGGGTCTAGGATCCATACTCCTTCAGGAATACAGGGTAAGTCCAATCAAAAGTGAGTAACAGGTGAACACTTGGTGTTATTTTCTAAATCATCCCGGGTAAAGGGTATTTTTTTTTAATTTTTTCTAGTGTTTTATTTATTTTTGATACAGAGTGAGACAGAGCATAGAGGGGGAGGGGCAGAGAGAGAAGGAGACACAGAACTGGAAGCAGGCTCCAGGCTCTGAGCCAGCTGCCAGCACAGAGCCTGACGCGGGGCTTGAACCCACCAACGTGAGATCTGACCTGAGCCAAAGTCGGAGGCTTAACCAACTAGCCACCCAGGCGCCCCAAAGGTATTGATGCCAGTGTCAGTGGAGGTTTAGTTGAAGCTAATGTCCTGGAATGTGTTTGGGATCAGGCTCTTCTTAGATGTTATCAGGTGTTTGAGGGCCTAGGACAAAACTCAGAGAATGATTAACTTTCTTGTTTCCCTCTTAGTGGAAACATAACGTCTTTGGTTTATTTAGGAGCAAAATACGGAACATAAATAAATGGGGAAAAGAGCAGAGATAGAGCCTTTCCAAAATGGAGTCTCTTCAGTTTCCCTACCGCGGAGGTGGATTTCCCTTCATGTGAGGCCTCCGTACGTCAGACTCTGCCTTATATAGACCGGAAATTCTAAATACTCTTGGTTTATTTCTGATCAACCTGTAATTACATTTAGCAAAAAAAAAAAAAAAAAATAGAGAAACCCATCGTTTCAATAAACTGAGCCTTTTGACAAACACCCAGTGAGCTACAGCAAAGGAAGAACATGACTAGTTGCATGAGAAGAAAATAAACCCTCTGAAGAAAAGCACATGCTAATTATGCACATTCAAGAATTTACTCTCAAAATATAGTTGAAGAACGACATATGCTTTTGATGATCTCCTTCCTATACTCTAGGCTGCCCTTTGGATCTTTTTCCTGCACAGATATTTTTCACAATCATGATTTTGATCTACAAACAATGTCACCACTTCTACACTCTCAGTGACACTGAGACAGCCGGTATATGGCCAATAGGAAATGAACTAAAGTTCTGATTTTATCCCAACAGGAAAGAAGATATGTTTATAATTTCCCCCTAGGAAATAAGATCTATTTCTCTGCATAGCTTGACAAGATGATGGTATGTCTTTTCTCTCTCTATTAACGTAATATCAAAATAATGGTGACCCAGAGTTAAATAAACAGGACTAGACTTCTATTGTCAATCAAAACACCTGCCAACCTCACTTCTGCTGTCAGTTGCACAGAACTCAAGTTTATTACTAAAAGTGCTTATGATGTTCTTTCCTCATCTAAATCAGAAAGAGATTTAAGAGAAAAGGAGAAAAAATTGCCAGGCGACCATATTATCATATCATTTTTATTTGAAGAATTACCTTCTTCTAAATTTTTCTCAGCTCTTCTCATCCAAGCAACTGCCCCACAGCCCCCTCCACCACTACTTTTAGCTGGAAGGTTACCTGTGAAGTAGGTAATGTGCTACTTGCATTTACCCGATAATGTGAGCATAGATCTATTTATTCAAAAATAATTTATAAGTCAGATTTCCGGAGGCAGAAGCCTCCCGTTTCATGCACAGAGGTAGCTTCAGTTGAATTTTCCGCAGAGATGCATTCTGCGGCTTTCCCGAGTTAAAAGCATATTCTAGATGACTAATGTTTCAGGGCTATTTTTCCCTTAGCAACATAAAATGGACTTTAGAATAGAAGGAGCCTGATTTACTGACAACAGTTCTCACTCTAAGTTGGGAGGCGTTGCCAAGTACCTTCATATGCTCTGTATTTAAGATGCTCCTTCTAGGAGGTTTTTATCAAAACAATGTGTAAATCAGTGACACGGAATACAGGAGAGCTACAGGGTAAAGAGAGAAACTGTGACTTGGCACCCAAGGCTGGCCTGGGCTCCTAGTAGGACGTCCCTGAATTCCTGACCTGAATACTTTTCTTTGTCCTGTGTGGGTGGTCGTAAGGTTTGTGTTGAGTCTGGAGCTGAAATTTTAAAATGAAGAGGATGGAGGCTTAGCTTCCGTATTTGCATTTTTTTACTCATTGGACATTTTATTCAACGCACATGGAAAGAAGAGATGAACAGACCCTAGGTTCCTGGACCCCACAGAGAATGAGTATAAAGGGGAGGGAGAGAACTGGACTCGGTCATACCCCTCACATACTGTGTCTGTCTATCTCTATTACCTATATATCACCTATTTAGCTATTAAAAAGTATATGCACCCATAAGATTTATTTATTATAGAAGTGTCTTTGGCGGCGCTTGAGTGGCTTAGTTGGTTAAGCATCTGATGATGCCAGCTCAGGTCATCATCTCGTGGTTGGTGGGTTCTAGGCCCGCACTGGGCTCTGTGCTGACAGCTCAGAGCCTGGATCCTGCTAGGGATTCTGTGTCTCCCTCTCTCTCTGCCTCTCCCCTATTCATGCTCTGTCTCACTCTCAAAAATAAACATTAACAAATAATAATAATAATAAAAGAAATGTCTTTGGAGAATGCACTACCTCAAAACAACAACAAGAACAACAACAACAACAACAACAACAAGAACAACAACAACAACCCGAAACAAACTCAGGCTTGCTCTGAGCCTGTCACTATGCAATTAGTTAATGACTTTGTTGTTTACCGTCTAGCTAAACACATTTTAGCTTTAATGCTGAAAATGTTTTTGGAAGAAAAGATAAAGTTCCAGTTCTCCTTTTTTCACTGTGTTCTTCCATAAGACCCCTTAAGTAAGCTTTATAAAAGGTTAAGAGATACTCCAAACTTCGCCCCGCCCACAGCGAATGCTGCGGTCGTCCGCTGTAGCTAAGGCTTAAAGTAAATGGTATAGTAAGACCTTCTAGAATCTCATATGTGGATCTCTTCATACGAATAGCTCCCTGGAAGTGCCCACAGTTAACACAATGCGTGGGAAGAGTCAGTAGAATCATGTCTTCCTATTTGATTTCGTAAATCTAGGGAGGGTTGCAGCTTACCAACTACAAATAATGCCTGTATTTAATGTACCAAATGAAATTGCTTCTTTTTACAATAATACTACATTCATAGGTGCCTCATGTAAATCACTTTTACTCTTGACCTCCTGAATTTGATGTGCTGTAAGCCTCTTTTACGATTTATTAATTAACATGCACCCCTCATGCGTGCAAGTCTTTCGTAAGCTTCTTAGAACCGGCAGAAGGAAGAGAAATTAAATCAAACTTTTCAGTTGTTGTTAGATTAGCCAATCTGATAAAGGAGTCTCAGGGAAATCGATACCAGCAGGCAAAAGCAACAAATAAGAGGAGCTACTGTAAAGTTAAAATCAAAATCAGTTGATTTGCAGCTCCTTGAAGTTCCTTGTTAACAAATGCAGAGTCTCGGCTTTGTTCTGGGCAGCCAGAGCTCTTTAAGTCTGGGCTACTCCCATTGGTTAGAAAAATTAAAAAGGCTATTTAACTCTGGCACATGACCATGTCGTGGCAAAACTACCGTGGTTAAAAAGAAATTAATTTAGGCTTTAGAAATAAGCTTTCTCCGCATGTTTTTATCAAGATAAAAATCATCAAAGTGGCAAAGTAGTCAGTACAAATGTAAAAATCATGCACAGACTCTCAACAGAGCCCAGCCGGTCTCTGAGAGCACAATGCATTTAGGAAGGAGTCAGTTGTCAGAAAATTGAGATCTGGTGCCTATAATCCAGGAATACAGAATCAGATCTATATCATCTAAAACACAGTGGTTCACACGCTACGATCCTGCCTTTTTCTGTTTTGTTTTGTTTGTTTTGTGAGCGTATGGCTACCTGAGTGAAAATTTTCTGGAGAAATATTTCCAAAATGTTCAGTTTACGTCCTGCAACTCCTGAACAGATGCATTTTTGCAAGGAGTGCTAATATGGTTCCGTCACCATGGAAAGTTTACTTCCAAAAGGACCCCTACAGAAGCATTTAACAATTTGTCTACTATAATTTGCAGTTAACAGTTTACATGGCCACTGGTTTGTATTGCAGTTCATATGAAGTGCAATCCCCTTCATTAGTTCTTATCGTTAACTACCCAGCTGAAACGATAGATAGCATTTATAGAAATATTTAACAACCAGGCCTTGAAGTTGACGGTTGGAGTGTTGTCCTGGTTTGTAATGTTTATCTATATTCTGGATGCCAGTATGCCCGTCATGACCAATTTCAAGGTACTGAGCTGACCTCACAAATTGTGGAGTTGGGGAGAGATGCACAATTAGCCGGCATCACATATTATTTCTACCAAGTAGGTACAAAAAGAAGTATAAAAGCCTCAAGAGCACAGATGAGAGTAAAATGCAACAAAATAATTAGAAACTATTGAGTTTCAAGTGTTTATACCTTTTTATAGAACATGATAATGGAACATAATATTGTATAACATACTGTGCAATTTTTCTTTTAAATTTTTTTGTATTTCTTATTTATTTTTGAGAGACAGAGAGAGATAGCACGAGCAGGGGAGGGTCAGAGAGAGAGGGAGACACAGAATCCCTAGCAGGCTCCAGGCTCAGAGCTGTCAGCACAGAGCCCCACGCGGGGCTCGAACCCACGAGCCCTGAGATCATGACTTGAGCCGAAGCCAGACGCTTAACCGATTGAGCCACCCAGGTGCCCCTAAACTGCAATTTTTAATAATGACTCCCGTTAACCACCGGCTTGAAAAGTTCCTGAAAATGTGATCATTGATTCTTGGGAATTAGTGTGAGCTTGCTCCAGCGTATCATGAAAAGACTTTCAGAGCTAAGTAATATTATTCTGGAAAAAAAAAATTGTCATTTAAAAAAATTTCATTAAAATAAAAATTTTAACATTTATTTATTGAGAGCGAGCGAGCGAGAGCGCGCGCGCGCGCATGCAAGCATGAGTGGGGGAGGGGCAGAGAGAGGGACACACAGAATCCCAAGCAGGCTTTAGGCTCTGAGCTGCCAGCACAGAGCCACAGAGCCGGGGCCCAAACTCACAACCTGATCATGACCTGAGCCAAAGTCTGACGCTCAACCGACTAAGCCACCCACGCAGGTGCCTGAAATTTCATTTTTAAAGGAGGAAAATTTAGAAGGCCTTCAGTGAGCATCCAGATTAGTACTTTCTAGACATCCCATTTCATTCGCCATCCCTGTCACACCTCTTAGGCATCCTCTAACACACATTTTCAGTGAATGGGATGCAATGAGAAAATAAAGGTTTCTTGTGAGTGAACACATCATCGTCGATCCCTGACCTTTCATTTTCACGTCCCCTCCTCTATGGGTTGTACTTATTCTGTGTAGAGCATGTCCAGCGGCTGACTTTTCCATTTGCCTCATCCCATACAAGCCCGCAATGCTGCCCTAACTACTCAGACAGGGATGCACCCCTTTTAACCCTGGATATGGTCTTGAAAACAGAGATTACAGAAGTGCTATCACTAACCTACGTTCTCCTTCTCCATTTGATCTTTTCTAAGGCAAAACGGTTAAGTACAAAATGGAGTTCTAAAGATTAAGTGGGGCGTTGTATTCAACTCTATTTTTGCCAAAGTCTCTTTGCAAAGTCAGCTTTGGAAAACTGCCCAGGATGTAATCTAATAACAATGTACCTCAAACGATAATTGAATGACATATTTCAGGGAGTAGCTATGGCCATTCATCCACGGTTCCTCCTTTTTTCATATTTTCCCTTAACAATGTTATACTGCCCTACAAAGCCAACCATTGAGATGATGTGGATGGACATAACTAAGAGTCACCATCCGTTCTGGGTTGCCTGATGTAGCTCCAATTCATGTTCACTGTCCTGGGATAGGTCTTACTAGTGTCCGGTGCACTCTCAAAGGGGTCCTGGTTTGGATTATATGTCGTATGGTCACTCTTTCCCTTACCCAACCATGATTTCTTGTTCTAACTCCTGACCCAACTAGATATCCGAAAAGACCTCAAAGGTCAGTTCACCCCAATCTTAACTGGAATTCTGCTCCAAAAACCTACCCTTACAGGATGCTGTTTGTGTTAATGGTATCTCTAATTTTTCACATTATCGAGGTCTGTCTAAAAACTGCCCCTTCTTTTCCATGTAAAACAATTTATCAACTTCTATCAATTTTCCATAGATTTTTATCCCAAATCCAACCAACTGCCACCAACTTAGCTTAAGTTTTCTTTCCTGGGCTTCTGAAAATGTTTTCTAACTAACCCTCATTATTTTGTTTCTCCAGTTCATCTCACTAGACTAACGAAATATTTGATAGAAAGGACCATACAAAGTTCTCTTTGTGTTGCCATCATATAGAATGCACCTGGCATATTTTAAGAGCTCAACGTTATTTGCTAAATAAACGAACTAATAAAACATGTTGAAGTAATCTTCTTAAACCAGTCACTTATGCCTAAGACCTCTGTAAAAATATTCTTTCAACAGCCTCCTTCTATCGCCCACAGCAAAGTCCTTTCTCTCCATCCAAGAGCCTTTCTGTCTTGGCACATCCTCTCTCCACCATGTCTGATTATCTGGGCTCCTGTCCCATCACAAGGGCTCGCCATAGAAAGGGTACAGCCTTCCCAGGACTGGTCCATGTTCCTCTGCCTTCAAACTGTTGGTCACGTCATGACCTAGACACCAATCATCTTCCTCCTTCACTGTCCCCAGCCCATCTTCCAAGGGTGGGATAAACCAATAAGTAAAAAGACTGATTATCACAGCAAGCATTTAATGTGATGCAAATCTCTGTGTTCACTCCCAAAGTCTGCTAAAGGTATGTTTCTGTTCCATAGGTAATCAATTTGTACCTTTGGTGGGGTGGCCGGGGGTGTGAACCACTGTTTTTACAAATAACACATTTTATTTTTCTAAAATGAAACTAGACAAAATATATGACACCCAAAGACATGATTTAAGATGATTTATTTTATTCAGAATATCCTAGCTTACAGTAGCTTTTAGTCTTAAGATGAATATAAAATATTCCACATGATGTATTTTATGTATTTTTTGTGATTCCATCAGTACATTTCTTTCTCTAGTAGCTTTATAATAGATTCCATAAAAACAGTCATCACCAAAACCTAAAATTAATATTTATAGGTAAGTCTTCTAATATTTGAAAATAGGACAGAATTCGAGAAGCCCTTTGTGTCTGACTCTTTTGAATCAGGAGCTTACATAATAAAGAAATAGGAACAAATAATAATAAACAAATGAAATGATAGCAAATATAGAATTGCTTTGTCTACTTAACTGATACCCATTGGAGTTATTTAAGGAAAATTAAATCAACAGCTTTAGTTCCATTTATAATTACTTAGTGGACTTTGAGAGACAGATTTTATTCCCCATGTTGTTTCCTGTGATGTCTTTTATAAAAAATAAGAATTTTAATAATTCCAAGAGTAAGTATAAATCTGAACTTGGAAGGGGTCATTTGTAGTTCAGGATTTGGAAGATAAAATGTTTAAATGAGCCTTGAGCTTTAGTGTAACACATGTGCTGCTTCTATCCTTTTTGCAATAATACCTAAGAGCAAATAAAACCAGCTGTGTAAATGAAAAATTCAAATTAGATATGTTTAGAACAGCCGCTAGTACCAAAGAATCCATTTGAAAATCTATTCTATCCCTTCTGTTCCCAAATACAGGCAAACAAACTGTCACTAAAACTTCATGAGTAACTGAATCAAGACATTTCTTATTTATGACAAAAAGTGATGTAACCCAAAGGTTATTCCCTAGTAAAGCTAAAAGGTATCAGAATGTAAGATATAGACAGATGATAGATAGAATAATGGGTTTGTATCTATTTACTTATTTATTTATTTATTTTAAGAGACAGAGAGAGACAGTGTGAGCAGGGGAGGGTCAGAGAGAGAGGGAGATACAGAATCTGAAGCAGGCTCTAGGCTCTGAGCTAACTGTCAGCACAGAGCCTGATGCGAGGCTTGAACCTATGAACCATGAGATCATGACCTGAGCCGAAGCCGGAAGCTTAACTGACTGAGCCACCCAGGTGCCCCAGGTTTGTGTCTAATGTTGTGAATGTAAAATATTATCCCGAGAACTAGAGTAAATGACCAAGAATTTAAAAATTATATATTTATTTATTGACCATGCAAACCAGTATGTGATGTAAAATACTTTGACAGTTCATTTAAAATTGGCCTACTAAGTCTAACAGTTGTGTGCTAGCTAAATTGTGAGTTTTATTCAATAATTCTAGCTAAATGATCTGACTGCAGGCAAAGCCATGATGAAGACCAGTGCTGTAATTACAGAATGGTGTCATTTTCCTGTGAAACACAAGTTTTGAGAGATTAGTTTATACTTCTATCTTTGAGAGTCTATATACAAATCACTCCTTAAAGGTATATGACCTGTCTTCATAGAAGTGTTGGCTACATGAATGTTGCCATTTGTCAAACTCAACTCTAGTGCAGCATGAGTCCATTTTCAGTTCATGCAAATATGTTGAGCTCCATGTTTT
>PISW01001299.1:0-267500 GCA_004023785.1 Mungos mungo | reverse complement strand
TGTCCTTTGGATGATAAATTGTATGAGTATCCAACGTATTGACATTTCAATTATAGCTTTAACTGGAAAACCACCCTTGTAAGTTTGTGATGCTATCCTTTAGGATTCAGTATTAAGTCTGGACCCATCTCCATATATGGTGCTGTTCTCCCTATAAATAAAAACAATCATCCAGGAACTGGTAGACATAAGGATGAATGTATTCCTCACTATTATACTTAATGATCCTCTTGCATAATTTTTTTTGCTTCCTATACCTGAGACTTGGACTTTGGTGGCTGGAGATTATTGCTCAGGGGACTTGGATTAGCTACCTATTGCTGTAGAAAAAGAATTCACTCCAACACCTAATGGCTTAAAATGGTGATCATCATGTATTATCCACCATGATTTCTTTGGGTAAAAAGTGTGGGGATATTTGACTGAATGATTCTGGTTTGGGGTTTCTCATAAGGTTGTAGTGGACTGGGGAGACTCGAACATCTGGGGGCCAGAATGGCTGGGGCTCACGGAGTATCATTATGTACTCTCTTCATATGATTTCTCCAACATGGCAGCTTCAGGGTAACTCAGGGTCCCCAGAGTATACACAAAGAGAAAGAGTGAGGAAAGGATGGAGATAGATGGTGGAGGGGGAGGATAGGAGGTGTTATGCTGGTCAAGGCAACTGCAAGGGTTTTTCCAGGTTTAAAGGGGAGGGGGTCATAGACCTCACTTCTCAGTGGAGGAGTGTTAATAGCACACAGGGAGATGAGGGATTCACTGAGCAATAAAATGCAGTCTACTCTAGGACCCCATACTTGTCCCATTGAATTAAAAACTGAGACTCAGGGCCAACTCCTGGGCATGGGGACACTGTAGTCCCAAAGCATCCCCTGCTTAGAGCACCTCAGGCTTGGTTTAATGCTCTGTTGTTGCCATCTTGAAATTCTTAATACATTTTTAACAAAGGACCCACATTTCATTTCACAAATGATTCTGCAAATTATGCACCTCATCATGCTGAGATTGTTACCTGGCTATTTCAGGCTCTTCATTCACTGGACAAGCACGTAAGAAAAGAGGGTCATGGTTTACTAGGGTGATTAACTCTAGGGACAGTCAGGTTGCTAATAAACTATAGAAGTAGTTAGGGCATGAACCAGCACATGAAAAACTAACGGGAGGCTATAAAGGAAGTCCTACCGAGGAACAGAGACCCTAGACACAAAAATTTTCATCATCCCATAAAATGCTGAATTAAGGCAAAAGGACTGGGTAGAGGAAGAGGCAAGGCATAATTATCAAACGGAGCCTGGGGAGTCATTGCGGAAACAAGGACTGTGGCATGTAATTGCATTTTATTTCTTGTATTTTCATGCATGTGTTTATTAACTACCATTGTTCTTTCTTCTTTTATGTGTGTGTGTGTGTGTGTGTGTGTGTGTGTGTGTGTGTTAGTGGTTGTTAACTGTACCATGTGGTCCATAGGCTCCAGAATAAAAAAAAAAAAGGATTATGACAGAGCTAAAGAAAGAATGGACATAATTTTGACATTTGGAATCATGATGGCTGCACTAATTGAAGAATTTGGATTGATTACTTTGGGGGAAGTGGTGAACATATTTCCAGATATGAAAAGGTTAGCTGCATTATATGTTGCATTATAATTGAATTGTGTGTGAGTGTGTGTGTGTGTGTTTGTGTGTGTGTGTGATGTGTATTCCGTCTCTCTTTTTTTTTAAATTTTTTAAATGTTTATTTATTTTTGAGAGACAGAGAGAGATAAATCCTGAGCAGGGGAGGAGAGAGAGAGAGAGGGAGACACAGAATCGAAAGCAGGTTCCAGGCTCTGAGCTGTCAGCACAGAGTTCGATGTGGGGCTTGAACCCACAAACCGTGAGATCATGACCTGAGCCGAAGTCGGCTGCTTAACTGACTGAACCACCCAGGCGCCCCTTGTCTGTCTATCAAGATGTGATCTGTAGGGGAAATTTGTCTTCTTTTTAGGCCATAGCATCTGTGAGTAATTATATTGGGGAAATTCTTTATTTTGTGGATCCAAACTTGGCTTCAACTATAGAAGTTGAAAATGTCAGGGATGTCTTTCTCTGGCTGTCTTGCTGCTCAGGTGTGTGCACATAACCTAGGCCTTTGCCAGTCAATTGAGATAAAAATTGGTGATGCAAAAAATCTATTTCGGTGACAGACCGCATGGGTGGCAATAGCAGTATCCATAATTTCCAATATTATGGTGTCATTTTGAGTGCTGTTTTGGTCAGTGAGCTTCACACCTGATTTTCCAGTTCTCGAATCGAATCTGTGAGCTACTCAGTATCCTGTTCCTAAGCTCCCTTTCTGTTCATTTCGACCAGAGTCAAGTTTTGTGATTGCAGATGAGAACCTTAACTGGTCCATATAAGAAGGTATATAAAACCTTATAAAACCTTAAGTGTAATTGAGAATTTACCAAAAAAGTAAAATACAATCTCATTTTAAGGATAGAGAAGGGAAATACCCAGAGCCAAAGTATTGGATAGAATCACACAAAAACTCGAATAGTAACTCTCTCTGGTTTGTGAGACCATCAGAGGTTCTTCTTTCTTTTCTTCTTCCTCCTCCTTTTTTTCCTCTCCTTTTCTCTGTTTCTCTGTTATTCCGTCCTTTCTCATCTTCTTTTCTCCTTTTAAAACACCTTGTCAGGTGTTTCTTTACTGTGTATACAATAATTGTTCGAAATGCCTTTAATGATTCTTAAAACACGAAGCAGAAAGAGGGCTTACATTTGCATATTTTAACAAATTGTAGAAATGGGTAGCAACTTAGAAATTAAGTACTCCAACTTCACTTACACAAAACAAGATATTCAGGACCTGCAATGTTACTAGCTCAGGGTCGCACAGCAAGTTCAAGGTAGAGATAGCTCTAGAACAAGGACCTTCGCTCATTCAGCACATATAGATGTGTCAGGCACTGGTCTGGGCACTGGTGATAGAGTCATGCATGAGACAGATAAGGTCACTGTTATCCTGAAGCTAAAATTCTGTTGGGAGAGACAAACAATAACCAGGTAAAATAATAAATAATATAGTTCTAAGTAGTGATACATGCTATGAGCAAAATAAAAGAATTACTTAATAGAAAGTGATCAGGTGAGTCGATAGGGAGGCTTAGGGGAGATTCTGTAAAGTTTACATTTCAATTCAAATGTGAACAATAAGAATGAGGCAGATTGGGAGAATTTGGGAAGAGCGTTGCAGGAATGAACGAACAGTCAATGTGAGGCACTGAAGTAGACATGAGTTTTGCATAATCAAGGAACAGAGTAGGCCAGTGAGACAGGAGCGCTGGAGTCAGATGGGGGATACGCCAGGACATGTGATCAGAGGTGTAGAAAGGGACCAGAGCGTGCAGGACTGTACGTGCCATGGTTAAATTAAAAAAAAAAAAAACAACAAGAAGTTGTAGCCATTGAAAGTTTTTTTTGTTTGTTTGTTTTTTTTAGAGAGAGAGACAGCATGAGCAGGGGAGGGTCAGAGAGAGAGGTAGACACAGAATGTGAAGATAGGCTTCAGGCTGTGAGCTAGCTGTTAGCACAGAGCCCGATGTAGGGCTTGAACCCACAAACTGTGAGATCATGACCTGAGCTGAAGTCGGATGCTTAACCGACTGAGCCACCCAGACGCCCCGCCATTGGAATTTTTATTGGGAGACAGTATGACCTAAGGTAAAAATAAAGCATAAAAAGTTAACCTTCTGGATTGTATTAGAATCCCCAGGAGGGCTTGTTCAAACAGAGATTTCTGGGTCCCGCTTCCAAATATATGATTCAGTATTTCAGAATTTGTGTTTCTAGCAGTTTCCCAGGTGATGCTGATGTTGCTGGTCCAGGGACCACCCTGAGAGCTACTGGTGGGGCGCTGTATTCTTGGTGACACACGGTAATATCTTAGACAAGGATGGTAGTTGTGGGGTGAAGTAAGGAAACTGAGGATACGTGGTGATGGGAAAGCCAACAGGACTGACTTAGTGATTTGAAGGGCGGGTAGTGAAATGGCTTGAATTGCAAGGGGCCAGTGAAGCCAATCGCTGAGATGGGGAAGATGGAGGGGTGAGGAGAGAGGTCAAGACATTAAATCAGTGATTAGGTGGGCTTTGTTGCTCTGTATTCCATTTTGGGTTTTAAGCTATACAGGTAGCGAGAACAAGCAGGGCCTTATAAGTGTGCCATTCAGGTGTGATGGTGGAGCTGAAGATACAAATCTGTGTCATCTGCATATTGATGAGACTGAATGAAAGTACAGGGAAAAAAATAAAGCAGAGTAGAAAAATGCACACTCTAAAGCACTCCACCATTTTCTTATTTTGGTAAAAGAGAGCAAGGAAAACTAAGAGTGGCAAGCAAAGCCAGAGGGCAAGCAAGAGGGGGGGGTCTCCGTGAAATGGGAGGAGGGGAAGGCCATCCAAGGCTGAGAGGAGTGAATGGGCCCGTTGCTGCTGCAGACTCACCAAGAGCAGGGGTAGCTGGGAATGCTGTGTCATCTGGCGACATGGGGGTCGAGGGAGACCCCAACAAGGGGAGTTTCAGTGACCTGAAAGCATCAGAGTTTGACTGCAGTGAGTTAAGAAGTGAACAGGACAGGGGCGCCTGGGTGGTTCGGTCAGTTAGGCATCCGGCTTTGGTTCAGGCCATGATCTCACAGTTCGTGGGTTCGAGCCCCGCGGCGGGCTCTGTGCTGACAGCTAGCTCAGAGCCTGGAGCCTGCTTTAGATTCTGTACCACCCTCTCTCTCTGACCCTCCCCTGTTCACACTGTCTCCTCTGTCTCTCAAAAATAAATAAAAAAAACATTAAAAAAAAAAAAAAGAAGTGAACAGGACATGAGAAATCAGAAGCAGAGAATGGAGCCAACCTACCCAGAAGTTTGGCTTTGAAACTTCAAAGAAAACGAGAGACACAGAGAGAAATGAGACAGGTTAGCTGGAGGATACAGATCAATCCCTGGAAGAGGACTGTTTGTTTGGTAGGGCTTTTAACTCCAGGGATTCCACCCCAGGATCAAGTGCTCTTAGGTAAGACCACATCGAAAGGAGCATCAAAGCGACATAGGACCCGGGATCAGCACTGCAGGGACTGAGTCCTTGGGCAGTGGGAGAAGTTACCCAGGACGGTAGCTGAGAAAGAGGGGAGTGCAGCAGAACAGGCTTCCCTGCTCCCCGGTGCAGAGAGACATCAGGCTTCTTCCTCCGGCCCTCCCCGAAGAGACACCCTGTACCGTAACACATCCATCAATTGCCGTATCTTGATCAAATAATTTGGGAGCCATAAGAAGGATTGATTAGGAGATCGAAGAGACAAGGCAATTGTATTCCTGTGAAAGGAGGTAAAGCCCACGAGACTTGGACCTGCCCAGGGATTTTTGGAACCAGTAAGCAAACTTGGTTTTACTACATAATAAAAGGAGAACATTTTGACCGATGAGTGACACCGTGAAAACGTCATATGAATGACATAGAAGAAAAGAAGATGCCTTTATATTGTGCATTATATAAATAATCAGGGTAGAAAGGGTTGGCATGAAATATTTTACTTCCTCCATCCTGAGGAACAAACTATGTTTTAAAGAGGCTCTATCATGCCTTTAAAAAAAAAAAAACTCTTCCATGATTTGTGATTTCATTAGTTAATCGGAGTACAGAATTTAAACATCTAATCAAGGTGATAAGAATTATGCACTTTAATTTAAAACATTCAAATAATCAATTTGGTATTTAAAAATAAACCAAATGGCCTGGGATTCAGATGTTTTAATAAGTTCCAAGTTTTTATACTATTAGCCATCTGCTTACGCAGCAGAGAAATTGAAAGCCCAGGAAGATATACACATCGAATATTCATGGAGATCAAATAGAAATACATTCTCCAGGAAAATAGCATTTCTCTACTTCAAGATGTGTTACAGCACACAAATCTGCTGCATTGTGTTGTTAGGATTGTGTCTGTTAAGGGTACGTCACATGCTATTTACTTTATTTTAGATGTAAGCTACATATGCTGAGAGTTTTGGCTGATCTGTTCAAAATATTGTCTATCTTCCTTCTGCGAAAAGCCACTAGGAACAAGGGGGCATTTACAGGTAAATGTAATTTTTATTCATGAGCTCGCTCAGTCTTTCTTATTCTCTTGCTTTAGATCTTTTTGTGTGTGACAGGCTCAGAGCTGGAGTCTTGATAAGCATGTGGAAGTCTGGATGTTGGTTTAAACCTCTTGCATCGGCACAAATCTGGCCAGGGTCTCCTGAGTACAGCTTTTTCAGAAGTTGGCCAGTATCTCAGACTTTCTTTCATTCTTGCCATCCTGGGCAAATTGTCTACTTCATGGCATTTCGTCACTTCTGCTCTGAGCCCAGGCAGCAAGGGACAGATGCAGAGACTGAGGTGATGCTCGTGGTCAAAGCTAGCACGCATTTTATTGGCCAAACAAGTACTTGGTCACGTTCACCAACAATGGTGTGAGATCTACACCTCTTTCCTGGAGTCTGGTTGGGGAGGGAGGGAATGAACGTTTGTTGAACAGTCATCACCTCTATCCCAAGAACCTACTATGTGCCGACTATTTAAAAGCTGCCCAAGAGGCAATGCCTTCTGAAAGGGCAGGGTCTCTCACTAAACAAGTGAGTACAATGTGATGAGTTAAAAGCAACATAGGTAGGGGTTAAGAGTTTGGACCCCGAGGTCAGGCAATCTGTGAATTTTGCTTTTTCCATGTATTAAATCTATGACCTTGCACAAGATTTTGGATTCTGAGCCCCAATGTCCATATCTATAAATTGAAAGTGACAAGAAGGTACCCATCCCAGAGACTTATTGTGGGGATTAAATAGATAATGCACGTGAGGTTTTACATCCAGGGGCTGGCACAGCGTAAATGTTCAGTAAGTGGGCACCATCCTCATCAATACCAGGTGTCCCGCATAAACCAAGAAGACCACCCTCGCTTTGGAGGTGCGAGAGAGGAAACTTAAGGAAAGCTCTAGTCTAGCATCTATCCCATTGGGTTACATGAGTCTGTTGGCCCATCTGCTTTGCCAGCTGAACTGTGAGCTCCTCAAGGACAGTCGCTAGGCCCCTTCTCCAGCTGCTGGCACACGCCCGGCACTCAATGCACGTTGTTGATAAACCACCTAAATCCACTCCCCCCCCAGCCCCCACCCCCACCGTGCTCGCCGTAGCACTGCTGTTAAAACTAGCTGCAGTGAAGAAAGGTGTCTCTGGTTTTGGTTTGTTGCTTTCACTTGCAATCTGTCACAGACCAGTGCTTTCGGCCTCTACTCTGTTCAGGGAGATGGACCCCTCGATCGCAGGATTGAGCATCATGGCCACGTCAAATTGACGTAAAAGTTTGTAAATGGTCACTCCGTATTTCTGTACTGATCTCTCTGTGAAGTCGTGACAATTGTTCTTTGGCCAGCACCAGTGACCCCTTGGAATAGTGTTGCTGTACAGTTGGTGAGTTTCCTCATGATATAGCCTGATGAAAAATGCTTGCCAGGTAAGGCATGTGGATAAGCAGGCGTGCCCTTGCTGCGATCCTTCCAGATGCTTAGAGCCAAGGGGCAATACCATCATTTATCTTGTCGGTGGTTCTCAGATAACTCATCCCTCCTTGTTCTCCACAGCCTGGTTTTCCTATAAACCACTGTTTATATGAAGCCGCTGCTTCTGCACGTACGTGAGTGTTGTGTTGGGTCAACTCCAGAGCATTCTGTTCCGGGCTTTCTGAGAATGCTTCAAGCTCTGACACTTTTCCAGTGAGGGACGGTCCCCAGCAGGAAAAGGGCCTGGCCTGTGCCAGACATTGTACTCAGAAGCTTTCAGGAATGTCAGTAAACTTTGCTGAGAGCCGAGATGAGACCTGAGCATCAAGTATTTATGGGCTGTCTGTGTCACCCCCGTCTACGTCCGGATTCTCAAGTGGCCTACTGCACAACCCAAGCAGGTCTTTCCAGCTGGGACTTCAGCCTCAGCTCATTCTGCATAACCCACACATGGGGTGCGATCCAAGCGTCCCTGCCGAGGAATGAAGAGCTTCGGGCCTGGAGCAGGGATCCAAAACCTCCAGCCCAATCCCTCCTTTCTGCATCTCGCTTGCTGCCCTCTCAGGCCTGGCTGACCTGTGCCGGAGCTGCTCTTATCTGTGTGTGGGGGGGGATGGTGGCATAGACATTTGCCCCCCCGACCTCCAGGAGCTAGCGGAGGGGTGTGCAGCAGGGTCATCCCCCCTCTTGCCCTCCTCCCCTCCAGGGTAAGGGGATGAACACCTTCATTTTCTGTCTCTTGGTGTGGGGTGCTCCGTGACCCACCCAGATCTGACTGCTATTCCTCCTCCCCTCTTTTGTTCTCCATTTCTGAACCCTCATCACTGTGCAAGACAGGGATAGTGTAGGTTGGGGGTAGGGGACATGGGGAAGAGCTTGGCATATAACCAGGAGTGTGTCTGAGGAAGGGGACAAGGTTTCTTCCCAAGGACTGGGGGAAACCAGCCCAACCTAGGAGATGAGAAGATGTGTTTTTCACTGCACAGTATTTAGGAGGAGAATTTAAAAATCCAAACAGCAAAAGAAACCAAGATTCTTCCAACTCACTGTACTTCAAGTACCCATTGAAATCAGAGGTTTCATTTCCGGAGCCCTGGTCTGGGCTCCGGCTCTGTCCCAGCTGCCGGTGGGCAGCAGGGGACATTCAGAACCTTCAGTGGGCAACAGGGGACATTCAGAACATTACGGGAGTCCCTCAGCGAGCATCATGTAAGCAAACAAACAAGCAAACAAAACAAGCACAGCATAGAAGTTCTGGCTAAAATGTCCTCCTGAAGAAATCCTAAATAGCTGCAAGACAGAGTTCAAATTCCTTTGCCCTGAAGCTACCCTTCCGGTATTGCTGCTGCCGTCTCCAGACATGCACACGCCCTGAAGGCTACTGAACTGAGTGACACCAGCAGCTCTTTGTCCAGGCCCCGGACTTCCCACTCCTTGTGTTCGCTGATACGGCTCCTTCCTTCCATCTCCCCGTGTAGACTCTTCTCATCCTTATCCTCCTTATTCATGTGCTACGTTAAACCTTCCTGGGTATCCCAGAGCACAACGCCTTGCACATAATAATCCTCTTTAAATATCCTTGGAATGAGGACATTTAAGCAAAACTTCCTTCCTCTCCAAAGTGGAGGTAGTATCTTTCTCTGGTTCATTCAGATAAGCCAATCAAGACTTAGGTTACTAACCTCTAGAAGATTTGTTAGAGATGTGGCTTCCAAAGGAATGGACTAACCACATGAATGACTGAATGAATGAATGAAGGAGTGAATTTTGACCTGTTGTTGGGGGTCCTAGAAGTTTTGCTTCATTTTCTAGTACACCTGGAAGGGTGTTCCTAATGGTGTATGGTTTTTCCTTTTTGTTCCTGTCTCAAATCTAAGATATTCTAGTCATTGTGTCAAAACATCTGACTTTGAAGGAAATTGCTTCTCTTAAAACATTAGTAGCAAGTTTCCAAGTCATATGGCAAATGGACGGTTGCCAAGTGTATGTATCCAAAGTCAAGACAGAACGATCTATTTTGTGGAATTATAGATGATACAGGAACCAACTTTTTAAAAAATACATTTATTTTTTTTTTTAGAGGGAGAGAGAGAGAGAGGCAGAGGGGGGAGGGCAGAGGATCCAAAGCACATTCCATGCTGACAGCGGTGAGCCTCATGTGGGGTTCAAACCCACGAACTGTGAGATCATAACCTGAGCCGAAGTTAGACACTTAGCTGACTGAACCACCCAGGCGCCCCGTTTTTTTTTTTCCAGGAACCATCTTTTACAGAAAAGGAAGCACGATCCCTCATCTGCGTTCCCATGGGTAGTAGCCAGGGCAGAGCTGAAACTGGTCTGCACCCTCTCTCTCCATGTCCTGGCGTCACTCACTCATGTTTTTTGTGGGTTTGAGGCCCTGGGAGAGGCAGCAGGACACTGAAGGAAGACTTAGGTCAGAGCCAGAAATCCTGCTTAGAGGTCGGGCTCTCACGCTTTCTAGGGCTAATTGTTGGCCAAGTCATCTAGTTCCACTGCAAGTATTTCCTTGTTTATGTTATGGGTACGAGCCCTTCTCATAATCACAGGGGTTGCATGTCACTGGGTTGCCAGGAGAACCAAGGGAAAGTCTTTCTGCTCTTTCCACCTTCCAGTCCTGCTCCACGTGGTCTCTGAAGACGTGGCATGGCACCAGGAGTCACATGGAGTTGGTTTGTCCTCATCTGTGATGCTAACTTGGATCCATTGGTTAAGGTGGTATCCACTTCCTTAACCCGTATCTACGGTAAGTGATAAGGTTACCATTTCTCCTTTCTAATTAGCCTGTAATTTGGGAGGAGGTTCTTTGAGGCTAAGTATCCCTTTTCCTCATCAGACATGTATCTAGAAGTTTTGTTGCCTGAATCAATTATTGCTCAGTTGGTTGGAACGTGGTGAAATCTTAACTCCATAATTTCTTCCACATTCATTAGTTGCCTAAATTGAACTCCAATAATATGAACAATAAATAACACAAAGGAGTCTACCTAGTTGTTGTTTTAACTCCTTCAATATTCATGTCCTAGTTATTGTGGTTACGCGCTGAGGGGACATCAGACATGACATTACTGTCCCTCTCTCTGTGGTTATTACTGTCTAATGCCAAACATTTGACAATCAGCACAAGAGCAAAGAGCTAAAAGTAGACAAAATCTGCAGAAAGTTCTGTGAGATCATACGACCAGGGTGTCAGGGAAGGCTGTTGAATCTCTGTTAAGTGGCGCTTAATGGAAAACAAAGAAGGAGGTGGCCTTTGATGGTGAGGGCATTAGGGGATGAATGGCACATTCCGGGCAAGGGCTTTCATGGGCAGAGGCTGGGACAAACAGCTTTGAGAGATGCCCCTTCTTACCCAGTGAGGCTTTCCCTCAGCCCGTCTCCCAGCCCCCACCTCCGCTGGCACTCACACAGGACTGAAGGCCTGAATTCCCCTCCCCAGAAGGGAACCCCCAGTGGTCAGCTTGTCTGGAGGAGGACCTTGCTTGCCCTCCAGCCCCTCATCTTAGATAGACCCGGTCAGAGAGATGTCCTTGTGTCTTGGAGGGAGAAAAAAAAAGAAAGTTCTCCCTCAAAGTATTGGGTGAGCCCTCAACAGCCCAGACTCTCCTCCAAAATCTTACCTCCGCGCCCTGGCTCTCGGCTTTCCTCAGCCATGCAGAGGGGAGGGAATCATGCACTTCTCTCTCAAGGACGCGGCTAGAAATAAGTGTGATTACTTGAAGAGCTCCCTATTCATGGCCTCGCGAAACCAGCAAGATGTGTGTATTAACGGCTGGTTCTCATTATTTTATTTCTTTCTCATTTAGAGACAGGGTGTATTTTGGGGACTGTAATTAATATGGCACAACATACCAACAAGTAATGCAGCCTAGGATGCCACTGACATGCCCAGTACAGCAGCACGTAATACAGTTTATTTCAATGTAATATTCATGAAGATAGCTTTTTGATATAATTTTGCATCACATAGAAAGAAACCAAACATAGATTTTGAACTCTGCTTTATTTCCAAAAAAGAATGTTAAGATCCAAGCTTGCACTGAGGTTTAGACAATGGTTTTTTAAGGACTGACAACTATATAAGTTAAAGAATAACTTAGCCCCTCACTGCTAATTATCGAAGCCGGGCTTTTCATAAAAGCCTGAAAATGGGTCCTTGTATTCCCTTCGATACCTGGGACTGGGAGAGGCTGAGCAGGGTCGCTAGGCGCTGTTGGGTCAGAGACAAGACAGGGCGCACATTTATTGGCCGAGTACCAGTAACACTCTCTTAGACAATCAATCGATGTGATCACAAGAGGCGCTTGACCCCATACGATTCGTACATTACGTGATCCCAAACTAAGGAGACTGGGTATTCCCAAAGTGATTCTGGGTATTTCCCAAGTGATTGCAGTTGTGTGGTATGATGATAAAGGCATATGCTTTTCAATAAACTGGCTGGAACTCATACATTTAAATGAGGCTTATCCTGCCGAGCAGCGACTGCGGGAGAGGAGGCCCACATTCTCACAGAGGTGTCATTTCTTAAAATATCCGGGAGCTCTGTTTTGGGAATGGCTCTACAATAGCATTTTTTTTCAACTACATCAGAATGATCAATGCATCCTCTATAATTATATCATATCCTAAAATAAACATAAAATTCAATTGCTCAGATTCTCCTTTCATCGTTTTCCCAAATGGATCCAATTTGAAATATCAGGATGATCCATCCAGAATGTAATGTGTCCCACATGAGGTCTGTGGGCCCAGGTTCAAGTTTGCATTGCAAGGAGGGTACACCCTGTCCCAGGACAAGAGTTAAGGGAAGCCACAAAGCTTCGACTCTCCGGTGGAAAGAGGAATCATTTTAGTGCCTCCTGCGGGAACAGAACCCCACATATAGGATTGCTGCACCTGGCATCGATTGAAACTCAAATGCCCAGTGAGTCTCCCAGCCAAGACTGAATGCAAGCCAGTTCCGTGCAGAACTAGCCTGAGCTTCCCCAACTGCTTTGCAAACATGGGTTTTTCATGGGAGCTCGGAACGTTTGGAAGTACTCGTTGTGCCGCCCCGTTTTCTGCATTCACTCACTCACTCATTATTTGAATCACCTTTCAAGCTGAGTATGAGACAAGCATAGCTCTGGATGTTGGAGCTGCCCGGTCTGTGTGTTTCAAGCGCAATGGAGGGATAGACAAAAGTTCACGACATATTTACCTGTATGTACAGTGAGAATTATGGAGAAATGATCCCTTTTCCATTTATATCCGATCCTCTTTCTGATTTGCTTTTTTCTTTTCATCTGATCAGTGTTTCCAGTTTTTCTATAATTACTATGTATTACTTGCATAGTAGAAATAAACGAATTTATGTTTAAAGATGCCCATCATTTTACAGGGCAGTTCAACCCGTGGTGGAGGGAGTCCTTGACTTGGGTGGTGGAGCGGTGCTCTTTGGCCCAGACTGTTCTTTTTTCTTCTTTTTTAAATATTGTTTTTAAAGAGAGAGAGAGAGAGAGAGAGAGAGAGAGAGAGAGAGAGAGAGAGAGAGAGAGAGAGAGAGAATCTCAAGCAGGCTCCATGCTCAGGTCAGAGTCTGATACAGGGCTTGATCCTATGACCCTGGAATCATGACCTGAGCTGAAATCAAGAGTTGGATGTTCACCCTCCTGAGCCCGGCAGGCGCCCCTAGCCCAGACCGTTCTCAACAGTCGCGGGATCGGCTCTGTCTGGTCGTGCTTGGCACTCTCACGACTTGGTGTGGGCAAAGTCTCCAGGGACCATGAGCCCTGGAAATTGGCTCAAACTCAATGCAACTCTTCACTGTCTTTAAACGAACCAACTCTCTCTCAAAGGGTATTGGTCGGGACTCTGTGTTGAAAGAGACAGAAAACCCAAATCAAACCTAATACAGAAAAGTAGGGGGGTGGGGTTTGGCTCACAGAAGTGAAAGTCAGAGGGGCGTGGCTGACCAGCCGTGTCTTTGCCGTGCCTAACTCGGTGGTGACTCCCAGCAGCTCCAGGGTCCCCACCACCGACTTGTCCTGGTAGAATCTCTCCCCCTTTCTCACTGAGGATCAGGACTCTCTATAAGCGGCCCTGCCTGGGTTACAGCTGTTGCACGAGGGTACGTGGTGGCGGGGGTGGGGTGCGTGGGCACCTTCAGGAAGTTGGGTATTATTTTCAGAGGCCAGTGGGGACTGCACCATCAAACCCACAGTGCCCATGGGCACAGCCACCCAGGACTGTGGCACACGGCGGAAAATCTGAGATCAGCAGAGCTTGTTCGCAGGCGCCCATTTAGAATCCCCTGGCAGTAAATGACACAGAAACAGTTAATGAGAAAAGGACAGCAGTGTGCACACCCTTTTTTGTGTACCTCCCTTTTACTGGCGACGCGGGTGGGCTGCCCTGTTCTGGGAATCCACCTAGGGCTGTCACCCTGGAGCCACCGGGCATCATGGGCGACATCACCGCTTGACAAAATATTTAGGTATTCATCTTGAAAGGGAATAGTTGTGCGAGGTTAACATGCTCTGAGCGCTTACAAGTCAAACCACCACCAACACGATCTGGGCTGGGAGCGTTACTTGAACTGGTTAGACTTGTAGTTCTGGAAGCGTTCTTGGCTCGCCTCCTTCCCTCATTTCTGCAGCTGTGTTTCTTGAGTGGATGTCGCCATTCACTTCCTCACCCATCTTACCCTTAGAACAGACGTTGCCCGTTGCCCTTTTGTTCTGGGGAGAGCCCCAGTGTCCCGTCGTCCGCCGGCTCTGCATCCCCAGGGATGCAATCTCCTTTTGCAAACTGACAAACCGCAGTTATTTAAAAGAAATGCTGCGTCACCCAGAGGTCAGGGGTGGTGGAGTTTTAATGATCTATGCTGAGCACCGAGCGCTCTTTGGAGAGAAAGGGCCATCACTGTGTTTGCGGGTCTGTGACTGACTGGGAAGCCAGGACAGTGCCAGTGTCGGCCGCATCACGTGCGGCCGAGCGGTGCGAGTTCCAGCCTCGTGTGTTATCTGCGGGCACATCCACTTTCTCCGCAAGGTGTCGGGGTGGAAAGATCGGTGTGCTTAAGATACTGGCTCAGATAAGAGTCAGCAGACAAGGGGCGCCTGGGGGGCTCAGTTGGGTCAGCGACCGACTCTTGGTTTCGGCTCATGCCATGATCTCATGGTTTGTGAGTTCAAGCCCTGCATCAGACTTCATGCTGACGGTGCAGAGCCTGCTTGGGAATCTCTCTCTCCCTCTCACTCTGTCCCTCCCCTGCTTGCTCTTTCTGTCTTTCTCTCTAAATAAATAGACTTTAAAAAATCAGCAAACAAAACCCATATGGCAGAATCCCGTGCCCTCTATTCACATTCAAATCTCGATATTAAAGAGAACTTCTTTAATAGAAGTATGAACACACACACACACACACACACACACACACAACTTTGTAGAAAGCTTTCACACAGAAAATCCTTTCGGTTCAACACTTCTAAGTCTTCCAAGGCAGGCCAGTAGCATCTAGAACATCCCTGAGTCCTGGCTGATGGTCTGCAGCTCCTCGGCCTTCAGGGCAAGCAGTGGGAGCTGCGCATCTAAGTCAGCTCAGACTAGCTCGGAAAATATGGTTGTTTCCCCTCCATTGCCATCCTCGGTCTGTTTTCCAGCAAACCGCCTCTTTCAATTTCAAGTTCAGTGCCCTGATACAGTTCTGCGCACCCGAGCCCTGACTTACAGGGCTCAAGATACAGCTACCCATCTCCTAGGTACGGCAGGTAGAATAGTTCCTAGCCCACGGAAAAGTTGTAATACATAATAAGTTCTACAAAAAGCTTTATTTCAGTAAGTCAAGTTCACAACAGTGCACGGCCCTTAGGGAAAGCTTCTCTCCCTCTCCTTGGCTTCCCTCCCTCCCAACCCCAAGTTCACCAAAGTTCCTATTCCTGGGACAGTGCAGCACAATGGAAAATGCAATTGCTTTAAGGGAAATGGGACCTCGGGCATTCACTGTGGAAGGGATAGCAATGTTCAGCTCAGGGCATGGATTCTCTGTCTGGGGTTTTAACTAACTGTACACATCCATCTACACGTCTCTGCATCCCATTTGGATCAAAATGATTATTAGAACTACCGTTAATTTCATAGATAAACCAAACCCAAAACGTCTTCCGAAGTAAATTCAAGTGGGAGTTAATTCTGGGCAGCATGTGCGTGTGCAAAGTGGGTTTTCCCAGATGAAGCCGCAGCGTGAACAGTTAGATGGGCGGGTTTTCCCATAGCTTTCTCAGTGGGAAAAGTTAAATAGACTGATGTGAGACTTAAACATTTTTCAACAACAATGAAAACAACAATGGCAGTCATGCCACAGGGCCACGTGCGATTTATTGCCAAATGTTCTCTGCAATAAGTAATTGTCACACACGTATGCAGGAGGGCGGCGGGAAGGCCAGGTGTGTGGTGTGCCGGGACGGGAACGCTGGGGAAGAAGGCAGTTTGGTTTGGGGTTCACAGGACTTCAGTTCGAATCTGGGGGGTGGGGTCAGGATGCCCAGGAGCTGTGTCCTCTCCCCTACCAACCTGTTCGATTAGTTCTCTTTGTGTTCCGCAAAGCTGGTCTGCAGTGGTGATTTTTGTGTAAATGGATGAAAGAAAGTTTTCCCAGGGCTGACGGTTTTCTAAAGTTCAAGCCCCCTTCTTGGTGACAATACACTCAGAAATTCATGAAATGAAAGTGAACAGGGGGGAGGAGGGGAGATGCCAGGCCCCACTGTAGCTGAGCACTCGGAGTTAGCCTTCACGAAGGGATTGCCCCATCCTCCTGAGGACGAGGAAGCACCAAGCCGTGTCTCCATTTTACAGATGAGGAAGTTGAGACCCAGCGAGTGTGAATGAGCTGCTGAGGGGTCAGAGCAAGGAGGGAAGGCATGGAGAGTGGGGTGCTCAGAAGGCAAAGTGGAGTGGGGAGTTGGGGAGGGGTGGGATGCTGCCGCTGGCTGGGTCACGGACACTGCAAGGTTCAAGTTCACAGAAATGCTTCTGCCTCTGGTTGGTTCCCCTCTAGGCTACTGAATTTTCTGACTCCAGGCAGCTTTACCTTGGGAGGCTTTGCTGGTCTGCACTGTGCTGTTGGTTTACTGAGGTCTCTGTTCTCCTCATGGGGCTAGGGCTGACACGTCCTCCAACTCTCCACCGAAAACCGAGATCTGAGCTCCTGGAGGGTGGCCAGCTTATGCAGACAGGATATATATATATACACACACACACACACACTTATACCTGTATATTTTTATAGTATATGTATGTGTATTTATATATGTACATAAAGTATATATGTATGTGTACATAGTATATGCATGTGTTATATAAGTATACATAATGTATTTCCATATCATTATATATGTATATATATATTTTAGTTTTTTAAATGTTTATTTAGATTTAAAAAATTGTTTTTACATTTATTTATTTTTGAGGGGCAGAGAGAGACAGCACAAGTGGGAAAGGCAGAGAGAGAAAAGGAGCCACAGAATCGGAAGCAGGCTCCAGGCTCCATGCTCACAGCATGGGGCCTGATGTGGGCCTCCAACCCACAAACTCTGAGATCATGACCTGAGCCGAAGTCGGACGCTTAATAGACTGATCCCCCCAGGTGTCCTTGTATATATATATTTACATACATGTCTTTCACTTTATCCTAAAGATATGAAGAAAGGTGTTTATTTGAAATTTTGTGTTACTTGGTATTATTTACTGTTACAGAAATGCTTTTAATTAAACAAAATAAAAATAAGACTAGCGTGGGGCCCCTGGGGGGCTCAGTGGGTTAAGCATCCAACTTCGGCTCCGGGGTGATCTCAGGGTTCGTGAGCTCGAGCCCCGTGTCAGGCTCTGTGCTGGCAGCGTGGAGCCTGCTTGGGATTCTCTGTCTCCCTCTCTCTCCGCCCCTCCTCCACTCACGCTGTCTCTCTCAAAATAAATAAATAATGCTTTACAAAAAGGAAGACTAGCGAACAGTGGCACTTGGTGGGAATTAAAAGTAGGACTAAGCAAAGGAAACAGAATCTCTTCCCGGAGTGCCTTCTGTCCTTTGACACGGCAGGTCACCAGAGCCCTCTTGTTTTTCCTGGGCGTCTGGCTGTGTGGGCTCCACTCGGACACAGCTGGTGACAAGGGCGGGCCATGAGGCCACCCACCCGCCTGGCCGTCAGCTTGTTGCTGCGATCTTCAGGGAACCGAGGTCCCCCCAAAGCGGTTCCTGACTCAGTCAAACAGTCCACACTGCACCTGTATCTCAGAATGGAAAGGTTCCCAGGGGCATTCCAGAGGCCAACCTTCGGTTTGCTGGAGGGTCCTAACCTGGAGTGTCTCCTAACGGGCATTTGACAAATATAACAGCCTAAGGCACTCCTCACGAGGTAGCTACAGGCTCCCCTGCACCCCCTTTGTTTCTCCTCAGCCCTGTTGGTCCCGCAGTGTATTTGCCGGTCTAGCCTGGATTGCTTCTGTCTGATATCCCCACGGTCCCTCCGTCACCTTCTTCAGTTTTCCCTTTAATGACACCCCAAGTAAGGCCACTGCCTATCACTCCGGCCCTGTTTTCTTCCTTTTCCTAAGCCGTGTGATTGTCTAATATTTCGTACATCCGTTTATTTAGTCTGTCTCCCAGGGACACCTGGGCTCTCTGAGGGGCGCATTCTGCCTGCGGGGCTCACGGCAGGGTCCCCAGGCTCAGAGCAGCGCCTGGGACAGGCGGGCCACGGGCAGGAGGGAGATGAGACAGAGGAGGCAGGAGGGCAAGGATTAACAGCACGTGTGTTTGGGGAGCTGTGAAAGGGACAGGGCACAGCAAAGGACAAGCACCCTGCTGAGCCTTTCTGGTCCTTCCCTTCCAATTAGGCCTTCTAATTTGAGATCTTGGGTTTTCTCTTCCCTCACAGTCATTCAATTAACATTAAGCACCTAGGGCCAGGGTCCCAGTCTCCAGGGACGTACCTCCTCGTGGGCGCACGTCCCAACAGAAAGAGGAAAATCGAACAGCACTATGTTACCACCTTAGCTGGAGTTCTGTCTCCTCATTGGCAGGATGTTTGTTCTCTGATATTTTCTTTTTCCCTAACCCTGAATGCATCCAGGACATTCAATCACTAGGCAAAAAGGCTCAGAGGACACATAAGTGAGAGAAGAAAAAACTTTTTACATTTTCTTTTCAGTGTGAAATTGGTCTCACTATCTGCTGGCCTGCATGTCGTGTCAAAGAACCCCCTCCCCCAAATCATCAGGATTTTAATTTAAATAACGGTCGTGTAATTTGACCCTCAGTACTTTTGTCTGGAGTAAATTCTTTAAGAAGCCTGACATGTGCACGCACATGCACACGTAATCATGTAAGTGCAGAAAGCCCAAAACTCCATTTCAACCATTAAACTGGATTTAAAAGGCATCAGGTGGTGAATTAAAGGCTGGAAACAAAACCCTGGGAACCCACAATGCTGTCCAAATCTCCGCTCACAGATTCCTGAAACCCAGGAATTCTCAGCAGATGGAAGCAAGCCCGTAAACCAGAGCCAGGAGCCTTTAGGGGAGTGGACGGGTTTCAGATCCCGGGCTCGCACACCGAGACGCTCCGAGAATTCGAAGCATGCACACAACACACCAAGCCTTTGTTCAGCCCAAATGGAGTAATTTTCTCGCAGCCACAGACAGGAGCCCCACGTTCCCGGTCCATGTGCCGCTGTCAGTTCGCTGGGAGAAAAGAAGAAAAGCCTTTCGTGAAACAGCCACATGCCCATGAAGTTACCAAATAAACGTGTCAACGTTTTCTTCCAAAATAAAATGCTCGGTCGCCCCAGGCCTTAAAACGGTCGAGAACTCGGTAGGGGAATGATGTGCCTGCTAGAAACATCTGGAATGCCGAGCTGCCGGCAGCCTAGCTGGTGAGGCACATTCGAAACTCACCTGGCTGCCCCTCTCCATCTATTTTAAAAAGGAGGAAACGACCGGAACAGATTAAGCACGCCTAGAAATCCTCGAAAGCTTCAAACTTATTTACACTTCCCGAGGCCAAGCTCGCTGCCCCAAACAAACCCTGTGGGCTCTCCCTCCCGGGGTCTCTTTTCCCAGTCGATTTTCCATATGTTCTCAATTACCAGCCGCCACAGTTTCATCCAGTGGAGAGAGAAATCGCAGCCGTGCGTGGCTGGCCTTTTTTGGTTTTTTTGAGCAGAATTTCCGGAGAAAGGGACGGTGAGCCCCTGGCGGAGAGGTCAGCCTGCACAGACTGAAAGGCTCAATTGGGAGGTGTTTCTGAACCCGATTTGCTGTCTGAGACAGACTGTGGGGGGGCATTCAACGGTTTATACCCAGGAGCGCTATCCTGAGTCCGTATTTGACCTTATAAAGGGCAAGCTTTTGTATTCAGGCATGAGAATGGGGTGTGGAGCTCCTTGGCCTTTGGGACAAATATGAGGAAGTCAAGACAAAGATCATTCATTCTTAGATTGTCAGTATCCCCAGCCCATCCCAGGTAGAGCCCCCCCACCCCCACCCCCCGCTTTGGGCTGTGGTATGGAGGAATAGGAGACTTCTGCTTATATTAATTTATTTTTTAAGAGAGAGAGGGAGAAGGGGAGAGTGAGCAGGAGAGGGGCAGGAGGAGAGAATGAGGATTTTCAGCAGTATCCATGATCAGTGTGGAGCTGGATGGGGGCTCCGTCTCATCCATGACCTGAGCTGAAATCAAGAATCCGTTCCTCAACCAACTGAGCCACCCAGGAGCCCTGATTTCCACTTTTTTTTTAATGTTTATTTATTTTTGAGAGGCAGAGACAGAGACAGAGTGTGAGCAGGGGAGGGGCAGAAAGAGAAGGAAACACAGAATTTGAAGCAGGCTCCAAGCTCTGTGCTGACAGCTCAGAGCCTGACATGAGGCTCGAACTCCTGGGCCCAAGAAGTCAGATGCTCAACCGACTGAGCCACCCAGGCACCCCTCCACCTCTTTTTAATGTCATTGTATAATGAGTGAGAAATTCTTGCTTATAAAATCCTTTTATGCAGAGAAGTCCCTATTGCGGAACCTCATGACCTTAAATGTGTGGGTTTTTTTTTTTTTTTTCAATTTTCAAAAACATATGGTAGGGTGAGAAACTCTTAGATGCCAAGCCCAGTTCTCATTTGTAGAATAACGAATGGAGTGTCACTGTTGCAGACAGGAGGCCAGAAGGACAGGGTGACGAGGCGACCCTGGAGCCGTGAGGCAGTGGCGGGGAGCTAGGTTTGGATTCTTCCATTCGTTTTGAAGACACATGATATTCAGCACTCCTGTACTTGGAGCTGAACTAGATAAAGGGGGCCAAAGAGTGCCCACGATCGACACTAACTTAATGACTGAGACACTTTCAGATTGCAGTAAGTGCCAGGAAAGAAATTAGCAGGGGACAGAAATTAATTAACATAAGGAATCAACTTTATGGCGACGGAAATGAAATCTGAGAGGACGGGTCTGCCCCGTGAGGATGGACTATCAAGAGGAAAACGCCCTGTTACGGGGGCAGCAACCCTGGACCCTGAGAGTTGGTGCGCTCACAATCACAGATGACAGCGGAGAGAATGGGGAGCCTCGGTGTTGGGGGCCAAGGCTGCCAGGAGACGCCGCAGGGTCTCATGGCCTGAGGCGCAGCATTTCTAATTCTGTCATAGCACAAAATTAATAATGGTGGGAAGTCACTGAATGGTTTTAAGCAGCAGAATGATACTACGCACAATTGGTTTTGCAAAGGTCGCGTTTAGTTGCTTGATGGGAATAAAGTGAGGGTGGAGCAGGGTGGAGCACCCATTCAGAGGCGACGGCTTATAAGTATGATTCCAAAATGTACCAGAAGTCTTTTTTTGAATGTTTATTTACTTTTGGGGGGGGGAAGAGAAGGAGTGAGAATGAGCGGGGAAGGGATGGAGAGAGGGAGACACAGAATCCCAGGCAGGCTCCGGGCTCTGAGCTGTCAGCACAGAGCCTGACGTGGGGCTCGAACTCACAAACCGTGAGAGCGTGACCTGAGCGGAAGTCGGATGCTTAGCTTACCTGGCTGAGTCACCCAGGTGCCCCTCAAAAGTATTTTCCAATGTCAATTATAGCATTCTCCCTGTTTTCCAGTTTAGCAACTTTGAAAGTTGACTGTGAACTTAGAAACTGTGGAGTTTTAACCTAAGAATCATTTGGAAGGTACAAGTTAAAAAGGCGGACATGATTCTGATTCAGGATGTCTGGAGTGGCACCCAGGAATTTGCTTTGAATTGAGAACCTCAAAGGATTCAAATAAGTGTTTTGGGGGCACATTTTGAGAAACAAAGTGTTAGAGCCAGTCCTTTGATCCTGCCTCTCGCTGGAATAACATGACAATTTCTTCAGTCCTACGGGGTGGTTTTTAACGGAGGCAACAGTCTGGATGGGCCAGGATGGGCCGCAGGACAAAATAATCCCCCAAGTAGCAGTCGTTTACAAGGACAGAGTTCGTCCCCTGGGGTTTGTATATCCATTCTGTGTTGAGGGTTCAGTTCTACATCGGCCTCATTCAGGGGTGTCAGGGCCACGCCACCTTCTGGAACTCAGCCGGTTACCATGTTTGAGGAACGACAAGATGGAAAATCTAGGGTTAGCTCCGCCCTCCTCTAACGGAGTCATTCCATCCATGGTTCACTGGCCACAACTAATGCTATGGGATGAAAGCATGCAGTCCTCTTGTGAGTGGGAAGGAGAAGCAAATGGATGTGGGAACCATTGGCAATGTCTGCCCCAGAGGATACAGGATGCCCAGAACCAGGCCTGTAGAAATGGTCCCTAAGCCCTGAGGAGTACTGGGCGTCCACGGACAGTGGAGTTACTAAAACAATACGAAAATAGTAATAAGTATTTCCAAAAGTGCTATAAGCTTCCTTAGAGAAATTTTTTAATCTCTATTAAGTATTTTATATCTGCGACGGTTAAATTGAAAAAGAGTTAATGCATATTAATAGAAAATCTAATTAAAGTTTCTTTAAATATCTCATCGTTTTTGAGGCCGGGGGCACTGCAAAGTACTAATAGACTATATAATGACCAAGTCAGTATATAGTGGCAGAATTGTTAGTGGTGCGGAGTCCCACTGTGGTCTGGCCGTGGTACTTAGCGAGGGTGGTGGAAGGTTCTGGCTCCACTGGTCAGTTCACTTGCTCTGCAAGCCCTGCCTGAGTCCCACCTCACCTGTTTCTTCCTCTATAACTTACTATAAACAGGGACAGCTGATCCCTAACGTCTCTCTCTGAAGAACCGAAAGCTTCAGTCTTGATGTGATCAAAGGTGAGAAATTATTTTGAGTCACTAGCTGCATGGAAGAATCACAATCCAGTGTATGTAATTGGGTCTTAGACTTCTGTGGAACGTTCTGTGACACAATCTACCCACGGCAGAGGAGCAAAAATGGCTCCCACCAAACTAGATGCTAATACCTCATTTCGGAATGAGTGCTTTATTAACATGGGTTTGCGTTTCACTCTTTCCAGTTACTGGATGTGTGCCTTTGAGAAGTTGCTCAATCCTCAGATCTCTCATCGGCAAAACAGATGCTAATTTACTTCTAAAGTTCTGTGACAATAAAATGAGATGATGTGACAAAGGGCTTAGCATCACATCGAAGACATACCAATGGATGTCTCGTGAATGTGGAATGAATAAAGTGCCCATTTAATGAATGACTGTATCATTATTATCACAGCGTCGTACATTGGTGTGCACTTGGCTACAGTCGATTCTGTCACCTTCTGACAACATGAAATGTTTTCGGGAGATCCCTTCCATTCAGAGAAGGATCTTTTTATAGGTTTCCTTTCTTTCCCCAGTGGGAAGCCGGTGCATACAATGCCAGTAAGTGAAGGATCTGGCCCCCATCAGGCAACGCCTGCCCTCTCACTTACCATGACAACACGAACCCAGTCTTCTCTGAATTTTCATAGCCCCATACCTCATTCTAATGTTCGGAAAACAGCTCTCAGTGCTGTCACGAAGCCCTGAGGCCAAGGGCACACACACCTCTGATGACTCTCCTGTCTTACAGATGAGGGAAGGGAGGCAAAGCTTTAGGCAGATGGGTCTCAGTTATTGGAGGAAAGGCTCTTAAAAAGCTGCCGAGGCCCATCTCCCTCTGGCTTTTCCTTCTGCGGGTTTCTGCCAAAGCAAGGAGTGTGAACTAAACCTACGAGAGAACTCCTCCAGGCAGGTGACTTGTTCAGAGCCAAACACGCAGTCACCGAGCCTATGTCCTTCATCGTATCGCTCTTGGGCAGCTAGGTAGAAGCCAACAGAACTCCGGTCACCTTATAGGGCTGAGTGGATAAGGCAGGTGTCACGTTTTCAAAACTGTGGTGAGATTAATCATCCTTTCTGAGTTAAGGATCTACTCAGTTCTTCTGGAGCAACCTTAGCCTTTTCATTCCTCCCCCTGTGCATCTTCTGGCCAGAACACACCACGTACCTCCCCGCGGATGGCAGAAAGGAGTCATGAAGATTCGCCAAATCGCCAAGACGTATTCCCCAATGGTTGAATTATGGGCGGATATTTATCTCTGTTTATCCCTTCATAAAGCCCTTGGTCAAAAGAGACAGGATGTACCTTCCAAACAGCACACTCAAAACTGAAAGAAGGCTATTCTGAACAGCCTTGTCTCTTTGAACTTAGCAGTCTGTGTGTACTCATAATGCAACAGCTGAAGTCTTTTTCTAAATTTTATTGGTTCCCATTTTGGTTAAGAGTGAAATGGCTGAAATTCTCTTTGAGGCATGTTTGTATATACAGACAGCAGATAAAATTACCAAGATGAATTGAAGAGCCCTTTGGTTTTCAACAGTCTGCCTTTCTCTGTCTTGAGCTGAGATCGCAGTATTGAGTTCAAGCCCCATTCTGCCACTTACTACCTCCGGGATCTTGGGTAAGGGGCTTCACCTCCATGGAATGCGGCTCTTTATCTGTAAAATGGGACAATAATGGCCACCTCAGGTTCATTTGAGAACACTTTTAGAGTAACTAGCACAGGATTTAAAAGTGATAGGTTAAAAAAAACCCAGTCAACACTTATGAAGCATCTACTCTGTATTCTAGGCTGCTGTGCTGTGCTCTGGCCAACTTTGGGATCACGGTTCGCATTATAATCTTTGGAGATTTATGAACTAATAGGGCAGGTTGTTGTTTTTTTTTAACCCAGCAGAAAATAAAAACTCAACTATCTCACTGGATGATCGTTGTTTTGAGTCTTGAAAGAGCAGGAGTCTACAAAGTCAAGGAGGAAGAAAAAAGCATTCCTTACAGAATAAGAAGCTACTGAAACTCAGCAGTGACTTTAAAAGATGGGCACACATTCCTTGATATTCCTTCCTTTAAAAGATGAGGCCTGACTCTCCTCTGAGTGTGGGCTGTATTTAGTGACATGCTTTTAATAAATTGAACATCGTGGAGGTGTGTGACCTCAGATATGGGATCATAAAGGGCTTTGTGGTTTCCTCCTTGCTTTTTCTGTTGGGTCGCTCCCTTTAGAGGAAGCCAGATGCCAGGTTGTAAGGACTCTTGCCAACATCACGTGACTCATCTTGGAATTTTGGATTCTCCAGCCCCAGTCAAGCCTTCAGATGATGCAGCCCCAGTTGACATTTTGTCTGGAGCCTAATGAGACACCCTGAGCCATAAGCATCTGACGAAGCCAACTCCAGGATTCCTGACCCACAGAAAGTGAGGTAATAAATATTTATTGTTATAAGTTGTGCAGCTTTATCTCACAGAACAGGTCACTAACACAGTGGCAAAAGGCTCTCAATGGAAACTTCCTCTGATTGGAGCCTGGGGGCCTGGAGACAGAGAAAATGGGGTCTGAAAAGTCAATGCCCAACATTCTCTTAGAAGAAGTTAGGGTTGATCCTATCAGCAATATACTTAAGCTGGAGGACGTTCTCAAAGAGACAAGCAACATGATCAGAGTAGATTATGGTATCTCTGGCATAAGATGGGTTGGGAAGGGAGATTGGTTGGCAGCAGAGGAACCTCCAGTCAGGAGGTTAAAGAACAATAGTTCAGGGACAAATATGAGAGCCTGGATTAAGACAGTCGCAGAGGGGGTGGGTTCTGGGAGGGCGGTCTTAAAATTTGGTGGTTCTCGCAACAACCAGGATTTGAGGCCATCTTGTGAAATCATTATCCCCCCTGCATTGTGTGGGGGAGAAAGTATGCTGAACTACACAACTTTACTTTCCTACCGACATTATCATCGCCACACACACACATGCATGCATGCACACCCGAGATACTTTTCCTGCGCTAACAGAGTCAGCGCTCTGTGAATGGGACTTGATAATTAGGAAGTATCTCACACTTAGGACTTAATAGTAAGCTTTTGAAACAGGCCTTTATAGAAACTCTGATTTCAGGGGTGCCTGAGTGGCTCAGTTGGTTGTGTGTCTGGCTTCGGCTGAGGTCATGATCTCACAGTTCGTGGGTTTGAGCCCCGCGTCAGGCTCTGTGCTGACTGCTAGCTCAGAGCCTGGGGCCGACTTCAGATTCTGTGTCTCTTTCTCTCTCTGCCCCTCCCCTGTTCACGCTCTGTCTCTCAAAAATAAATAAATTAAAAAAAAATTTAAAAACCTTCTAATTTCAGAAACAAAAAGAAAATAAGGGGCCCTCACCTTCTATGAGAGAAACCCAAAGGCTCACATTCGTCCACTATACTAATTAAGGCCACAGAGGATTAGACTGAATTATGTTGGGATACAGACTAAACGTGGTTTTGAAATGTTGAAGATTCAACAAGGTCCATGACTAAAACAGCATGGGCAGTGATATGAAATTAGCTAAGAAGTGCTCCTCTTCCAGAAAACCTGGTGTCCTTAGAAAAATGACACTATTTTTGGCATTTCCATAGCCCTAGAAGAAGATGGGTATATAAATGCCAAGCTCTGAATATTTCAAAGGGCCACATTTCTGCCCTAATGATTAGGGAATACCGCCCCCCCACACACAATTTATACACACACACACACACACACACATAACTTATTTTGAACTAAAGGAAAGAAACTTCTTTTCATTCTATTATCTTGAATGCACTGTATCATCACCCACGCAAAGCTGCATTTCAAAATGCTTCTTTTGGGAAGTAGAAGTTCCAGTTGAACTGAACATTAATCAGAGAACCAGAAAGAATTCAAAACCAGCAGAGACACAAGGAACCAAATTTGATTTCCAGAAGGGAAGTGTTATGACCAGCAGCAGGTGGGAATCTTATCGTTTCTGGTTCTGAAAAGCTTTCAAACAATGCTTTTATGTTTACGTATCATGTGGGACTTTTGAAGAAATGTTAGTCTTCAAATAACTTGATTTGGTAAATACCTGAATTCTCGATGTCCTAAGAAGAGGAGATACGCTAAGAAGAGTGATGTTTCTCTGAAAGTAAACGTGGGAATCCGTGTTCCTGGAGGCAGGCTGTGTTGTGGACCACAGTAGCCGTGTGCCTACCGTGAGCCCTGGAAAATGGAGCCACTCATCAAATGACCGGTTGAAGGAGGAACGGAGGAACGAAGGAACGGGCGGGCAGGGGTCGGGCCACACGTAATGCTCATGATGTTGGGCTTGTACAAATAAAGGTACGTCTCCGCTGTATGCACTCATAAATATTTACAACTGACGGGTCTTGGAGAGGATGTGAAGAACTCCAATGTTTCAGAAAAGGTAAAAATAACCAAAGTGTGAACCAAGTAGAGGCTGCATACTTTAGGACTCTTGATGGAGCTATTTTAGCAAAAGCACACCGCTATCGCTTTTGGGAAGAACTGGGATAAGGTGAAAATAACTTAATGAAATAATGTCTCTTCAGGACGCTCAAAAATCTGCTCTGGCTCACAGTCCCAGGGTAAACTTTTCTCGTGGAGGGAGCGAAGAAAAGGACAAAGAGAAACCACTACCATTAGTGCCTGCACCAGAGCTATTTATTAGCGTAACTTTTTTTTTCTTAAAGATTTCAGAACAACTGAAGTATGTACAAAGTCTTACAGCATTTACACCATAAAAAGTTTCCCATTTAGCCGATGAAATCGAAGGTAGTGCTGCTGAGAACTTCGGAGCATGAGTACAGAGCAATGAAGCAGACCACGGCACATTTGCCTCTCTGCTACCACACCACGACCGTCAGCTGGTCCACAGCTAACTAAGCACCCCGCGGGACAGGTGACTGGGGGGAAACGGGGAACAAGGGGAGAGGCAGCACTAGGGACCAAAGGGCGGGAAAGCTACATGGCATCATGTCTCTACAGTTTCCTAGAGCTGTAACAAAGGTCCACAGCCTGAGAGAATAACATATGCAAGACAACACAATCGCACTGCTCAGATATGGTTCAGTTACGAAAGGTATTCACTTTTGCATGGGAGGCTCTATACTGATATGGCTGGTATTTCCATTTGTGTTCATGTCTTCGGATAGCCCCAACCTGCACAAGCCCCACCCCCTCTCCCAAATAAATCAACAACACAGGAAGGGGGAGGAGAGAGGGAAGAGAATCAGCACAGAATTAGTTCTGGATCAAAAACAAACAACTTCTTTGCTTTTTTTTTTAAAGACATTTAGTATCAGCTTTAGGATGGCCATAACTGTCAAGAGATTAATGGTTGAAATTTCTGGAATCAACCCAAATCGGAACATCAACCAAAACCCCCAACTCCCAAACTCCTAGATTTAATCAACTTCATCGTATCTGATTGTCTCTCCTTGGGGTCAGTATGACACAGAAGCACCAACATTTACACACCGAGTCGGACACAAAACGTAGCACTTTGCCCCATGACTTTAACAAGGGGCAAGAGATTCCCATACGCAAATGATGACCACCAGGCTCACCGCTTTTCTTCCTCAGAAAACCCCGCCTGGTTCTCTATCTCAGCTCAGTCGCTGTATCTGTTTGGTAGCAGATCCCATTTCCTTCCCCACTGTTTGGGCCTCGCATGTAGGCAAATTGGCTCTTTATTTCAAAAAGATTCTACTCTCAACATAAAAGCCGGTTGATAAAATTTTTAATTAAGACACAATAGCGCGGGATATAAAAACACAAGAACCACATAAATATCGAAGAAGTTGTATACCGTTTTCGTGTAAACAGTTTTGCTGAAGATCGGAGCCCTAGCTGGATTCTGGCCTGAAACTCTTGGCGGGGGACGTGCGTTGGGCCAGGCTCTGGCAGCGATGGTGGGAAGAGGAAGCCAGGTCAGTCCCCATGTTGACAGGCATGCAACTTGGAAACATTGCACAACAGGCAACACAAAGAGAGTGGAGAAGCTCACAACACTTCAAGGAGACCTCACAACCTTCACGACTGCGGATGCACAGACAGAGACCCACCCCTCCCCCTCCTGCGCACGCGCTGGGCCTTACACGTGGGAGACCTTCTGTGACTCTCTAGCTTGTTTGATGCTATATAACCACTTGATGATCCTAGCGTTTCTTTCGATGGCTGAGATGCCATACGGCACCCGGTCATTGGCACTGTCATCATTCCTAAGGTCACTGTTACTGTCCTGAGACTGTTCGCAGTCTGAGCTGATCATGCTTGCGCTCCGGAAGTTGAGGGAGATGATGTCGGAATTAGCCCTTGCAAAGTTTTCCATTCCCAGGTTTTCCAGCTCTTCGGGGTCCAGTCCGCAGTAGTTGAAGAACCGCTCCACGTCGGCGTCCACCCGGAAATACCGGTCACTCAAGTCCGACTTGGACCGCTGGAGCGAGGGTCTCCGGCTGACGCCGCAGGCCGGTTCCACCGCGTCGGCCTCCGGGGACTTGACGGTGGCGGCCACGGCCGCGACCTTGGGTTTGGGCGGCAGGGGAGGGGCGGAGCTGCTGCAGGGGATGGCCTTCAGGGGCTTGGCGCTGCTCACTCTGCGGATGTCCGAGGAGCTGTGGGACACGTGGAGGAAGGACTCGGCCGACGGCTCCAGCAGCCGCCGGCCGGCGTGCGAGCCGCCCTCCTGCGGGCTGCCGCGCCCCTGCGTCGGGTACACCTTCAGGGACTCGGCGAACGAGTGCCGGTGCGGGTCGGCGGAGTCGGGCCGGGGCGGAGGCCAGTTCCGCGCGCCGTGCTTGTGGCCCGAGCCCGCGCTGGAGCCCTCGGAGCTGTTGAGGATGTTCTTGAGGATCTCGAGCTTCAGCGTCTCCCGCTGCACGCCGCTCTCGGTGGTCTTGGCGTGGCCGCCGAGCGCGCGCAGCGTGGGGCTGCCCAGGGCGCGCTTGGCGGCGGGGCACACGGGCGGCTTGGCCAGCACGGCCGGCTTCACGGGCTCCTGCTTGGCGTTGATGACCTCCTGGCTCTTGACGTACTTGGCCTTGTCCGCCTCCAGCCGCTCCACGGCGCTGAGTCTCTTGGGGTTGGGCTCGGCCTGCCTGCGAAAGTAGTCGGGCCCCTTGTTGAGGATGCGCAGCGGCACGGCCGAGGTGAAGGTGCCCGCGGGGCTGACCGGCTTCACCATGCTACCTGTCTGTAGGGTCTCCGTGGGCATGGTGGGTGGTCTCTCCCCGGCCGCCGTGTTGGATGCTCGTCTGCGCGCCTCCCGATGCGCTGAACAGACACATGTACTCGAAGCACAAAGGGCAGCGGACGGAGCCTGGAATCCGGGTGTCACCAGCAGCAGCGGCGGCGGCGCCTCATCTCACAGCCTGTTCGCCGCCACCGCGCCTCCCGGTGCGCTGTCCCCCTTTCCGCCAAGGCCGCAAGCCACAAGTTCCTTTAATCTGCTCGGCCGCCTCCTTTCTTCTCCCCGAAGGAGGCGGGAGTCGCCTCTGGGTCTTTGTGTTCGACTGCAGGCAGAGCTGAAACACACAACAACCAACCGCGGGTTAGGACGGGCGAGTGACATCACGGCTGTAGCAACAAGAGAAAGCCCGCGGCGCCCCCGCCTCCGCCGGCCCCCGGGGCCGCCCCCGGCGGCGGGTCCCGGGTCCCCCAGCGCGCGCCGCGGCGCCCCCTCGGCCGGACGCGGGAGCTCGGGGGCCCGAGCGGGGCCGAGCCTCCCCGCGCGTGTGCTCGCGCCGCCGCCTCCCCGTGGGCGGATCCGCCCCCTGATCACGCCCGGTCGGCGTGCCTCGAATCGGAGCCAGGAAATCCCGGATGGGTGTGCAAACGCGGGTCTGGCAGAGCCCAATTCCCAGGTTCCCGCGGGTCCCGCGTCCGCTCCGGGCTACAGCGTCGGGGAATTCTACTAGGTCTCTTTCTCAACGGAGCGACACTTGGGTTTCTGACTGCGGATCTCAGTAGCATCTGAAACAAGCACTTCTTTAACTCTTCAAAAGCTGAAGATACTGGCCAGCGCGGGACTGGCAGCAAAGAGGAAAAAAAAAATTTAAAGCGTGTTTCAGTTATCTGATTTGAAAGCACTCTCTCCTGAAAACCAAGTCTATGGACGGTATGAAGTTCTTCCTGTTAAACAAAACAAGCTTATTTTTTTAAATGAAAAAAGAAACCTAGGAATACCTCGAGATTAACCCAGTAACTAATTTGATTATAAATGCTCCATAATTTTTCACACTTAATGAGCAGAAATCAAAAGTTTCTTTGTGGTATGTGTTTTCCCAAATCCCTTAGAGAACTGTGAATAAAATCTTAAGGCGTCACTTAAGTAGGTGTGCTTTATAGGAAAGCTGGTGGACTGGAGGAAGAGTTAAGTATTCACGGGTTTATTATTCACGGCTTTCTTAACAAACTGATCAACCCCACCCTCCACCAAAACCACAACGACAAACATTTATCAATCCTCCCGGTATAAAGCTATAGGTTGTCGTTCTACGTAAAGAACGACAGGTGTAGCACTTTTCTAAGAACAACTCTCTGTGCCAGTTACTGCTGACAGAACATTTATGAGTGCATCAGCATCCCAGAGTAAGTCGCTACAGCGCTTTCAGCATCTTCGGTTATAATCAGCAATATTAAGGGTAATGTATTCACTAACATCAAATAACTGATTTACAAAATAAGTGGTGTAACTATAAAATCATCTGCTCTCATGGTAAGAAAATGAAGGGTCTATTAATAACAAGCAAGGAGGTGGGGGGAGGGAAGCCTGATACTTCTCTCTCATTGTCGCTTAAAAGCTTAATCTCCAAATACACCCATCGCCGCGTTTTGTTAAGAGACAGTTTTGGTAATCTGCAAAAGGATTTGTTCTAATAAAAATATTTTCCTGTGCAAAAGCTGAGAAGCCCCAAGGCAATTCCTACATAATAACTTCCTTTAATTGTGAAATATTTAGTTTAAAAAGCCACCCCGTCCGCCCACCCTCCCCAATGAAGATTAAGTGAGGTTGTTTCTTTGAACCCAATTATCAATGAAATGCCAGAAGGGAGCGACAATTTCTCCGTGGCGCCTTCTGCGTTGGGTCATCCGCCACCCTGGGGCCACCTTTCTGAGGAGGTGACCTGGGATCCCTTCACAGAGGGGCTCAGGGCCGGGACAGGCACGAGAGCCTGGGCTCAGAGGCAGTCCACCGACCACATCCGGAGTGCTTGAGGGAAGGCTGTCCCCAGGACGGGGCACGTTTCTCCCCAGCATGTGTAACATCTCCACTGATGACCTCTGGAGTTTCCGACCGTGTCCGCAGAGGGGACAGGGCAGTACCTTTGGGGACACAGTGAAGGACAAGACTGAGATTTGCGCCCACCGGCTCTGTGCTTAATGACCAATGCCAACCTCTGGCAAGGTGAGTGGGGGGGAGGCGGAGAAGACAGCCAGTGGGTGGCAGGAGACAGAGCTCCTACCTCTTCTGGGGTCTCATTCCCTCATGTGGGGTGCTTGGATGAAATTCCCAAGATCCCTCCTCCCTCCAAATCACGTGGTCTGAAGCAGCTGAGAATGAGTGAGCTCTTTCCAGTTTCACAATGGCATATGGGAATATCGGCACATGACTGCATTATGGTTCCTGTATTTACTGTTCATGGGACAGTATTCTCTCATGACGAGTTGTCCTTACTGACTGTGAAATGGCACAATGCTGGCCCGCACGCCTGTCTTCTCTTCTATCGTACCAGGACCAGTGGTCCGAACTACAGCACGCCCTGTCTGTGAAGGCAGCCTTCAGAGTCCCTGAGAATACTACGTAACAGTCATTACTTCCAGCTCCCAAGACTGGCCGACACCAGTTTATTTAAACACCAGGGCGCCCGCCTCAGAAAGCTCACTGTCTTTGCTTTCAGCACTGTTTGCTTTCTTGGTGGGATAAAAAGGCGAGCAAAAGGGTAAACAGAGGCAGACGCTCAGGATGGCTCCTGCAGGCCCTCCCATCTGCTCCACACCTTCTAACCTCAGGAAGCAGTTACTAGAACAAAACCAGTGTGAAAGGATGATGTGAGAAGGTAATGACCACTTCACATCTTGTTTCCTTTTTGTTTCCATCCCTCCCTTCTCGCTCTCCGACATCCCCGATGTCCCTAATAACTTTCAACACCCCGATACTTCCCAGTGACCGTGTTCGCAGCTTAAGAGGTTCAATCTGAACTCTCTGGAGAGGAAGAAAGCAAAAGCATCTTCCTGGAAGAATCGAAAGCAGAAGGCAACGCCGCAGAAACAGGTTGGATGCTATAGGTTCTGGTTTAGCCAACAAACTACACCTACTTCAAAAATAATGAAGGTGGCTTAGGCTGCTCCTTCTTTTAATGCTTCTGTAATCTCTAACTTCTGTTCTTTTACTTTGGAATGCTGCAACAGTGCTGGCGGGGCCAGAGCTGTAGGTTCCCAGAGTTCTCTAGTCCAGACTTTGTTATGATGCAGACCAAGTGCATTTAAAGAGATCAAAGGGTAGAGGACCTGCCTGGAAACCTGGGGCCACATCGCAAGGTCATTAATGGGACAACCGTAGACTCTGCTCAGGGAGCGCTGTGGCACCTGACCCCCCTGTTGTGCCTGGACGGGTAGGTGGGGCCAGGCACAGAGGGGTGCCGGCCAGGAGGGATTTCTAGTTCTCATCTTATTCCAGGAAAGGAAAATTATTAGATCCCAGCCGCACAGAATTTCATAAGCAAAAGTAATTATACAGTCCTGCTTGGTCCCTGACTTAGGGCTCAGAAGAGGCAACATAAGCCTGAGGGAGAGACAGACTTCCAGTCACCGACTACTTGGCTACGTGCGACTCTGTTTAATATCCACTTGAAAATTTCATGAAAGTATAAAATGAATTGGAGACTAAGGCGTGGCAGAGCTGAGCCACAGAAGGGTCCACTGGATCCGGGCGCACAATCTGGCCGGGGGGGATGAGGCCAGGGCCATGCGGATTCCCACCGCCCCCCCCCACCATGGAGAAGCGGGGCTAGAGGGGTCACGTGATGGGGGGCAGTCCTGCTCAGGGTGGGGAGGCCTGGAGGCACAGACACAAATGGTGCCTCTCACCTGCTAGAAGCAGCGCTTCTCAAACTTTAACGTGCCTGTGCACCCCTGGGGGTGTCTGGGAAAGAGTCCGGAAGTAGATCGGGGGAGAGGCCCTGGATTCTGTGCCTCTCACAGATCCCAGGTTGTTGCCTAGGAAGCTGGTCCACCCCTTGAGGGGCAACAGGAAAGTGAAGGACGGCCACTGCCATACAAGGAGCACCTGGTCCGAACCCAGCACCTCTGGCACAGCGGAGCACCAGCCACGCTTTCTTGTCCCTTAAGTGATTTGAAGTCTGAGGCTTTTGGGGCATGAAAATAGCAACCAGAGAAGTCAAAACCTTAAAAACTGAAGTGGCCTGTATCTTTCTAACCTCAGATCTGCCGTCTGCTCACAGGGGCTGCTGGGTAAAGACCAGGACCCTGTGCTGACCTGTAACGTTGTGGGGGGGGGGTCTCAGCACTCTGGGACTTTGAGCATTTGCAACCTTGGAGGCGATTGAGGATAGGAAATGAGCTTCAGAACATACAGTCTGTATGAAAAATGCTTAAAGCCAAAGTTCTGACAGTCTAGGCACCCTGCGCCTCAATGGCTCTGAGATCAGGCTGATAATTCGTGACTGTGGCCTGAGTGAAGGGGCCTCTGGCTAAGGGCTGCCCCCGGGACCGTGGTTCACTGTTAAGGCAGCAAATCCAGATCTCTGCATAAACTCTCCCAATTTTAAAATTCAGTTTATGAAACGCTGTGGGCCAAGTGCTTCTGGGAAGTAAAAATAAAGAGAGATAGTTAAGGCCGAATTCGTCTTTCAATTTTAAGTAGGAAGAAAGCACAGGAACTAGCCAGGGCCTTGGGATTGAACACAGTCCCGGATTCACTCACAGAAATCTCTTAACTGGGAGAAGCCCGGCCATCTCTCATGGACGTTACTGCAAAGACGAAGGGTGATGCTGCCGTCAGGTGGGAGCCGATTCCCCTGGCAGTCACCACATGTGACCTTCTCGAGGAAAACTGAACGTGGTGAATTTGGTGAGTGTGAAAATGCGTTCAGTTCAAACATTCCTGGAGGCAAATAACAGAAGCAGCGGTTTATCTTTGGGGTTAATAAGTGTTCTTGAAGAACCGACCTTCTAATTTCCTACTGTGACAGATCACAGAGCATGGACAGTACGTATGAAATTGGGCCACGCTGCTTCTGTAATAGTGTTTGTGCTGCTGACATGAGGCATCAAACCCAACTTGGTAGGAGGGTCACCCGCAGCGATAGTCCCACGGACGGACAGATGCACATCCCTGTTAGTGCAGCACGTGCTCGGGTTCACACGACAGTGTTACCCTTGGAATTCTTTCCAAAGGTAAGAGAAATGCGCTCACAACGGAAGAGTGCTCACTGCATGAATGGCAGACTGTGTTCAATCAGCTGGTACCTGTTGACGGAACAATTAGGTGTAAACTGTAAAGAAACAGGCAGTCGTGACAATTTAGACAAGATTCAAAACGTGTATGATGAATATGAATTGAATTATGGTGACAAATGGGGCGGGACTGTCCCAAAGGACGTCCCCACAAACCACTCCTCAGTGGTCAGACTGACGGGCAGGACGTCTGGAGTGAAGGCACGGGAGGTGGCGGAGTCCGCCATCGGAGTGGCTGCCTACTGAATTCATGGTACATTCTGGAAACTTCAAGGACAGCCGGTGGCTGGTGTGGAGTGCTAGGCGGACGGCAGTCAGAGAGCCACTGGGGGTGGCAGGGGCACATGGGCTCTGGATTTCATGCAGAGTATGGGGAGCCCCCTGAAGGGGAAGGAAACGCCATTTACATGATCAGATCCGGGTTTTTAAGAAAATCCCTTGAGCAGAGAGAAAGGGTGGGATTAGAGAGGAGCCAGAGGGGCCTCGGAGAGGCCAGGCTGCTTTGTGCAGGGGAGCCAGTGACTGGGCTTGGAGCAGCCGCCTCTCGGTCTGGATCCTGGCTCAGCCCTGTAAAGGCCAGGTTACTGCACCTTCCTGGGCCTCAGGCTTCCCATCTCCAAAATGGGTACAATAATAGTACCCATCTCTTTACAGGACCCGAGAAGGTAAAATAAGGGCACAGACACTTTTCATCCCCATAACAATTATGAGGAGGGTGTCTCTGGGGTTGGAGAGAAGTGTGGGCAATTTAGAGACGTTGGAAGAGGTACACGGGGCTGAACTTGGAGGTGCACTGGGTGTGGAGGGGGAGGGGTGTGTTGAGGCCTACTCTGGCTCCCAGTTTGACTACGGAATGGTCTGTGGGGAGATACACATTCTTTCTTCCGTCCCTTCCTCCTCTGCACCTCGGGCCTGAGCCAAACTGAACTACGCTGCCCGTCCCTCCAAGCCTGCTGTGTGCATTCACACATCTGCCCTCACCTCTGCCTCAGACGTCTCCTAACCAGCAGGGTCTCAAGTCTGTCACGTCCTTAATACACATTGCACACAGTTAGCCACAGTGTGGTTATCACAGAAAATTATTTTATCGAAGCAAAATGGATTCATAAATAACACTTAGCTCTGTGGGCTCAAGGGGGCAACACCCTTCCATTTGGAAGACATGAATGTGTCCATTTTCACCGACATGCTAGGTCTTCAACAGGCTGCTGTCTTAGTGCATACTCATTCTTATTCATTAATTCCGTGCTGGGAGAATAACTTGCAAAAAAATGAGAAAGCAAAGGAGACTATCAAAAGTGGAAAAATGACTGGGGAAGTCGCAAAAGCAGGTTTCTGAAAAAGACTGAATTTACACACTCCAAATTGAACAGAAACTAAGAAATCAGAGGGCTCACCATCTGGAAGCGGTAAGTCAAAACCACTGTCCTTTCTGGACCTGTACTTTTTCAATTAGCGAATGACGTGCCTTGTGCCTTCTCATCGCCCGGTGAATCCCTCTCATCTGTAATTGTGACGGCTGAATCTTCTCTTTTTTTGACCTTGGTGTTGCTGCCGACATCAACTCCAGGCCGTCGGAGAAACAGCCTTCTTGCCAACCACACTCGTTTCGCATGTTCCTGGCAACCAGGGACTTTTCCTAATAACATTTTGACTTTTGATTCCAGGATCCTACTCTTTTTCAGCTCACTTTTCCGGCTGGCTAGAGGAGGCCTTCATAGATTATTGAACAACAAATCCTTGCCCTAGGTCTCCATTTGTTTTAATTTTCCACACGTGGGGCAAACCATTGCCCCACTTTTGCGGCACCCCCTTTCAGCCCTGTTTCTTGGGGGTGCATGCGTTCCATACAACTGCTGGAGACGAAGCGATGTTGGAAGCGGGCAGAGATGCTGGCCAACTCTTTGCTTCTAACGACTTCATGGATATGGGCTAAGAGGTAATGTCTAGCTCACTGGCTCTCAAAGAATGCGCCGAGGTGCACTGGTGGGGGCAGCACAAAACTTGTGCCTGCGTTTGGATAAATGAGTGAAAATTATTCTGACAGCAGGGATGCGCTGTGTTATAGAAATATCCTCTAGGTGGCGCTGTGAGCCGAGCAAGGCTGGAGGGAAGAGCGGAGGGGGTACCACTTGCCACCCACAGTGTTTCCTCACCAAGTCCGGTGGGCAGACAAAGGCAGGTATGGGAGACAACGTCATCTCAGTATCCCTCAGGCTCTCTGCTCAGAGCTGTGACGCAGGACAGTGGCTCTGTATGTCTACCCTCTTCTCAAACAGGTGACATGAAGCTGTGTTTCCAATAATACAAGGGTAGAGTTTCCTAGGTGCACACACGTGTTAGGGAAAAGGTGGTCTGGGGTGATGGTAAACAGAGTTGCCCCCAAAAGATTCACTCCCCCAGGAAGCCCACAGCAATGCACGGAGTGGAAAGCTGTGAGCACCCCCTAGCGGCGGGAGGGGTGTGATTGTCCCCAGGGAGCCCAAAAGCTCCCAAAGAAAGGCAGCTCTGAAATCCCCCACACCCAAGGGACCACAGCAGATGACAGGCGTCAGAGCCCAGGACAGGAACCTTGTGATCTTCCCCTTAGCACTCTGCCTGGCCTGCACATTCACACATCTCACAGGACCTGCTCGGGTCAGAAGTGACGCCTGCTCCTGACGGGAACAGAGCGGGAGCAAGAAAGGAGGGGAAACCGCGCCGTGTTTCTTAAGTCCCCTCCTCCTCTTGTCTTCTGAGCCAACACAGGCCGGAGCTGGAAGAAGGAGAAGTGAATTTAAACTGGATGAGAGGCTGGAGTTTGGGTTGAGACAGAACGATGGACTGGGCGCTTTCACTCCTGAAACTGATCTGAGAGCTTTCAATTATTTAAGACGACCTGGTCCCGTCTGAGATTTCATCCCCGGGATGGGCAGGAGAACTCCACAGGGTGAATTCCTCGGGCACAGAAAAGACAGCACATTCACTTCCGGTTTACCCCTCATGAATCCAGGCCAGAAAACCAAAGGGTTCCATCCACACAGTATCCCTCAGGCTTTCCGTTGGCCTGTTGACTCTCTGACCCTCCTTAGGTCAGAGCCCAGGTCCAGGGATCAAGGTCAACCACCCTCAAAGGTCTGCAAGGCTGGGAAGTTACTCAAGCTCAGCGTGCCTCAGTTTCCTCACTTATGGGTAATGATCGCCACTCTTCATAAGGCTGATGTGGGAACTGTGTGAGGCACCACACGAAAAGTGCGCAGCGTGCAACTCAGCACCAAGTTTGCTCAGTAAATGTGAGCGGTAATTAAATTTCGTCCCAAGTGTCCACAACTTGGCACTGATGATTGCTGTCATTAGATCTCAAGCTTTACGGTGACTGAATGATCTTTTGTCTTAAAATGATCCCATTACTCTCAAGCGATACTGTGTGTGTGTGTGTGTGTCTGTGTGTGTGTGTGTGTGCTATTTCTGTCAAAGTGGATTGACTATGCACTTTCTGTCCGAAAGGTCATTCACATGACCCCATTTTTATTTGAGTTACAGAGAAAATATGTGGTTTCAAATTTCAAAGCAAACAGTTATGTGAGTGAACCAGACTAGAGTAAATAATAGAGCCATTATTAAAAATGAAATCAAACCTAAAATTCGGAGGAGAAAAATAGGAGGCCAAATCTCAACCCATGATGGATTCTTTCATGTCATTCTCCAAGGTTATTTAGAAAATGCTTCATTTTCATTTTGAGGTCAGTCCGTTATTAAAAAATGCTATGGGTTTCTTTTCAAAAATGTCTTTTTCCTATTTAAGATAATTAAAATGAAACAGAGAATCAGAGGGGGAAAAAAATCACATTTCTGGTCCTGTGTTCTTCCTTGGCCAAAGGTACAGAAAATATTGCTAAAAGAGGGCTACCAACTTGCTCCATTGTGGGGGGGGGGCTGCCTTTCACTTGAGATGATAGAAATCAAGGCTGCGTGTAGCCTGTGCCAAAAAATCATTTGGCACTACAATGGCTTGCTGAATGAAAACAACGACAAGTCATTAAAAAGCAGGACCCCTGGAATTCATGGTGAAAACCCGAGAGGACTGCTTGCCTTGTCCAAACAAACATGAAATGATCTTACGGGCAGCCACTTTTCCTCCTCTTCCAGAGTTTCATACGGCTTCACGTTCAGCTGTGAGAATGTGGGAGGCCATGGCCAAATTCTAAATGAATGTCAAGTTCAAGGGACCACTGTCCTTTTTTAAAGACTAGCACACTCGGGGTTAAGCGTCCAACTTCAGCTCAAGTCATAAGCTCGTGGGTGAGAGTTGGAGACCCGCACTGGGCTCTGTGCTGACAGCTCAGAGCCTGGAGCCTCCTCCGGATTCTATGTCTTCCCTTCTCTCTGCCCCTCCCATGCTCATACTTGGTCTCTGTCTCTCAATAATAAATAAACATTAAAAAGATTTTCAAATAAAAAATAAAGACTAGTACACTCACATCACAGGCTTTAGAAGACTTGCTATTTAATGTGGGTCTCAGTGTTAGCTGGGTCCCTTAGTTAGACAGACCAAGAGCCCCTCTCACCCATCTCAAAGATTAGGAACTCTAATAGTGGTGTGTGTCGCATATGGAAACACCGTGAGTGCTGCCTGATCTATCCTCACAATTACCTGCCCCCCGCCGGGGCTCTCTGGTCTCCCTGTGTAAGCAAGAGGTGTCAAAGTACTTGCAAGTGACTCCTGATGGCTGTGACCAAATCCACTGATTTCGGGACCTTGCGCTTAAGTTCTCCCACCAACATGGATTTTCAGCATCTGCACTTTGCGTACTGCTTTTCCCTTGAGCTCAGTCGACTTGTACTCTACCGCAATGGTAGCACATACATACGATAGCAAGGGTTAAGTGTGGCAATACAGGTCAAACCTTTATTTCTGAAAATATTTTTAATTTCTCGTGATCAGCTTTGGGGCAAAGGAGATTTACTCTGGAATAAACAGTAACGTGTTAAAATTGTGAAACATTTTTCAACTTGAAGGGAGAAAAGTAAAGCAGCATTTTTTTTGGACAGGGGGCCAAGTTCACTGTAAATGGATTAGGTAAAGTTTTTTGTATCACGTTTGAAAATTAACCCGTTCATAATGACCATTTCTTCTAAGGCATATGTAATTCCCCGAGGACTGTACTAATGCCTCTTACAGGTTTTTAAATTCAATCCTGCCGATCTCTCTAAAGCAAGTGTTATCCCCATGTTACAGATGAGGAAGCTGACGTCCAAGTCACCTAAGGTATTCAGCGCTGAATGGCTGCAGGCTGTACATTCAGGTCTGTATAGGTGCCCCTTGGCCCACCTCACTGTGTCACACTGTCCCTCCAGAGCCCACACCAATTATATTTTAGTTCCTAATAGTCTAGTCTTCTGGCTGTTTGCTGTTTAGTGCCAGCCTCCTCCAGAAGGGAGAGAAGGAATAGAAATCTCCTTAATTTTTTGTTAAATCAAATAACTGCTATTTGCTAACAGCTTAAGTGCACAAGTGGAGAAGGTGAAGTGTTTATAAATTGGGTTCCATTAATTTAATTTTCTTTCTTGATACCATTGACTGCAAATCTATCAAAGTTAACTGAACCTTGATGAAAATAAGGAGAGATATATTAAAAAGAACAACAAGCAATGTAAGACCGTGATTTCATGCTATCTTCCTACACAGGGCATCGGAGAGCAAGCACCACACTCTTTTTATTGTCATTTCCAGTAAAGCTGCCAGCCTTGCACAGAGTAGGCACTGAGTTGAACTAAAATGCTAAACACTCTGTAGAATATCTAGCACATTGATTTGTACTGCATAGACTCAATGAAGATGTCAGATAGAAGGCTTGGGAAGTGAAACTTTGAATAAACTGTTTATAAATTTGAAACCACACTCAAAGTACCTCCTTTTTTTAATGTTTAAAAAAAATTTTTTTTTGAGACAGAAAGACAGAGCATAAGCGGGGGAGGGGCAGAGAGAGAGGGAAACACAGAATCCCTAGCAGGCTCCAGGCTCGGAGCTGTCAGCACAGAGTCCGATGCTGGGCTGGAACCCATGAACTGTGAGATGGTGACCTGAGCTGAAGTTGGACGCTCAACAGACTGAGGTTCCCGGCCCCAGGCGCCCCAAAGCACCTTCTTTTGATTGGACAGCATGGTCCAATAGCCCAAGACGGCACAGAAACTGTTCTTTCACAACTCCATGGACACATTAGCACTGAGTTGTGTGCAGGGCACAAATATGGTGCAGAGGGAAATCAATGCAAGGTAGAATTTTAAAGCATAGCCAGTAGGTTCACTTAAAAGCAAACAAAATAAATGCTGCTGATCTCACTGGTCAACGAACACCTGGAATTATTTTCAATTTCTCGAATAGCTCTTAGTACAGCAGTTTTTAGAACGAGTTCTTTGCCTCAAACATACTCAAGAAAGAGAACACTATTTTCTCATTTTTAAGGATTCAGACTGAACTGTGGGACAAAAAATAATTTTCAAAATAAGAAATGTAAGCAGCTCGACACTGGTTTTTGCAGCACATATTTTAACCTTGAGCGTTTAACACATCTCACACAAGTCATTTCCAAACCTAGCACGCCGCAAGGTAAGGCTTCGCCACGATTTGCACGCGAAGTAATATTTTTGGGTCCAAGTGATAAGAGGCTCAGGAATGACTCATAAGTGCATTCGACTCGCCCGGGGCCCATTCCGGCACCAAAGAAAGCAACAGGCACAGGGCCAAACTGTGGGCTCTGGGAGGCAGCGCAGTTTGGAGGTGTCTGGAGGGAGGTACTGTGTCTGGAGGGAGGGGCGATACCAGGGACTATGAGAATCCGGGTGTGCGGCCACAGCCTTTCCTGCCTGTCCGTCCTCACCTGTCACCTGTCCCTCCTCCTGACCACGCTCTCTGATGCCCACTTCCAGTTTCTGCTCCCCACCCCGGAGGCCCCCAGCCCTCCTCTGCCGGGCCTTGACCAGAGCCTCCAAGCTGGAGACAGGGTCCCCAAGGCAGCTGAGAAGCCTTCTCTGCCCTCCCTTTCTGCCTCCGGTCCTTCCTCCCGGGCACGTCCCTTCTGGTCCTTACAGTCAAGTGGCAGCACCGTGACGGCTCCCCCAGCCGCGGACACCGGCCCGGCTCTCATCTGTCCAGCCCAGCACGTAATGCTGGTGACGGCCGAGTTCAGAGATCTCTTGCAGAGACCCTTGCCTGACACGAGTCCAGCTCAGGATGTGTCTTTGCCTCAATGTCAAAGCAGGAAAGCTAAAACTATCCAAAAGGCTTTGCTTATTTCCCCTTTTCTCTATTCCTGCTGCCAAAACAAACACACAAACAAAACGCTGCTCACCAAGTGGCTCTCTGCAGGTTACAGTCATCTCAAATCTATATGACAAATTATCTGATAAAAACTTTAAAAAAACTACAGACATTGCTGGATGAACAAAATGCATCTTACATGAGCTCTGAAAACTCTGCCTTCGATATCCGCTCACATAGAAGGTATATTTTTACTACCTCCGTCACGCTTTCACTTTAAAATGATGCTACCTGCCTCTATCTTGATCCATTTAAGCTTCTCACTCCTATTTACTAAAGAAAAATGACTCATTCAAAGTGAAAAAAAGGGAGCGGACCTTTGGAAATATTTTCTTCCCTCAGTCTCTAGCATTTTTGTTGTTGTCGTTTAGCAAGAAATGGAGTGTTCCCTTATTTCTTTTTTAACGGGAAAGGATTACTTTGCTTGTGCCCGAAGGTGGCTGTGGATGTTTAGTGCTTCACGATCTCTCAAGCTTTGATTTTAGCGCAATCCCTAGGTCTCGAAAGAGAAGAACAGTAGCAACCACTTGTGGGGTATCTTTCCTCTGCCGGACCTCATGCCAGACGGGATGGATGCCTTCTATTTATCAGCCTCTCCCAACAGGTGTCACGTGTCCCGCTTAGCAGATGGGGAAACTGAGGCTCGGAGAGGTTAAGGGGCTTGCGTGAAGCTGGTCAGTTGGAGGAGCGTCGTGTCGACCTCGGGTCTGTTTTCGAAACCTGTGCTCGGCTTTGCACAGTCATGGAAACATCTGTGTTGCAGGGAGCGAAGAGAAGCCTGATCTGGACGCGAGCCAGGAAGGAAGGGAGGACAGAACGGGGGACGCCCTCCTCACCACCCAACCCAGATGATGCCAGGCCTCAGGCTGCTTTCATGACAAAACCTCCTTCCAGCTGCGGGCACAGAGCCTCGGGGACACTGCGGTTAGTGGTACTGTGCCGGGGACAGACCAGGGAGGGGGAGTAAGAAGCAGGAAGATGTTCTGAAAACACTGTGAGAAGGCATCCAAAAAATCCGAAAAATAGGCCCAATAAGTCCAACTGTGGCACAGACAATATAAAAGGTCTGGTGGTGAGATCCTCCGAGGGGGTCTCAAAATTGCACTACACCCTCTTTAGTGGGAAATAATTATTTTAAAATCTTGCTAAGGAAATTACGGCGTCCTCCTAACAACAGAAAAATAACAATCTAGTCATCACCTGATGAGACATAAACCACGTTCTGTCTGGACGAAGGTTGAGCCCACCTCCGGGCATGAACCCTTGGGTCACGGAGATCCACTCCGTACGACAGACAGCTTCCTACGATCTCCCCGACCTCAAGGGGACAGGCCCCTAAAGGGACATGTTCAAGCAAGTTTATACAGACAGAAGGTCTAGAATGCAAGGAGCGCCTGGGGCGTCCCGGTTCCTTCAGAAGATGCTTCCTGAGCATCTACTATCCGTCAGGCAGTGAACAAAATAACAGTACGTAGGAGCTCACGTACATGGCGATACAGAAGAGAAAGGAGTAAAGTGCGTAGTCTGGGAAATAGAGCCCCCAAACAGAAAAACAGAGCATGGATCTAGCAACGTGGAAATTACGGTCAGCTTCAGTAAAACAGAGCTTGGCCAAGTGTGTGGCGGGGGCCTTAGGAGAGAACGGAAGAAGGAAGGGAGACGCCGAGGGCTGGCGGCTGTTTTAGGAGGTGATAGTCGGAGGGTAAGCAGGGTCAGGTGAGGGTTTTCTTCCATAAGGCGGCAGAAATGACAGCACATGTGCACGTGACAGGAACGATATGGTAGAGAGGGAAATGTGCACGATGCAGGAGTGAGAGAGTCTTCACACAAAAGTCCTGGGAACAGGAGAATAAACATGAGGAGCAAAAACCTCAACGCAGGTGGTGATACGGCTTAGAGGTCATGGCACAGAGGCATCAGAGGTTGTACGGGCGTCTCATAACTGGCCTGCGACACTGGAGAGGACCTTCCTAAATAATAACAACTCTAAAGGAATGGCGGGGGTGGGGGCAGGAAGCGCTGCTGTGGGTCAAGGTGGCGGGATACAGACCCCCCTCGGATCTGTGGGTGGGCAGGGGGCAGAGATTGCCTGGCCAGTGCTGAAAGGTGGACGGAAAACCAGTGACGTTGCTACCTGCTAGCCCGGATTATAAACTGCCACGGAGGCAAAGCCTAATAGCGGGATAGGAAGCGACAGCTCTCCATTTGCGGCTTCTTTGGCCAAAAGCAAAACATCTGATGAGTTACAATTTTGTGTCCTGTAAGACAGAGGAAGGACCTATTGCTTCTGTGAGTGTAAAGGTTACCGATGGGAAATCAGAGACCCCAGGGATATACAGCGCATAGAATAACTAAGGCACGGAGTCGATCATTCGACAAATACCAACCAAGTGCCTACCACGTGCTGGCCACTGTTCTGGGAGCTGGAGGTAATGATGTGAGTGTGGCATTCACGGCATTCCAGCAAGCAGGTCGCACACTTCAGAGGAAGGGTGGTGACGTTTGATGGCTAGATTCTAAGGAAGAACAGCACGGCTGCAGAGCCCAAGACCAAAAGGGGGAGAAGGCTGACTCAAAGCCATTCCAACAGTGAGACGCGGGAAAGGCATCTGAGAGAAAGAGATGACAGAGGACCAGAGGGGTAAGTAAACGGTGAGGAAAGAGGGGACCCAGAGCAGGCATGTGTGATCCTGGACGACAGCACCCACAAGAAGGGGCTCATGTGGCTCAAGAAGGTTCTAGGGTTCCAACTCTGGCTCCATTTTTTACCACCATGTGGCCTCCCGTCTCCTTGACCTTCCTGTCCCTTACGTGTGCCATGCGGATGACGCCAGGACCTACCTTGGTGCAGGGGGCAAGACACGTTAGCCACTGTTCTTTTTAATGAGCTGGAGAAATACCACGAGATGAATGTCAGAGCCGGTAGAGGCAATCAATAAGCAGACGGGTTGAAGGAAGCATCTTTGAACCATTAAAACTATCCTGAGCGGGAATTAATTCCTTTGTAAGAAGAGCGAGCTTTTCCTCCCAGGAAGCGTGTGTACAAACGCAGACTTATCATCTGCCCGGGAAATTTTAGAGAGGATTCCTGCAACGGGCAGGAGGGCGTGGCGGGTGAATGTCAAGTGACTTTCCAATAAGTCTGTTTCTCTGAAACGTCTCTCATTGCCTAGATTTCATTCACCATGCTCAGAGCAAAAGGACAGACAAAACATGAAGACAGATGTGAAGTCAGCAGAAAAACCTGCAGAGAGATTATCCTAAGGTATTGAGCACCGACAGAGTAATTGAATAGGTGATGTTAGGAGAATGGCAAGAATACTTCTAAAAAGCTTTTGAAGTCATCCGAGAAATAGCGAAGAAGAGGAAAGTGTGAGTGAAGAGGGCTGGCTGGATGAGGAGGGAGAAAAGAGGGAGCAGGACATCTTGTCAACCATGGCCATGGGGACAGAGCTGTGCCTGTGGGCTACCTTTCTTCCACGCTGTTCTAGTGGGTTCCTGATCGGCACCATGGTCAATTTCTTACATCCTTTATGACCCTGAAATTCTTCTTGCACAGCATGTTTCCTGATTCAGGCCGCACAGAGTCCTTTAAGCAGTGTACAGCCTCTGAAACTGCCCCATGAGTTTACGGGCTGACCAAGGAAATCGCCAGGGTGGGAGCCATTTACTGGGCTAAGGAATGATGGCAGGTGATTGATACCTGAAGGTCAAAGGCAGCCTCTAATGTGGTCAAGAGCTGGGTGGTTAAAAACAACACACCACGCTAGCGGCAGTATTACCTCTGTTTGTGACGTGTCAGCTTATTGGTGAGATCGTGTCCTCCCAAATTCTTTAGAAAAACATTCATCCACAACTACAGTTAGGATAGGGAGTCATTAAATCCTGCAACAGGACGGCCACAGGCTCTGACCTGAGAGACATCACCGGGAACCGCTGGATAGAGTGTCTACATCTCCAAAATGAATGTTTGATTCATGTAATTTCCCCCTCCATTAGCTTACAGGGAACCTAACTCCTTTGTGATATTCTTTTTTCTTTATCGATTTCTAGAGGGAGGGCATTGGATTTTTCGCTTTTGTTTAACAGCTTTCAAGATAGATGGAGGCTTTTAAATGTTCACCTGTTTTACTTACCAAGGCTCTCTCGATCTCTCCAATTACTGCTTCTGGAACACAGGAAGGCTAGAGCCTTCTTGTGTTTATAAGTACGTCTAGAAAAATACTTCAATAAATGAAGCCTATACACACACACACACACACACACACACACACACACATAGGCAAAATGACTCCTTTTACCAAACTACAGTTGATCATTAAATTGAAATTTATCTTTGGGAGAAACAGGTAAAAGAAATTGTATAAAAAAGCTATTGTCTATCTCAGAAAAAAATCTCAGCAATCCATTTCTAGTCTTTGGACAAAGAAGTACTCAACATTCAACTTCTCATTTTTCAATGTCAGATTTTTAAAATATTATGATAAATACTATAAAGTGACCTACTTCCCGACACTTAACGAAAAGTAACGTGTCATTCCAGAACCCATTTCTCCCATGTGTGGGTCAAAAGACACCACTGCTACAGTCATTCTCTGACAGATGGGCAAGGCTCCTTCTGATGAACGCCCTACTCCCATAACACCAAAAAAAGTTACTCTATAAAGTATCTATTAAATGTCGCCGGAAAGCTGGACAATTTAATATAATCTTTGGGCCCAACTCTCCAGCCAGAACTGGAAGGTTATGGTCTACTGGGAATATTCAAAATATGGCCTCGCTGGGAACTAGACAGCAAAGTGATATAAGGATTATGGTGGATTTCAGAAAGTAGGATTATCTGAGGAAGAAGCTGGTGTGAGTCCCTTGCTGGAACCAAGGAAGAGAGCAGGATGCCTGATCGCAGGGCGGACTTTGGACTCAAGCTGGTCTATGCTTCAGTCCTGCTTCCCCATGCTCTAGTCCTGTGACCTTGGCTGAGTAAATGCCCTCCACGCACTTCTACTTTTCCATCTATTAAATGGCAACAACACCACCTTCCTCCCAGGGTGGCTGTGAATCTGAGATGACACGAAGCATGGAAGGCACTCAGCCTGGGGCTGGATGTATGGGGGGTGGGGGGTATGTGCTCAAATTTTACAGTAAAGGTGTTATTTCTAATGGAAAGTATTAAAAGCACTTGGTAGCATTGGCAAATCTTTTCCTTGGTCAAGTCACCATTTTCAAAATACATGGAAATTCTAGATGTCTTGTTAAAACAAATGTAGGAAAATGAACACTGTATTGACAAAAAAATTTTTTTCTGGGATTCTGAGAGGCATTGCATTAAACCTGCTTAGCAATTTGGGGACAACTGACATCTTTACTAGACTTGAGTTTTCCAGTTTATTAATATGGTATGTCACTTCATTTATTTACATCACCCCAAATTTCTTTGTCAGAGTTTCATCGTTTTCAGCATACAAGTCCTATACATGTTTTGTTAGATTTATCTTGAACTATTTCAAGCCATTGTAAACAATAGTGTTTTTTTAAATTTTAGTTTCCATGTGCTCATTACTAGTATATAAAAATATAGCTGAGGGGTGACTGGGTGGCTTAGTCGGTTGAGCATCTGACTTCAGTTCAGATCATGATCTCAAAACAGTTCACGGGTTCGAGTCCCACGTCTGAGCTGTCAGCACAGAGCCTGGAGCCTGCTTCCGATTCTGTGTGTCCTTCTCTCTCTGCTCCTCTGATGCTCATGATCTATCTCTCTCTGTCTCTCAAAAATAAATAAACGTTAAGAAAATTAGAAATATAGCTGACTCCGTGTGATCTTATATCCTTCATCCTTGCTGAATCTGCTTCTTAATTCTAGAGTCTGGTTGTTTTGTTTTGTTTTTAATTTTTGGTAGACCCCTTGATATTTCCCAAGTAGACAATCACGTCAGACAATATAGACAACAAAGAAGAAGGTCGTAGAAGCAAGGTAGACCACATGAAACTTAGTGTAAGACAGGAAGAGTATCAAGCAAAACCTCCAATCAGTTATATACAAACACATAGAAGATTCTTTTAAAATTGACATGGAAAGGAGAGGCACTTAGGATTAGATTAGATTCTTAGGAGATTAACACAGGAGGAAATCTTTGGGATTCTGGGGCTTGATGAAGAAGAGGTCTTAGATATGACCACAAAAACATGATCCAGCAAAGAAAACATGGATACATTGGACTTATAAAAATTAAAAAAAAAAAAAACTTTTGCTCCATGGAAGAACCTGTTACAAGGAGGAAAAGACAAGCTATAGACTCAAAGAAAATATCGGCACAACATGTACATGACCACGAACTCCTATCTAGAATATATAAATAACTCAAAACTCAACTTAAAAAAAAAAACAGGTTGGAATCCAGTTGGAAAATGTGCAAAAGATATGAAGAGACACTTCAACAAAGAAGGAACAGGAAGGACAGAAAACATGTGAAAAAGATGTTCCATATCACAAGTGATTACGATCATATAGAGCTATCTCTACGCACTTGTTAGAACAACTAAGATAAAAAACGTGACACCACCATCATCCTGCTGGTGAGAATGCAGAGAAACTGGATGACTGTGTGCGCTGAGTGGGAATATTATTGGGTAGAGACACTCTGGAAAAGAATTTGGCAGGTTTTTATTTTTGTTTTTGTTTTTTTAAAGCTAAGTGTAGACTTACAGAGAACCCAGGAATTGTACTCTTGGGCTCATTCCAGGGCAATGAAACCTCTATCCACATAAAACCTGTGCATATTTGTTCATAGTGGCTTTGTGTATCGTAGTGGAAAACTAGAAACAGCCAAAACATCTCTTAATGGGTGACTGGTTCGTTCAACTTTAGCACAGCCATATCACGGAATGCGTCTCAGAAATCAAAAAGAACTACTGATCCATGCAACAAGTTGGATGGATCTCAAAGGCATTTCACTGAGTGAAAAAAGCCAATATCTGAAATCATATACTGAATGATTTCATGTATGTAACATTCTCAAAATTACATAAATGCAGAGACAGAGAACACACGCATGGTCGTGAGGGACGGGGAGAGTGTGCACACGTGTGTGTAAGGGGGTAGGAAAGGGAGACCTCTGGGATATGGAACAGTATCTTGACTGTGGTGATGGTTACACGACACTACACGTGTGATATAAGTGACATATATATGTCATCACACACACACACATCGTCCCAATGTCCATTTCCTGGCTTTGATGTTTGATACTATACTATGATTATATAAGACATAACCATGGGGACAGGGAGTTCTAGGAAACGGCACAGGGCATTTCTGTTGTCTTTGTACTTTCTATGAATCCATAATTTCAGAATAAAAAGTTAAAAAAAAAACGCCTTGCCCAGGACATAGGGCGGAAATACACAATCTGTTTCCCAAATAAGTGAACAATCACTGTTTTAAAAATAACACAAATTTGGGGCACCTGGGTGGCTCAGTTGGTTAAGCATCCAATTTCAGCTTAGGTCATGATCTCACAGTTTGTGGGTTGGAGCCCCACGTCGGGCTCTGTGCTGACAGCTCAGAGCCTGAAGCCTGCTTCAGATTCCCTCTCCCTCTCCCTCTCTCTCTCTCTCTCTCTCTCTCTCTCTCTCTCTCTCTCTCTCTCTCTCTCTCCCCCTCCCCCATTCATGCTGTCTATGTCTCTCAAAAATGAATATTAAAAATTTTTAATTAAAAAAATAATAGGTTTTAGTATAATAGTCCTATAAAGTAAGTTCCACTATAGAAATTAACATGTTTGTCAGATTACAAGACATTTTATATGGAGAAAGGGTTTTAATATTTCTCATATTTTAATATTGAGAAAACAACCTGAGACTCAAACTTTGGCCTCAAAATCATAAAAATGGAATGGTGTTTTCTAAATTGCTAGGAGTTTCTAAAAGGAAAGTTTGTCTTAAGGAGAAAAAGTGTTTTTCCCTTATTAGAGTTCAGAATCTGGCATGGATTATGATATGTTATTTAAGTAGTACTGGAGACAGGAATGTACTAACCTAAGAAGTTATTCATGCTTATGAAGGTACCAAGCTGGAAGTGTAGGAGATGAGATTTAGAGATAAAAGACATTTCATACATTCATAATGTTCTTTGAAATTGTTTCTAAAAAAGTGTTTTCAAGGAAAATTTTCATATATAATTCAAAAGGAACAATTACAGATCTCAATGATTTTTTACTCCAGATTGAAGTGCTTTAAACTTATTTTAACAAGAAATTTAAAAAAGTTAGCATTAAAGAAAGAGGATTTGGGGAAGAGATGAGTTCACGGTCTACAAACTTGAAAGGAATGAATCATTTTTTTCTTCTTAAATTCCCCAGTTTCTATGTAATGGACTTAGAACAAGATTCAGTGATTTCACATTTGGCCTTTCCTAAGTGTTCCCCATCCATTCTATATGTGGCAAAGTCAGTGGCAAAGTTTTACAAACAAGTGCTAAGTGAATTTTAGTTCTGTTTCAGTATGGAATTGGTGATGTAAAAAAGAAAAAGGCGATTTTCCTACCCTCTGGCACATCTTTAGACGCACCGGGCAAGTTTAAGGTGTTTCCTCCTTCTTGCCTTCATGCGCATCATCAGGGCGCACCCTATGACGGCGTTCCTGGGGTTGAAAGACTACAAGCAAAGATGATGAAACAAGCTGGGCATGCAGGGTAACAGGAGATCCCAATCTTTACATAGAGCTAGTCTAGGAGATCTGTTTGGCTTTGGGGACGAAACGTTTTTGGTGGACGTGCGACCCAAGAACGGATCCGGGACAACTTTTCTGAGCAATGGTCCGCTCTGCATGGTTAGCACTCAAGCTGAGGGTTTCACAGTAGATTCTGCCATCAGGAGGGCATTGAGAATCTCATCTGGCCCAATTCATTTTATTTCAGGATGACTGAATATCCTAATTAATCTACTGAAAGTTCTGCTGATATATGACGTGAGGCCTCTAATCTGTAGAACACAGACCAAGCCTAATTATTACACAAAGTGGCCAGAAGATGTTCCTTGGGAACCCTGTCTTCCCTTTTAGGGCTGAATGCTTGCGTTATTATCTTCTCTAGATTGACACTCTTATGAAATAACCAGGGAGTAAGACGTTCAAAAAGACAAGCGATAAAGCAAGGCGGATTAGCAGAGATGTAAAGGAGCATATTGAATTAAAAAGAACTGTGTCCTATATGGATATCATATCCTCCTCATCTGTATAGAATCAGAAAAATACATTTCCTATATAAATAGCATAGAGTTGAATCCCTGTCACAAACACTATTAATTAAGTCTGAACTCTGCGTTTATACTGTCTTGCCGAGTACGTCCATATAGCAAGAAACTGTGTCTCCTAGGCTACAATCAGGGCACCTATGCAAACAAGTCTGGCAGAGCTGACAATTCCTTCTCAACTGATCCTTATAAGGCACAAGTCATGTTAATTAAATAATTTATAATTAGCATCGTTGAATAAAATCCTCACCATTTCATGTTGATGTGTTATAGAATTTTGCATTTTCTGCACAGTGTCTTCTAGAGATGGGAGAATTATATGGAGAATACAAATAGGGCAGTTGCTACAATTTGAATAATGTAAAATACATAGAATGAAAGTGGGGGGAAAATCCCGAATGTTGCTTTTGGTTCAAAATGGTAGCGTGACTTCTTTTTATCTCCTTCCATTCCCCAAATCTTGTTAAAAAGAGAATAAAAGAATAAAAATGGCAAAAAAAAAAAAAAGAGCAAGAGAGACACAAAGAATAGTAGCTAACCTAACGAGACAGTGGAAATTACATCAAAAAGTGTACTGGAAGATCGCAGTGATCCGCGAGTGGATATTCCTGGTGACACCCCCAAAGAGGCAGGACCCTTGCACAGGACGGGCCCAGAGCGGGGGGCTAGAAAGCAAGCTGAAAGCACGGAGCCTGTGAGACTCTGAACACGGTACTGTTCGGACGCGGCACCCTGACGCAGCAGGAAGGCAAGCACCCCCCTCTCGCCATCACCTGCGGGACTCCGGGTGGGCAGCACTGGGCCTAAAGCAGGACTGAAGTGCAGTGAAGGTGCTGGGGGCTGAGGTCTTTGTCTCACTTCCTCTGCCGAACTCTCTCAATGCAAGAAGCAGAGCCTAAGATGCTTTCTGGGAAGGAAATGTTTCCTTTGGAAGAAATTGATCAGACCAGGTAGGTGTGCACGTGTGTGTCTGTGTGTGTGTGTCTGTGTGTGTGCAAGAAACTCATCAGCTCAGGTAGGTGTGTGTGTGTGTGTGTGTGTGTGTGTGTGTGTGTATAAGAGACTCATCAGCCCATGTAGGGGTGTATGTGTGTGTGTGTGTAAGAAAGTCATCAGCCCAGGTAGGGGTGTGTGTGTGTGTGTGTGTGTGTGTGTGTGTGTGTGTAAGAAAGTCATCACCCCAGGTAGGTAGGTGTGTGTATGTGTGTGTGTGTGTGTGTGTGTAAGAGACTCATCAGCCCAGGTAGGGATGTGTGTGTGTGTTCACGTGCACGCTCAGGCACACACAGAGTCTCGGGTAGAGGGAACAGGGCCCCTCTTGAAGTTCAGGGGTCCCAGTTTGGAGAAAGGTGGTTCAGCACAGGGTTTCATATAGTGCATTTCACCGTCCACGGCTTTTAGCTTCTCACACTGAGATCCTGATCTGATTCTCAGTAACTCCCTTTTAAGTGGTAATGGGCAGCCAAGCCTCTGACATGAAAGCCAGAGACCAGAATAATCAAGCAGAGAAAAGAAACCTGGAGGAAAACAAGATATTCAAAGGACATTTGAAGAAAACTTCAAAAGGCTGAGGAAATTATCTAGAGAAATAAGTAAAGCTATTGCAGCCCTAAAATAAAAACCAAAGGCTCCTTAAAAAAAAAAAAAGCAAGAATGAGAATTATTAATTAAATATTTAATTGAAATAAGGATTCCAGAGGAGAATGTGAAGGAACATCAAGGAACTTTTCCAGAAGGTAGAGCAAAAAACAAACAACAAAGTTAGGTAACGGTTAGGAAAAAAAGTGATAAAAACGAGAGGCTCCATCCAGAAGGTCCAATATTCCAGTAATACAAATTCTAAGCAAAGACAGCAGAGATTAAAGAGAGACTATTTAAGAGACACTACTAAAAAGTTTGTCCTGAAAGGACACAGGCATCCAGAGTCAGGAAGAACGGTCCAAAGACTAAAGAAACAAAAAATCCACCACACGTCACATCACTGTGAAATCTCAGTCCATCAGGATCCAGAAGACATCTTTTTTAAAGAGCTTCGAAATAGCTGTGAAATTAGGTGATTAACTAGCTCTTAACTTAACCTTCTAATTTCTGTATAAGTCTAATTACATGAAATTGAAGTTGGGGTTTTGATTTATTACTTTGCTTTTCTGTTTGGAATGTCATTGTAACTACTGTATTGTAAATGATGGGAAATAATTGCATATGTTAAAAAAACAAATTGTGTTATATTAAAAAAGAAATAAAATAAAAAATGGAAGAAAAAAAAAGCTTCGAAAGAAATACAGGAACCCGAGTAGCACCGGACTTCTCAAGAGCAGCGCTCGATACCAGATGCCACATGGTGCCACGTCTTCAAAATCGAGGGGAATGCTTGTGTAACCCACACTCGTATGCCCAGGCACTCCTTCCAGCAGAAGGACAGACTAGGGGCACTTAGGTACGCAGGGTGTCAAAAGTCCACCTCCCAAGCAACTGCACTTAGGGAACGTGCAGAGGGTATGTTTTGTCAGATGGCGAATAAACCTAGAACAGAAACACCCAGGAATCCAAGAAAAGAGAAGGTCTCCCGACACCCTCCCCTGCCCCAAGGAAGGGCCGAGGGCGAGGCGCCTGCACTGCACCGACAGGTCACAGCGCGGCAGCTGCGGAGAAGTTTAGAGAGTAACTGGGCCAGAAACGACCCCGGAGGATGAGAGCTCCAGGAGGGAGGCGCACGTGAGCATTCGTGAAATATTATTCAAAGGCGTACGGGAGAAGAGTTGGAACATGTGGGGGAGAGAAGGCGGAGGACAAAGGGAGCCCCGTTAATAACTCTATGAAACAGGACAATTGCCTAAAAGAAAGGAGGTATGCTTGTAGCCTATGGACTACCTGGAATGTGTAGCTATAGCACATGTTTTTAAATTAAAAATGTTCTAAATGTTTATTTTTGAGAGAGAGATAGCGTGAGTGGTGGAGGGGCAGAGAGAGAGGGAGACACAGACTCCCAAGCAGGCTCCAGGCTCTAAGCTGTCAGCACAGCTTGACAGCTTGAACTCACGGGCTTCGAGATTATGACCTGAGCTGAAATCGGACGCTCACCGACTGAGCTACCCAGGCGCCCAGCTATATCACATTTTAGAAAGAAACTAGAGATTCTAGCCTTCGTATAGTTTCTGCTGTCTGGCATATCCCTTGGGCAGTTCATGAAAAAAGACAGTGAAAACATGAGTTTACATCACTACTGCATTACATCCCCATACGGCACAGACTGAATTTGTTACGTTCCATACTTTCCACGCGAAGCATTCGTAGAAGGATGTCTGGAATCTGGGACCCTAACACTGCCTACGATCCAGGGAACCTTCCCTTGGTTTGCAGGACGCTACCAGACTCCTCAGACCTGCCTTACAATGGACCAAAGGTTTGGTGATGCTGCTCTAGCAGCGAGATGACTCAAGGTGCCACGCAGGCGTACAAGCAAAGGCGTTCAATGACCCTCGATTTCCTCCCTAAGCCTCTGCTCCGAGGTCACTTCCTCAGACCAGCAGCCACACAGCACGTGCACCCCCATGACCCCAGTCCCGTTACATGCTTATTCTTCTGCATACACTTGCTCCTAACTTCTTATCTGTCTCCGGCACTAGAAATGTAAGCTCCATGAGGACAGCACGGGGTCTCTTAGTCACCCCTGTATCTCTGGGGAGCATCAATCGTAGTCAAGTGAGGGAAGGAGCAAAGGGTAAGCGAGGGGAGACACATGTTTCTCGTAAGCCTCCAAAGCAGCTTCCGCTGGGCAACCCCTGAACTGGTGCTTCTCATGGGGGACACTGAGTCCCGGACCCTTCAACTCCGCCTCACACCGACATTGTCTGGACAGGGGAGGGGTGTGTCTGTGGAGCGGCTGCCTCAGCCGATGCTGACTGCAGTCACCCCTCCAGGGTTGCAGATCACTACCCCCTCTTCTCCCTGTCTTATGGCTCAGTTATATCCCTTTCTGGTTCCTCACCTTGGGAACCCCACAAAGCCCAGAAGCATCTTCTTAAGAGGCTAGATTCTTTATATCACGGCTCTTGGGCAGATAAGTCAAAACCTCAACAATGTGGGTGAGGTATTCCCTCCCTCTGAATTCTTGAGCAGATTATATTCGCTGTGGATTATCTTTATCTGCAGCAAAAGGGCAGCCCGCCCTGGGATGGGATTGCAGTCTGTGAGGCAAGTATTGTGACACCAAAATAAACTAAGAGAAAGAAGTTCACCTGTTGAAATACCAGACTTCCTCCCTGAGGTGACCTGCCTGGAATTCTCCTGGTAGATAACAGGTGTCAGGGGGGCTCTTCTTGGATTCCTACATCCCCCATCATTCTTCACCATTCAATAGCTGACAGGGCATTTCAGCCAAGAAAAGCTAGGTCAAGTAGATCCAAAGGGAACCACCCAGAAAACGTTATAAGAAAGCATCACGTTATGCACAGGGTGGGTGTAAAAGTGACTTCCCAAAGCAATCTCAATAAGAAAGCAACATGTTACGTACAGGGTGGGCGTCCCACATAATGACAAATATTTATGGGCACATAAAATTTGCCTATCTTCTTTAAATACGCTCGGACCATGTGCCTCTCCTCAGCCTTCTGATAGAATTATCAGAAATCACCTTGTGGAAGGTGCCCTTGGAGTCGCTCAGTCGGGGACACGGGTCTGGGAGACAGGATGTTTTGCTCACTGGTTTGGTGACTGTACAAATAGTGACTGAAAGTATGAACTTGGACGTCATACAGATCCTGGCTTAACTCTGGGTTCTACTGGCTGCACCTGAAGCAGGTTATGGATTTCTTGACAACCAAGGAATGGCACATACTACCTACCTTACCAGATGGCCATGGACTTACAGTGACATAACATGTGCAGAGCACTGCGCAGGCAGGGGAGCGCCGAAGGGCACAGCCGTCACTCCCGTGCACAGAGAAGGCTGAGGAGCAGGACAGTCCCCAGGAACGTCTGAAAACAAGCCGGCGGGCGGAAGCAAAGCCCCCGGAGTCACCTGAATCTATTCCATGACGACTGCAATGGAAAGGCTACCAGGACCCACAAGAAAAGGAAGTGCACACCTCAATCATTTCTCAAAACCTTGCCGATGAGAAGCAAGTTAGTTGGAGTGTTAAATCTCCTATCACAATGAGAAATTTACACATGACGATTTCCCCAAACCCCTGGTAAGGAGAAAACAAATTAAGATAAAAGGAAGCATGCAGACTAACGATCTTCAGATTTGCTACTTGATTTCCATTTGCTCCATCCCAAATGTCGGCTCTGCCATCCTGATATAATGGGTGTGCGGAGGGGCACGTATCCGCGTTTCTTCGGCTACTAGAGGACACCGTTACCCTCCCTGTTCAGATGAATCACAGATAATATGAATTCTGAATGTTTACAGTAACACACAGGAAAGCTTCTGCAGGAGGTGTTGAAATGAGACTCTAAAAAGGAGGTGATAAGGCCAGAAGCCCAAGTATGGTTGATGGTCTCCTAAGATGTATCATTACCATTATGTGTTTTAGCGGAATAAAGGTAAACGTTTTTCCCCCGTCAGCACCAAACTAACATCTAAAGTTGTAGCTGTAAAAAAGAGGCACTTTTCTAACCACACTCGTAAGCTCCAAAGGGGAAGGTTTTGGAGTTTTTAACCTCAATGGCAGGGAAGATATTTACAACAGGAGTCCCTACAGATCCTGCTGTTTTGCAACTGAAAGTCTGAGTGTATGGAGTGAAAGCGTGTCCTTCGTGCGGGCTCCGTGGAGGATCATCGTGGCAACCGGTACCCGGGCCATGCTTCCCCCCCAGGAGAAGCCCCTGCTGAGAAGTAACTGTTGGCAATAAAGCTTTCCAGGTAAGCTCGCCACGTAGCTAATGTGCCCGCCACTGCTCGGATGCCGCACTCTGACCTGACATTTGATCCCCCCACATCCGCAAAAATAGATGACCAGTGTGGGGAGGGAAAGCGTTCGAAGTCTGAATGCCCTGGAATTACGGCTCGTTTCGCTTTTCCTTGTCAGAGAATGCCAGAGCTTTCTAGCACTTGCGATGTGAGGGATGCCTGCTTCAACCGGAAGTACCCCGAGGAACGGGGATGGGCATTTCCAGGGCAGAATACGCTCATTCATCACAGTTATGAGAAATGGCGTCACGGGACACCACCCGTAGGCAGAGGAGGAAAGAGACAAGGAATCTCCTGGGATTATGGAAATGGAATTACTATCAATATACAGATTGGCGGTAACTAGGTAAACATTTTTTTAAAATTTAAGGCTCATGACATTAGTGCACGTAGGATATGGCTTTTTTTTTATATCTAAGGATCGTACTCTAGAATTTTTCGAATACTTTTTGGAGGCTGATACACAGTACCGCATAAGTGTTTATAGATACTTTTTGATTTAAAGTTTTAAAATGCTGTCCTTTATTTAATCTCTTTTTGTTTTCTAAAGAAACAGGGGGCCTAAGTATTTACTAATTGTAATGCAGATTAAACAGGGAAATTGGAAAACTGCCTTGGTTACGGACTATGTTTATTAATGTACATATGCATCAGGTGCCTAATACATAGGGGTAATGATTACAGAAATAACTCCTGGGTGGCGCTTACTGTAGGCGCCTTCGGAATATAAGCCTGTTACCTCCTACCACAGGAGGAGGGGCTATTCCTATCCTTTACTTTACAAATGAAGAAACGGAGGCCCTATGATGTTACAGTGTTCAATACTTTGCTCCAGAAAATGCACGCCCGGCCACAGCTAGAAAGAAGTGGGGCTCGAATGCAAACAAGGCAGTCTGGGTCCGCGCCAGACGCCTCTCACGGTCCCATTTGGCCAACAAAGAAAGTGCAGTACTGAGAGGCAAAGGTCCCCCCCCCCCCCAGATCTGCCATCCCCACTTCTGGCAGTCGGTCTGGGGCTCTAGGCTTCTCCGTGCAAACTGGGGCCTCTGCAGCTTTCCCCTTTCTACGTTTCCTCTGGCTCTTTTGCTGCATGTTGGTTCATGGGTTGTCCCACCGGGGAGTAAACTTGAACAAACCCCTCTTTGTTCCCGTATCTGCGTCCAGCTGCCACCAAGAAAGCGCTGCCCAGAATCGTCTCAGCTCCCGTGGGGTAGGTCAGCTTGCCTCCTGGTTTACGGCACTCACGGAAAGCACTTCACTTAGGTTCCCTAATTGGTTTACCTACGATCGATTTTTTTTTTTCCTGCTTAAGCGATTCTAGCACAAAAAATACTAGAAAATAAACCCACCACAAAAAAGGCCCTTTGCTTTAGGCCCTCCCGTGGGGTCCTGAGACATGTGCTTTCTGGCCTTCTCACTTGCTCTTCTGTAGGTCTTGAAGGAGCTTCTGGGCTTAGACTCCCAGGGACAGCCCCCAAATGTCGAGTGCATCGCACGAAGGAGAGGCTTGCAGTGGTTTGCGGTTAACAAACCATTCCTGATGTTGTACAGCCTGTTATACCCCAGCCTCCAGAATCCAGAAGAACAAGCCTGAAACAGGAAGTTCTGGACAGGGAACACATGAGGTAATTTACTTGTCTTTTCCTTATCTCTTCCCAACGGGATGAATGCTCATTCATTCATAATCTCTGGATTCATTATCGTGACACATCTGAATCAGCGTCTGGAGGGCGAGGACTCCTGAAACCTTCAGGAGAGACTTTTATTCTCCTGATGGGTTAGTGAACTATTAGAAGCATGAAGGAACGCGTCTGGTCTGAACGTTAGGGTTGGCCGATTTGTATGTTCCCCACGTGCGGTAGCTCGTTGCATGCTCAGGCAAGATGCTCTATGTCCAAGAAGGAGACCTCACTGAGGAGGGGTCTCTGAGCACAGTTCTGAAGGAGGTGACAAGGTGATCATGGAGACGCTGTGAAAAGACAGGTGCAGAGGCCTGAAGGCACACGTGCGGCCGGCCTGAGAGGAAGGGGGGCCACCTGAGGGGCATGACCACGCGATGCTGTGGGTTGCTAGAAAGACCAGGACCACCTCCGTGGGGCAGGCGCCACGGTAGCGTTTCAAGCCCAGGAGTGAGGACTTGGGAATAGGCCGCGGGGGCAGCGGGGGGGGGGGGGGCGCAGAACGGAAGCAGGGACCAGTTAAGAGACTCCTACAATGATCCGGGGGTTTTAGATCTCAATTACAACAGTGGAATCATAAGAACTAGTCACTTCCTGGAAATATACCGAAGATGGGGCCAACAGGATGGAGACATATTTATTTACTTACTGTCTGTCTCCCGCACTGGTATTAAGTCGCACTGGAGCGGCCTTGGTTTGCTTTGCTCTCTGCATCTCCAGAGTCCAGAACAGTACCTGGCCCACACGCCTATGCAAATATCCGCTGAAAAAGTAAAGGGACCTGCCAGAGTCCGCAGTGCTGCCAAGAGGCTACACCAGGATTCTGGTCCGGGGGTTTCTCACTCCCAAGTTCCAGTTCATAATTGCTGTGCTGTTCTGCTTCTACTAACGTAACTTTTTATCAGGAATAAAAGGTCCCCCCTCCCCCACACTCTAAGTTATACTCAGGGTAGTGCATTTCTTAGCATCTGAGTAAGGCACACACTGTATCATTAGTGTGTGTGTACAGTGTTTGTTGACACCTGGGAGGAAAGGGTCAGAAACAAAGGAAAGGTCCCCAGAAGCTCCTATACCCCCTAACATGACCCTAGCACGGCCCTGGTTAGTGCGTGCATGTGTGTGTGTGTGTGTGTGTGTAGAATTGACTGGTAAAGATACTATATTAATAGCAATTAGCAATCTATAGTTGCACAAAAGGACATACATGGGCAACTTCTTTATGTAGTTGCAAAGAAAATGGAAAATGAGCCAGAAAAGCCATCCTTAAGAAACTAAATGGGATGGGGATCAGGGTCGGCACACATAAGTGAACAAGGAAGTATTTTCAACAACGGTGTTGGTCCAGATGTGTCACCGGTTTGGAGGAACATGGGATTTTCCTAGAACTTACAGGGATGCAACCACAAAGGAAAACAACAGACTTTCCGGGAGAGAGGAACAGGTGACCTCAGGGCGTCCGGCTGCTCTAGTGGTCTGATGCCAATTAGGATGGTGTCTCGTGTTGTCCTTAATCAGAGGACAGCACAGCACGGAGTCGAGAGAGGCACCTGTCGGTGTAGATGGTGCCTCCGCCTGACTAGCTAAATGTCCTCTGGCAAGATCCTTAAATTCTCAGACTCAATCTCCTCATCTGTACAAAGAGATAAAAAATATTACCCTTCTCCGAGGATTAAGTCAGGATTAACTGCATTAACACATGCAAAACATGTAGAACCGCGCCTGCTCCTGTAAATAGTTAGCCCCTACTGAACACAGGCTACTTCACCTAGTGAGTCTGTTTCTCCGTTCCGGGCCAGAAAAGACACTTAACCACCCCTCCCCCGCCCCCACCAACTTGTCCAGCTAACTAAGGAGGGGAATCCCTTTTCAGTGTTTGAGTCCAGGAGGAGAAGGCTTGCGTCCTGTGCCTGGGGTTCAAAAGAGGTGAACCTGTAGTCTCACCAAGAATGTGAAGTCACTGTGGTCAGTGTGAGGCCGGCTCTGACGATGAAGGCCCCGGGGCCTGAGAACCAGCACACTGGGAGCGTTGTGCATAATGACACCTTTCAAAGAAGGTTCTGAGACTCCATGGAAAGACTTAATTTACAGTCGTAAACCAAAATACATCATTACCAGAATCATTATGAAATATCAATCTATTTGAACTGAGGAACCGCAATGATGTTTCTAGGAATAACTGGCTCAGACGGATACGATTTCTTGTCACAGAAAGCGGACAAGTTACAGAGGGAACCGAGCAGGACTTCTGATTCTGTCTCATATCGTAGTGACTCTGGGAAAGAGCGTCTCCCTCTACAAATATTAGTCTTTGAGTTATTAGTGAGTCTCTCCCTTCTTAAGGGACAGGGTATGCTCATTAAAGACCCCTAGGGCAGGACAGAGCAAACTTCCCAAGTTTGCAGATGACATTAATGGCAGGGCATACTTAAAACAGAGAATACCAAAGTAAAGGGACACGGGGCTGTGAGTGAGCATGAGCCTTTAAAAAAATGGTGAAGAAGTCACTTATACTCTCCTCTGACATTTATTTTCCATGCTAGCTAAGCTTTAGCCAAGACATGAATCCAAAGCAATTGTGTGCACGGATACCTATGAAACACCATTCAAGATCTGGACCCCGGAGACCCTTTTTTATTAATGAATCACCCCCACTCAGAGATCTGCTTCCTTCTTTGCAGGAAACTATAAAATATCCTTTAAAACCATAAAGCCAGATGATATTTCCTACGGGAGTGTTCTTGGGAAGACAAGGCTAGGAATTGTTTCCAGGTTTCATGGAAATCTGCACGCATCTGGAATGAGGCTGGATCAGGTCGGGCTGCACACCTAGGAGCTGGGGCCACAAACCCACCAGGGGGACCCCGCGACCAGGTCCAGCCCTCAGCAGCGCCCTACACAGCACCGGGAGTCACGGCCACGTGACGCTCGCCGGCAGGACGAGTGAGGGTTGTTACTAGACCCATAAATGCTCAAGGTACAGATCTGGATACCTGGACTTTGGAACGCTGGCTTTTTACAAGGTTATAGTCATGATTTTTCAAGTAAAAACGAATTAGAACGTACTTGTAAAAACTGATATTAATGTAAAACTTAAATATCACAATTTTAAACAGTACTAAAAAAAAAACAAGCCCCAAAGGATTTGCTTTTTGCCAATGACCTTTGGCTTTATGGGTAACTAATCTGAATTACGGGAATCTGGATGCCTGAAGGTGACTTTGTTTCCCTTACCTCAGTTAAATAAGACACAGAAAGGGCCTGCCACAATGCCAGGCACAAAGTCTGTGCTCAGTGAGTGACTGAGCGAATGCGGAACTGATCCCTCACAACTTCTCACCGCCAGGCGATCAGGGTACCCACTCGGGGAGACAGAAATTAGAAGTTTAGGTCTCTTAAGGATCCCAACAGTTTGTTTAAATAAGCATTTGGGACGGTACTTTTTCTTTATTTATTTAAGTTTACTTATTTTTGAGCTCTCGAGATAGAGTGTGAGCAGGGGAGAGGCAGAGAGAGAGAGAGAGCAAGCAAGAGAGCGAGAGTCCCAAGCAGGCTTTGTGCTGCCAGCACAGCTGACGCAGGGCTCGATCTCACGAACCTCAAGATCAGGACTTAGGCCAAAACCAAGAGTCAGACACTTAACTGACTGAGGCACCCAGGCGCCCCTGTGATGGAATCTTTCAAACGCGGTTTATAGACTTGCATATCTGCATTTGCTGATAATTCCTGGAGACTGGGTAACGACCGTACACAGAAACGCTGCCTGGAGACGTCTGTGGTTGCAGATTTCTGGCGACCCTCACAGCACCAGACTCCGAGTCCTCACTGTCTCGCCATTATTCTTGGGTCCACAAGTTTCCTAACCTCTTTACAATTCCTGCTTCTAATCTACTGAGTTCAAAAATAATTACGTTAAATTAAATTAAAAATTGTTTTTAAAAGTCAGCATGAAATGTAAGCCAACAAGGCACTGAGTGGGCAGTTGAGGAGCATATTTTGGTGCCTTTATATTGAGACCACCATTTTCTGAGTACAGCATTATTTTTTAAACTTAGAAGTAAGAAAGGTCTGAGTCGCATGCAAAACAAACGTGTATTTAGAATGTTGCTTTATGTTTTCAAAAAGAGATCCACAGGACTGTAAATAAGCACAAAACATAAAAGTATCTTCATAAAGATTAATTAATTCGCATTACTCAGAAGTCCAATATTTTTATAACATAAAATTTGTCAATTATTATAATCAAGTAACAATATTCAATCAAATCCGTTTAATACGATTAGAAATCACACTATCTTCTGAAAAGCAATGTTCTAAAATAACATTTTAAAGATTTTATTTTTGGCCTATTATAATTTGGAATCTATTTTCCTGTAGCAACTTTTATAGCTATTTAAAGACTAACCTTTTATTTGAGGAATAATCACCACCAGTTCCCCCCTGCCCCGCATGTCACTCAAAACGCCTGGTGCAATTTTACACTATTGTGGAAGTGACAAGTTCAAATGCCTGATATAGAATTGACTTTCAGTGGAAATCTTCTCAAACATGGAAAAAAATTACCCCCCCCCAAATCTGTCGTTCTAATCTGATTTTCTAACCCCCGTCGGTCTGTATTTGAAATAAAAGAAAGTGTTATACTTGATTGATAACACAATCCGAATCAAGTTTTGAAATTATTTTTTAGAAAAGAGAAAGAATCTTTGGTCAGAGGCTCTGATTTATGGTAAAGAAAGAAATGATAAGAAAGATAATGCTACCAGGTAAAATACACGCAAAACACTGTTCTCTTTATTATAAAACAGAATTAACTTTTCATTACACACAGATTAGAGTCACATTTCCAGCTATGATCACTTTTCGAACCATTTTATGGGTCACTGATTCTCTAAAGAAAAACTTAAGTTTTAACCATCTTAACCGGTTCCTTTCTTTTTTCTCTACTAATTGAAACACCCAAGAATGTCAGCAATAAACTTCATAAGTAAACAAACGATTTGTTTCCTGCTTTTTTTTTTATAATTTTTTTTAACATTTTATTTATTTTTGCGAGACACAGAGAGAGAGAGCATGAGCAGGGGAGGGGCAGAGAGAGAAGGAGACACAGAATCTGAAACAGGCTCCAGGATCTGAGCTGTCAGCACAGAGCCCATTGTGGGGCTCGAACCCATGAACTATGAGATCATGACCTGAGCCTACGTTGGACGCTTAACTGAGTGAGCCGCCCAGGCGCCCCTTCTGTTTTCTGTTTCTAATCATAGCAGTTAGTACTTTCTGGTTTGGGGCAAATAGACTAATAAGTACATTTCCTCCTCCAAACAAAGGATATGAGGATAGAATCAATCATCTGCCTTGAAGAGTTTCTTGAGTAAATAATTCTAACCAGCCCTAACGTAAGCAATGGCTAGGAAGAAGTAGTGAGTTCAAGTCCTGCTAGCCCCAGATCTCGGATTACATCTGCTGGATGGACGCTATGGACCTCCGGGAACCCCAGAGCTCAGTGGCACACCTTGCTACTGTCTTGTGTGGTTTAGTTGGTAACAGTGGAAGAGAAGAATCATTAGAATAAACATGGAAGACACGAGGTTCCAAACCTTCTCTGTGGCCCTGTCTCTGAGCCACTCACTACAGCCTCTGAATGAGTGAACTGAATACATTACAGTTGACTGTTCTCTCCGGGCCTGACTCATTTTCATCCTGAGCTGCAAAGAAGGGCAGATGAATGAGTTGAGGGCACTAGGGTGTTCTTCAATAGAAGGGTCACCAACCATGGCAGGTGGGATGGCAATGGCTCAGATGGCCACACTGGCAACCCCACAACCTTCTGCTTATTCTGATGACGAGGGGTGCACCTGCTGGCCCCTCTCGACTCTCATCAGTGTCCTGGGCACCTTGCCGCTGTCCAGGATCGTCGACCTCGTTTTCTGTCTGTCCTTCCACTGTCGCGGTGACTCATACATAGGGGCTAGTGTATAAGGAGCTCTAGGTAAGACCCCCCCCCCGCCAAATTCCCTTCCCATGCTGCTTGGCCAGTAACCAGAAAAGGGGCCTACACACGGTTAGCACTGTGCAAAAACTAACCCTCATCGTTCAGGGTCCTTAATCGAAATAGCTACTGTGCTTTAGCTGGAGGCCAATGAGTAAATTTAGCCCTTGAGTCTTTAAAGAGCTCTATTTTCAAAGACTCTCACCGTGGCCAAATACGTACAGCAGAAAAATACTCCTGCAAGTATGATGTTCATTTTATGAAATTGGATTTTAGTCTTTGTTCTTACTCTGCAGCTCCTCGGGAGTGGATTCAAACTTTCCATCAGTCACTCATCTGGTCCCCCGATACACTTTATTTATGGAACAAGGACCACGGGCCAGGCGTGGGGCTGAATGTTTCGGGTGGAGGCGGAGGTGACACGCAGAGAAGACAGAGAACTTCACGGCCAAGCGAGGAAGACACACAACAACCACACAATGTGTGATGTGCTCTACAAGACGGCGAGTGTTGCAATCCAAATTTCCTGTTTTCCGGTGACTTCCTGAGCAAGGTAGTTGTTCCCTCATGTAGAAGAGTCTGGAGCAGGGCTGAACAGGGCTGCTGGGTGGAAGAACATCCCTCCTAACAAGTGCTTTGGTGCATAACAGGCATCCCCCCAAACAGGAAGTGTCACAGTGGTTGAGAATAAACTACTTCCGGAAGACAGTAATGAAGGTAAAGAAGTCATAAAGTTCTCAGGAAAGGAAGGCAAGAATTCCTTAGCACTATGTGTGATTCAGAGTGACAGAATGAGAGAGGGGCAGGCATGCCCGCAGAAGGAAGGGTCCGAGTTAGGGCATGAACCCCTAGAAGCCAAACCAGGGAGGGTGGGAGTTTGGAGCTGCTGGAGGAGGGGGAGGGGGGGCAGGGCTATGGCGTAGCAGGCTGTCTTCCTGGCCACCAGGAGCGGCAGGCTGCCATCAGGAGGCCCGGGCTGCGACGCCCGGTGTCCCTGAGGAGGGGACACTGCTGGGCAGGAGGCCAATGAGAAATAGCCCCTAATTCCAAGTGGGATCCCGTGGGATTTGAGCCGATGGAGAGGCTTTCTGTAACATTTTAGATCGAGTCTGGAGTGAGGGCCTGTCCCAGTGGGGCTCTGGGTGGCCTTGTGTGGGCCTACAAGGATTCTGAATCTGGCACCTGCGTCAGTGCTGGCTCAGATTTGTGCAATACTCATTGCCCTATTCTGAAAATTTCCCTTTTTAAGGATGGAAGTAAAAAAAAAACAAACAAACTAGATTTTGAGAATTAGCAAAGGATCTTCAAAATCACCACTTCTGACCCTTTCTTTATTTTTAATGTTTAATTATTTATTTTGAGTGAGAGAGAAAGAGAGCGTGCATGAGTGGGAGAGAGGCAGAGAGAAAGGGAGAGAGAGAATCCCAAGCAGGCTCTGTGCTATCAGCAAGGAGCCTGCCGTGGGCTTGATCCCATGACCTGAGATCATGACCTGAGCCCAAATCAAGAGTTGTGTACTTAAACACACTGAGCCACCCAGACGCCCCGGACCCCTTTCTTTACTGTGTTTGTCACCTTCTCATTGTACCTCATGGCCATCTCCACCTTAGATTCAGGAAACAATCTTTATGGAGCTGATAAGTATGACAAGATAAATTCCACGATAAACAGCCATGTGCAAATTCACGTACGTAAAGGGGCTGATCCCGAAAAGAACACAAGCAATCCGTTTCCCTGCTATATGACAGTTGGGGAGCTGACCTCGGTAAGAATGGAAAAAGCAGTGAGAAAGTCCATCTTTCTACCATCAGGACCACTCTGAGCTCTGTTTAAATCAGCTTCCTGCCCTGAGCCTGCTTATGCCAATGTCTGAAAACACAAACGTTCTCTACACAAGGCGGTTCGTTACTGTACGTGAGCAAGCAGGCTGTCAGCATGAGGCCCCACGGGGAACGCACAGTGACGCAGGCATGCTGGTGGCACTGGGGACACTCTCCAAAACTGTCATCAAGGTTCTTTTCTCCTCCACAGACCACAGCACAAGACGTTAAAGATAACCCAGAGGCCCTTATTATTATTCATTATACTAACATCTTTCAAAACCAACCCATTTGGAGGTTTTAAATTACAGGCAATTATTACAAGGTTGAGTGATACAAGGCAGTTTTAATTACTTTAGAGGTCTTCAAATCAAAACGGTCTGCATGCATCGCTACGAGATACACAATGAATGCCCTCAGCTTGTGGACTTAAGCTGCAAACAAGATTACACTGCTCACCCGAGAGACTGCGGATATGAATGGTAAATCTAGTAATCACCACAGAACTGTCACTGAAACCTGCCATGTATAATCCAGCGATCTGGCCGTTTGCCTCTGAAACATACGAGCAAGGCCTTCTTTTATGATGAAAACAAAGACACAAACAACTTTCATTGTGCAAAATTAGTTCACTAAGAGCACCACAAAAACACAGGGGTCTCTGAATCTTTAATTTCTGGGCTTTCTGAAAATTCAAAATAATTGAAAAGTCAGAAAAGTCCTATGATCAGTAAGGCATCTGTTACTAGATGAAGGGCCTTTATAAGGCTAGGGTGGTAAGTGAAAATAAGGACAATATTAAAGAAGATGTGAGAACTAATTTTTCAGTAATAGAGAATCCAAGTGGCAATAGGATTTGTTCTATTTTTGCCTACAGATGGTGCTCACTTCTTCAGGGTTATGGCTGGAGAAAGAACCTTAGGGGTGACGGGGTGGCTTAGTCGGTGAAGCATCCAACTCTGGTTTCAGCTTAGGTTATAATCTCGGGGTCTGTGGGTTTGAGCCCCGCATTGAGCTCCACAGTGTCAGCACGAAGCCTGCTTGGGATTCTCTCTCTCTCCCTCTTTCTCTCTGCCCCTCCCCCACTCGCATTCCCCACCTCCCCTTTCAAAATACATAAATAAACTTAACAAAAACTCTATAAGCTAAAATCATGCAGTAGGTACTTACTAATCAATGGCAAAAATGGTGAGGGTTCTGTGGTGTTTAAAGTTTCTTGTCAAAATCTCAAAACTTGCTTATTGTCAGTTGTAAAGATGTAGGGAAATGACCACTATAGTTTAAAACACTATAATCGACAGCATACACACATCGAGAATTTTTAGTTTCTTGTGGGACTTTAGCCAGAGTGGTTCAGACGATCAAAGCTTGCCTTCTTCCTCTCGCCCTACAGGAATGAGGTTGAGCATCCTTTCTCTGCCTTGGTGAATTGTCACACACTGCTTCCAACATTAACCCTTTGTGCTTTCGATGCCACAAATACTCGAAGCACGAATGCGCTTCCCTTTAACAGGAAGTCGTGGACGGCATCACTTCCTCTGGGATGTCTTCATCCGGGTCACATCCGCTCCCCTCCCTGAGGTGGGAAGCATCCTTCGCTCAGCCCCTACTGTACATCTGGAATCTTGCAAACGATGCAGGGTCAACATCCCTCACGGAACTACTTCTTCTGTTTCCCTTCGATTCCAATTTCATCGCTCTGTAGCACTTCCATCCTGGTTGGCCAAGTCCCTTTATGAGTATCCATTTTTATAAAATGCCGTGAGACGCTACCAGGGGACGAGGGAGCAATGCGACTACACCTACATCTGTTGGTACACCAGCCGTAGATGCGCGGCGCCTGGGAAGGGAATGGCTGTGACATTCACCAGGAGCAGCAGCTATTTCTGTAGTGATCTGTGGACTGAAGGGCTGGCTACGAAGTATGCTCTTTATGTAGTTTAGGTCAGTATATGAATGTTGACTCAGCTCTGAACTGGGGTGTTGGGCAACTGTTTATATTAACTCAACGGCGTGACTGAAATTCACGTAGACTGCAACCATGTAAAGGAAAGAGAAGAGATTGGGCAGAACTCAAGTCCACTCGACATTTTTATTCTAACTCCATGGCCTACAGCTATTTCATGTTTGTTTCTGCTTTGCATACACATCCAGAGTTGAAATGACACTTGAATACTGGAAAAATGAAACACTGAAATGTAACTCAATCCTTTTTAAAGCAATGAAAATTGGCCCATCAAAATAATAACAAAATAACACCGTACACTAAGAACTTTATAACAAAATTCTCATTTAATACATAAAACCTTAGGAAACAGAGGCTTCGAGAAGCTAACTGGCTTGCCAAGATCACTCCCCTAATTGGTGGCAGGGCTATCATGAAACTCAGGTGTTTCCAGCTCCAGAACCTGCTCTTCAACCTTAGGTAACATGGGGCCCAACGCAATTTTAGAAGAATGGTGGAAGTCTCTGAAACCATGCCCTTCCCATGAAAAAGACACCACCATCCAGGGTCCCCTAGTTCTTTTTTCTTTTTTTTAATAACAAGTTTATTTTTGAGAAAGAGAGATGCAGAGCGCGCGCAGGAGACACAGAATCCGAGGCAGGCTCCAGGCACTGAGCTGTCAGCACAGAGCCCGATGTGGGGCTCAAGCCCACGAACTGGGAGATCATGACCTGAGCCGAACTTGGATACTCAACCGACTGAGCCACCCAGCTGCCCCATGGTCACCTAGTTCTAACTGCTGGTTACACTCTCAGGCTGCACAGCTGATGGTTACCCATCTGAGTGAAGAAAGGCAAGAAGAAAGATTTCTTTTTCTACAAAGAACCACTGGCAAAGTCTGCTTCCTAGTACATGTCATAATACGCAGTGGCTGACTGGCAGTCACCCAGCTAAAATTCAACCTGTATTTCCAGGAGAAGACAGACTTCGGTTTTCTCCATTAATAAAGTGTTTTTCTATCCTTTAAGAAATCACCGAGCCGTGTCATCTGAGAAACGTCTTGGAATATAGCTTCCTACAATGTGCTTTTCTTCTGACTGGTTTCATTTGCATCTAAAAACAGAATTTCAAATACTTAAAGAACAGTGAAAAAGGCAGTCAGATATGAATTTTTGAAAAAATTTTTAAATGTTTTTATTTTTGAGAAAGAAAAGAGAGAGAGAGAGAGAGTGTGTGAGCAGGGGAGGGTCAGAGAGAAAGAGGGAGACACAGAATCTGAAGACAGGCTCCAGGCTCTGAGCTAGATATCAGCACAGAGCCTGACGCGGGGCTCGAACCCACAACCAAACGATCATGACCTGAGCCGAAGCCGGACGCTCAATTGACTGAGCCACCCAGATATGAATTTTTGAAAACACATTACTGGAACACAAAAATAAAGAATATCAGTGTGGAGTAATTATTTCAAAAGCAATTAAGCATTACAGCATAGAAAGCTACAAGCAAGTTATTGCCTGTTGACTTTGAACAATTAGAATCAATTTTACATGTTATTTAAAAACCTACAATCACTATCTTTTAATCTAGTCTCACTCTGCCCCATGGTCTTCCTTGTCCCAGGTGCAAAGAGGGTGAGGAAGGAAATGGCCCGTATGTAAAAAGAGGAGTTTACATTTCAGTTTTATTTGTAGTTTCAATAGATTACTTTCTACTTAATCTTAGGACTCAGCCTGCTCTCAGGTGTTCTGCAATCTATTAGACTTTCTCTTTTTTCTTTAATTTTTTTTTACTGTTTATTTACTTTTGAGAGAGAGAAGCAGAGAAAGAGAGAGAGAGACAGAGTGTGAGTGGGTGAGGGGCAGAGAGAGGGAGACACAGAATCCAAAACAGGCTCCAGGCTCTAAGCTGTCAGCAGAGAGCCTGATGCGGGGCTCGAATTCACTAGCCATGAGATCATGACCTGAGCCCAAGTTGGACATTAACCGACTGAGCCACCCAGGCGCTCCTTCTTTATCAGACTTTCTTAAAACCCGTGTCATGCTCATGAGATTGCAAAGGCTTCGCTGCAACTGTTGGAGAAAAACAGGTGGAACCACAAGATTCCATACTACCAGGAAACATCTGAGCCACTCAGTATGTTTCTTAAGCTGACAGGTTAAACCTCGAAAGACTAGTCTTGGAAACAATCAAGGCATGAAATAGAAATCTGCAGAGAAGCAAAGGTTAAGGAGCCGGCTGTAGGGTCAAGACGTCTCTGTCTTCCTCCTTTATTCCTTCATTCTGCAAATACATATTGAGTAATAAACCTAGTGTTGAGTGAGAAGTGAGGCAAAGAATGACACAGTCCCAGCTCGTGACAATCCCTGCCCGAGCTGGGCAAGGCGACCACACAACTACACTGGAGTGTGAACGCCGTCTATGGAACTATGAGCAGAGCACTAGGGAAGCTATGAGGAAAGGCTGGTAAGTGTCAGGGAAGGAGACAGAATGTGCTGGGAAAATAAAGCTATTGTGACTCATTTTTGTCCCTTTACGGCTAGTGAAAGGAGTCAAAGTAGTGAAATGATGGGGACATGGGGGGACTACACCCGTGCAGTTTATCAAGAGTGATGTGTCCGGGAAGTAACACAGGTATTTTTGTATAGAAATACACATCGTACTCCACACACTGCATTAATTGGGTCAGCTGCTAAACCGCTCCCTGTATCCCCTCACGAAGTTTAATTAATTTTGAGAACTGAAACATGCATCAGACAAAATAAGAAAAATCTTAAATTAAGGTGTGAGGCCCTCAGGTATATATTCAACCCTTTCACTGCCTTGAAGGGGGGGGGGGTTCATTCAACAGGTCTTCTTTTTAGCATGCACCGCGCTTTGTAATACTGTGCACACAAAGATGATGCTGGGCTTTTCTATAGCAAAGTCTGATTGCGTCACTCTTCTCGCAAATCCCTTTACTGGTTTTGAAGTTTCTGGCCTGGGTGACTAGTGTCCACCCTGACTACCTAGTGTCCACCCTGAGTAATGGCGTGGCTAAGGTGTGAGGCGTCGTATGTGCGAGAAGGCGGCGGGCTCCTGTGCAGGAACGATGTGAACCCCACTCAGTGGCTGCGAGTGAAGGACAATGTTATGACCTTGGAACTCAACTCGTTCGTGCAAAAATGTAATTAGCTTTATACCAATACTTGCCCAAATAAATTCCTCTCCATCATTAGAACTCATGTATTCTGGTTTAAAAAAGTTTACATTAGAAATAATTCTTTTTTAATGTTTTTTATTTATTTTTGAGAGACAGAGAGAGACAGTGCAAGCAGGGGAGGGACAGAGAGAGATACAGAATCCGAAGCAGGCTCCAGGCTCTGAGTTAGCCATCAGCACAGAGCCCGACACGGGGCTAAAAACAATTCTTAAAGAATTAGCTTAGATATAATCTGAACCAAGAGTCAGACAGGAGAAAGCTGGATTTTGTCAGAGATCAAATTATATAAACAATGGTAAACCTCTAGGATGAAAATCAAATTACATAAGAAGAAATTGGGATGCTGCGAATAGATAATTTCCCAATTTGGGGCTCCAAAACAGAAATAAATTGATTTGTGGGAATATCCGTTTGCTGCTCTGTGTCGTCTTTCCCAAGTTCTGTCAGTCAGAGCCCCTCTTTCTTTAACTGAGGCAAGGTGACTCACTCCAAATTCCATGGAAGCTAAGTTCTCTGCGAGCTGGGAGCTGGGTCTTTTAACATCCTGGCTCTGCTCTAACGTAAACACATTCTTGAAAAGTGTTGGTGAAAATGTTAGCATTGCTGAGTGAAGGGAAAAGTAGAAAGTGATGGGTCCAGGAAAGTACCTAAACGCAGCATGAATACTTAAGATTTCCTTTCCTTTCGAGTTTTGGCTGTAGGGTCTGAGCACTATTTAAATAGAATAAAGAGAAGTTGGTGAGTACTATAGCCCCAGCTGACCTCATTACTGTCTCCCCATGGGGGTAAATGAAGCCCTGGGATTCCAGTAGTTACTACTGCCACACGGCTGGAGGGCACAGACTCATAGCTTCAAGGAAATGGGTACAAAGAGTCACAAACAATGGTAAGCCACTAGCTACCATTTATCACTTAGGACTTGGCCCTCTTACTGGGTGGTGACTTAAATTAGGTTAAGGATCTTTAGGTGTATATTCAACCCTTTCAAACTCCCTGTGATTAAATTACAGTGTACTAGAGTGCCATCAAGAAACTAATCCTTTTTTTTAAAAAAAAGAACTACCTATTCAAAAAAAATTTTTTGTAAGATGTTTTTTATTTATTTTTGAAAGTCAGAGAGAGACAGTACGAGCAGAGGAGGGGCAGAGAGAGGGAGACACAGAATCCGAAGCAGGCTCCAGGCTCTGAGCTGATAGCACAGAGCCCGACTCGGGGCTCGAACCCACGAGCTGTGAGGTCATGACCTGAGCCGAAACCGGTCACTTAACAAACTAAGCCACCCAGGCGCCCCTCAAAAATTTTTTAATGTTTATTCATTTTTGAGAGACAGAGACAGAGCATGAGTGGGGGAGGTGGAGAGAGAGAGAGAGAGAGAGAGAGAGAGAGAGAGAGAGAGAGAGGGAGACACAGAATCTGAAGCAGGCTCCAGGCTCCAAGCTGCCAACACAGAGCCCAACATGGGGCTTGAACCCATGGACTGTGAGATCATGACCTGAGCTGAAGTCGGGTGCTCAACTGACTGAGCCACCCAGGCACCCCAAGAAACTAATTCTTGAAATAAGAAAAATATTAGGTTTTGGAGGAAGTCACTTTATCTAGATGGGAAATCAATACAGCTCTAATTAATAATATACTGTGGTTTACCATGACTAAATATTCGTACAGTCTGGGTTATTTTCGGATTAAAATGGAATCATCATCTCATGGAAAGGTTACAATGATGTTTAGAGATCTCACTGTCTTTGGGGGGGGGGGCAACCAATCCTGGCCTAAATTTAGACACAATTCATTTATTTTTCAAGTGAGGTTGAGCTGGCGTGATTGGGAATGAATGGGCCCTCCTAGTACTTGAACAATCAGAATGTTAGCAGAGTGGCCCGAGGCCTCAATGCTCAAGCCTTCATTTGTTAAAAACACCTACAGCAATTGTGTTTGATTTGTACTGGGATCCAAACACAAGATCTACTTGTAAAATCAGAGTCGACTTAGGATATAAGACACATTTTGTTGTAATGACATGAGTAAGGGGTTGAATTGTGTCCCTAAAACTCATACCATGAGGTCCCTCCTGCTCCTCAGTAACAAAGAACGTGACCTTGTTTGGAAATAAGGGTGTGATGTCATTAGTGAAAATGGGGTGATACTGGTATAGGGTGGGCCCTGGCGCAATTGAACTGGGATCTTTATAAAAATGGGGAGATCTGAACACACACAGGAGGATGCCTTGTGAATACACAGGCAGAGACCGGGGCGACGCTTCCAGAAGCCAAGGAATACCGGAGACTGCCACCAGAAATGGCCAAGGACGGCGGATCCCCAGAACCTTGGGGAGAGGCAGGAACAGGGAATGAACCCGGGACACCTTCGTCCAGACGTCTCTGTCTCCAGAACAGAGAGGGAATACACTCCTGTTGCTGAGCCACTCGGCGTGCGGTATCAGCGCTAGCACACTAATACACGAGACGTATTCAGCTGAGGACAGGACCAAAACACAAGTGGCGCGCTGCTCGCGGAAGCACCCCATCGTGTGCCCTAAACTGAATTAATGGCTGTTCTTTCCCAAAGTATAGGAGGAAACACCGAATGAGATTTAGGAAGTGCTGTTTCAGGATTTAGAGCTTGGGCAAGGACATGAGCTGGATATCACAGGGAACCAGAAGAACCGAATCCTTGGCTCCCAAAAGATTTCCTGGAATCTACATGACAAGAGGAAAGAAAGGGACAAGGATCAGGGATTGGGGAAAAGAAAAGCTGAGCAGGCAGTTCTGACAGAGCACTGGAGAGGAGCAAAGCAAGCACAGATTCACAAAAGGTGAGAAGGACACGGGCACAAAAGGCTGATGTTCTGGAATGCTTGGCACTCAGGTGGTAGGAAAGAAAACGAAGAGATGGACAGAAATCAGTGAAAAAGTTCAACACTGATCATGAAGCACATAAAACACAGAGCCTTCATTTGGCCCGCTTAGGTGGAAGGCCATAGGCCACACGAGAAAAAAGAAAACACACTTAAGAAATACCGGAAGTGCCCCTTTCCATGGGGGGGCACTTGTGGGGAGAAGCACTGGGTGTTATATGGAAACCAATTTGACAATAAACTATTCTAAAAAAAAGAAATACTATAAAAAATACATAGGAAATAGGTAAGACACACCCTGAAAGTAAATGATAGTATGGTTGGATAAGTGTGTGTGCCTAATATATATTCATATCTATACACCTTTACACATCTTAACAACTAAATCCACCAGGGAGACCAGATGATCAGACCTGAATTCCAGACGAAATAGCAAGAACTTAACAACAACTAATTGAATGAACAAAGAAATTTTCCTCAAGTCTACAAAAGAGATTTAAGAACTGAAAATTCCTTGTGTTCCATTTTTAAACGCAGTATTCATTTTTAAATACATTTAAATATTTAATATATGGCAATGAATTACTATATAAACTTGAATATTTCTGTATATTCCTTTAGATGCCATTCCCACATTTTTTGCAAGTTTACTTATTTATTTTGAGAAAGAGAGCGAGAGAGCAAGCCGGGGAGGGGCAGAGAGACAGAGAAAGAGAGAAGCCCAAGCAGGCTCAGAGCCCGATGCTCCCCTGACTGAGCCGCCCAGGTGCCCCTCGTCCCGCTTTTAAACTAAGGAATTAACAGGAACGCAGACACTGCACACAAAAGCTACTGTCAACGGGGAAAAGTGAACAGTCACTCATCCGTGCAGGGACAGTGCGTTCGATAAATATAGCAAGTCTCCATAAGGAAGCTGAGATTTAAAAGACCAAAATAGTACATAAACAGCAAAGTATGGCTAAATAAAATTATGTTCTCCCAGATGACTCCAACGCCAAACCCAAACTATGATGGGGGAAAAGAAGGCTTCGTCAGCGGCAGGAGAACGTCGGTCTCCTAGCAGTGGTTACTCCGCCTCACGTGAAGCATTATTATTAATAAGAGCAAATATAGTACTTCTCAGATGAACACAGTCTATCTGTAATTTGAAATGAATGCTTTTCTTTCAATAATCACACATATTCAAAAGCCAGCTATGAATCTTCCGCTTATTTTTTTAGTACTAGTATAGAGTTAATGTTCCTGGAACTAGCCAGAAGGGCTTAGAAACTAGTAAGCACGTCTCCATGGTAACGGGCGGCTCTGCCAAGGAGAGATCAGTTCACATGTTTCCTCTAACCTGGCGACCGCACGGGGAGAAGGGAGACCTGCATTTGGGGTTTTCAGGGTCATGGTCAACTATGACTTCTGCTAGGATATTTATTTTTAGGAGAATGCACATGGCATTAATGTGTACAAGTTACCTAAGCTTAGCGTTTTCCTCTGCTCTTCAGTGTGTCAACGACCATCGGCATGTGCTCTGAGGGAGGGACGGTGGTGACAAAGGCGCCCACAGATTTCACTTTAATTCATGCTGTGGGTTACAGACACCTGGCTCTAAGAGTCTGACTCGGAATCCTGACGGAGGGGGCGCTGCACCCAACGCAGGCCACGCCCTTCACGCAGAAGCAGCCCAGAGTGGCCGCTGTCCAGCAGAGGTTGTGTGAGCACAGCCAGACAACTGACTGTGACAACTGACTGTGGGATCACCAGAAGGATTGGGCAGAAAGCATGGTTTCCAACAACCCGGAAATGAACAGTCCGCACTTCCTCAGGAAGGGCGTCTTCCTTAGAGATCTTCTCCCTAAAGGACAAGTTCTCATTCTGCTTTGCTTCAAATATAATTCCGGGCGGAGAGGAGCAGGCAAATGTCCTTCTCTTTTGTCTTACAATGTTCGCCTTCTGGAGTGGCATTACCTTTTGGCCTATGACAGAGGTTGAACGGTCAAGGGCTCACTAGACGTTGGTGAAGGCAAGGCCACACTTACAATGCACAGCTGCCCCCAACCAGAGAGTGGTCCCACAAGGATGGCACTTGCGTGTGTCGGTTTCCTCACCTGTACGAAGGGCGTGTTGTGAGGATGAAGTGGGAAAATCCAGGTAAATGCTTAAAATGGGGCCAGGAGCATAGCCAGCATCCAACAAATGTCGGCTGCTATATATTATTACCGTTGATGCTGCTAGTATTGTTAATAGTAAAGCTGAGGTAGGCTCTCCTGCGAGACCTTGGGAAAAACTCAGGTCAATCTTATAAATGAGATGAGAACACAGAGATTTTCAAAGGCACTCTCCAAAACACTATCTTCATTTTGAATAAAACTAATTAACTGAAGGTGTTTCCCAAATCTTACTAAGGTAATGATACATTTGGGGAGAAACACAGAAATCGTACTTCAAATGTGTAAAGAATAAAATTTTCTAGAAGATGACCTAATGGCAAAAGTACGTTTTTAACGTAGCAGTTAGTTTTGGTGGTATTTTACTTCTGTGAAACGCTGTCTTCTAAAAGATGACCGCCTGATCTAAAAATAGAGGACTATGTGAACTTTTAATATGAATAACCAGCTTAGAAGTAAAACTTATCAAGGCACACCCACATTGTATCTATTTCTCAAATTACCTGTATCTGATCATGACAGTGTTAAGATGGTATGGCTTTCTCCCGCCCAGTGAATGTGTTGTCAAGTTGCCATAATTATTTTTGTCTTTGTTTCGGTCACAACCTATTTATCATGCCAAATAGAATAACTGCAAAGCAGAGCCATGGATATTAATCAGAAAAAAAAATGACCAGGGAATGAAACGTACTTTGGCCAGTAAAGTTACTATCTCTGGACTCAACTCTTATTCCAGTTTTTTGTGTGGAAAGCAGAACTCCTAAAACTAAGGTGCCCACAGAAAGATCAAACCGTGAAACTAAATTACTGCGAACTTAAAATGCAGCGTTTTAAGCACTACACTGAGAGAAACAGCCGTCACAGAGAAGCAGGAAACATCGAAACAGATCCCTGGTGTGAATGATCAGGTTGGCAGAGATCTGGAATGTTCTCAGAACCGTAGAGATTACAGCTTAGCCACAGATGACCTTCATGTGATGAAATACTTTATGATGCTTGTCCCCTGAAGTTCACTGATTCACGTGGATGATGCACAAAGGCAGCAACTGATAGACGGTATCAAGACCACAGAGTTGATGTGAAATAAAACCACTCATCTGCGAAGGTTTTATTTTAGCTTCTCCCAACCCTTTGTTGGAACAGTTGATTGTCATCCTAAAACCTCAACCCTTTACTGCGGAGATTTCACTACCGCGAAAGGAATATTCATGGCGCTAGCTCTGATCCTGTCAAAGGCAGTATTTATGTACCCAGGAATATAAAACTGTTGTAACAAGGAAAAATGTCGCAGATTTACAAGGGATCAAATTTACAAGGTAGCAAGTTGAGGTGCCTGGGTTTCATCTTGTAAACCCTCTGATCAGAAAGGTAGCAGGAAAAGCAGAAAAATCTGTCCTTGATGGTTTTCAGATAAAATATCACTTCTCCTTGGAACGTGGTCCTAATTCTTGTTCCTCCTTGCGTTTAAGATGGGGAGGCACTAAGCACCAGACATAACTTGGAAGCAACGCTCAGGGTTCTTGGGATGACCATGAACACTCTAGTGTGTGCAGTTAACGGACAATCATGTCTTTCTAAAGGATGGAAAATGGAGACCATGCGATTCGGTTTATTAAACTAAGTGTTCATTGCACCCCATAAAAAGAAGTATACACAATCCCCCTACTCACGGACACAGAGAGTGGATTATGGAAAGAAAAAGGAGTTACTTCAGAACTTAACTACAGAAGATGGGGAATCTTATCTGGAAATTTCATTTTATTATCGGAGTTCCAAACTGGATGGGTGACTTGAAAACACTTAGGCCTTGATAGAACTGGAAATTCATCAACTCAGTAAAACAACAAAGGCAGCTCTGAAGTGCCTGGGTAACTGGGGAAATTTCACTGTTACATACAAACTAACAGAATATGTGCATGCACATAGCAAATGAGATTTAATGAAAAAACCAAAAGGTGTGATTATCTTTTTAAATTAATTATGAAATTATTTCTCATCCTAGCACTCTCACGGGTATAAAATAAGTAATATTTTAAATTTATTTTTAATGTTTATTTATTTTTGAGAGAGAGTATTTTTGAGAGTGTGAGCAGAGGAAGGGCAGAGAGAAATGGAGACACAGAATCCCAGGCAGGCTCCAGGCTCTGAGCTGTCAGCACAGAACACGACATGGGGCTTGACCTAACGAGCTGTGAGATCACGACCTGAGCCAAGTGAGCTGCCCAACCGACTGAGCCCCCCAGGTGCCGCATAGGTAAATTTCTGATATTCTTGGCACTGCTTAAAATATATACTATAATGAAATTTAGTTTTTTAATTTAATTCCACCTTAGCAAACATTTCTTGGGCCCCTCTCATGAGCCAGGTGCCATTCTAACCATGAGGGATACAAAACTGATACCTGGGATCTGTCACTGAGGAGGTCAGATTAGAGAGGGAAAGAGATACCACTGGGATTGAGAGGGTTGATCTCAGTGCAGAAATAAAGCATGTAAGAGTGCGAAACCACGCAGGAGGAGCACGTGGGGGGAAATCACAGAGCCAAGGGTAACAAAGCCTTCCTAGAAGAAATGACGTCTGAGCAGACTCTTAAAGCTGAGTGTCAGGCCAGGAGCAGTCTCAACCCAAGGCCAAGAGACCAAGAACCTGGTACTCATAGAGGCAGTAAGTCCTTTCATGATCCTACAGGGAAACCTTGACCATCATGGGGAAACTTTTATCTGCAGTGAAGAGGCCTGAACTTGACCTTGTAAGTGATGGGAGCCAGTGGACAGTGGTGAGCAGAAAGCGACCTGCCACCTGAAATCACCTGTACCCTGGAGTATGCAGGTGAGGAAAGATCTGGGCAGGTGAGGAAAGATCTGGGCAGGTGAGGAAAACAGCAAAACCTCAGAGAAGGTAGGGCCAGGGCTTGAAGGAGGTACGTGGTATCGAGCGAGGGATCAGGGAGTCTTACTCCTGGGAGCCCTGTTGGCCTCACCCAACAGAAACATGGTCGGAAAGCCGCAAATTAATTTAGTAAGCCAAATCATACTTTCCCACTGACAACTTACGCATGTTTATATTAATTTCATTGATTTTTAAGTTGGCCCTGGGCCCTAAAGGGTAGAACTCAGAATGTAATAAGAACCTGGGCATTCCTGAGTCTTCAAAGCATTTTTGCAGCTGCAGAAGTCGTCTTTAAAGTAAAGGCCGTGTGGAATATTGGTGTGTAAAACAGAGACACACGGTGGTTTGGGCTGAGGCAGAGCCTCAAATCTCAGTGCCCCACCAGCCTGGGAACCTCTGTCCTCCAGGGAACGGTACTGAGAACCACTGATGACATTCAATTCATCCATTCTACTGATGAGCCAATGAGGTCTCCTCGGTAGAGGTCTTGTTTCAGAGTTGTGATGTAGGAGACAGATGGGTTTACATGCCGGCTTTTCCAGTTATGAGCCGTGTTACTTTGAGACATCTCTTTTCTTCTATGCTTCTGTTGCTCATCTATAAAGTTGAGGTGACAGAGCCCCCCAACTCCTCAAAGCGTAAGTTTTTTGTAAATAAAATGTGTAAGTCTATGAAAAAAAAAAGGAAAGCAAATTGCCAGCCTCCAATCAGAGAGCTGGCAGCAAAGCCCAAGGACCGGAGTCCCAGGCGGCTGGGTGGTCCATCCAAGGCCTCCTCCCCTTCAGGGTAAGGATGGAGGTGACGGAGAGCACCGGTCTCTTTGAGGCTACGACATAACAACCAGCCTGGAGTGGAACTCTTGTTGGCACCACAGCAGTGCTTTTATTCAGAGAATCCTTTAGTAAATCGAATATGCCAAAAGAATATGGTTTCTAAATAGGAAGAAAACATTTAGCTCCAAAGTCTGAGATCTGGTTCACAAACCATTATTCTTGACACACTTTGGCTGCACCTGCAGCCCAACACGGCTGGTCTCTTGTCCCCCGATCACCTGCTCTGTTCCAACAACTACCTGTGACGAGAATGAAAAGAGATGACGCGTAAAGGCTTCCAGCCTGATTGGCGCCTGAAAAGTGCCGAGGAAATGCTAAGCCAAACACCGGTTCCACAACCTTCTGCTCGTGCCCCATATCTGTCCATTAACATTCCACGGTCTTCACTGGGAAACATACCAGCATTAACATGGACTCTCGAAGCATCGTCATCCGTTACTGACCAGTGAGGAGACTGGAGATAAGAGAAGGCAGTTTGTAAAGTATTTTACACAGCAATAATGCGTGGGTTTGAAACAGAGGTAGCATCCTCCACCCAATATCCTAAGAAGTGCACGGTGGTCTTACTTATGTATGAGACAAAGTGTCAATGTCATGGCTACTTAGTACTTTAAAATATAAGAATGTTTTAGGGGCACCTGGATGGCTCAGTTGGTTAAGCGTCCAACTTCAGCTCAGGTCATGATCTCTCGGACCGTGAGTTCGAGCCCTGTGTCAGGATCTGTGCTGATAGCTCAGAGCCTGGAGCCTATTTCAGATTCTGTCTCTCCCTTTCTTTCTGCCCCTTTCCCACTCATGCTCTCTCTCTCTCTCTCAAAAATAAATAAACATCAAAAAATTTAAAAAATATATAAGAATGTGTCAGCCAGGATTTCAAAACCAGGTTTCAATAGTCATAAAACATGAGATCGACTGGATGTAAATGACTAATAATCACACGGTGCTCTGAAATACAGTTGTTGGGTTTGAGATTAATTCATGATGTCAAGTGTCATTCATACAATGAGGAACCCCAAAATGCTGCAGATCTAGCATAAAGTGTCCTCAAGTAATCACTTCCTGTTTCCTAGGGAGAGACTTAAAGTCACATATTCACACAGTATTACTTAATTGCACTTTAGCATCTCTTAATCGAAAGCTCAGTGGCCAAAGGATGTTAAGAATAAGAGAGAGACGCTCTTATAGGCTCCAAATGAGGCCATCTGCTTTGGTCTGGGGCTCCTGGAGACTGGCTGAGGATGGCTGGAGAGTCACTTACAAAGACAGGAGCCCTGCACACGGCTGATGAACAGCAAGGTAGTGGGCAATTCCTCATTTGCAAACAGGCAGCATCAAGGAACGAGGCAAGGAGTCAGCTACGTGGAAGCTCCATGCAGCCCGTTACATAACAGGGACAAGTTCCGGGGAAGGTGCAAAGTAGACAAACACACACGGTGGAGGAGAGGAAATGAACACAGTCTCCAAATGCCTTATGAATAAATATGCCAGGTGTATTCTGAGCTAATTTACTACATTCTCTAAAAACTCCTAATGTAAACCCTTCTCAGCCCCAAGTTCAACAAATGCATGCGTCTTTCTGGATCACAACACGCCGATGATCAAAATCTTAAATTAATGAGGGTCTTGGCTTTCTAACATCTCCTCATTGATTAAATTGTATGAAGAAAAGAAGGGGGGGTCTTAAAAGTATAGCATGAAATGAACTACAAACAAAACTAGGAGAGTAAAAGTAAATGAAACCCTGCTGTCAGGGTTCTGGAACAAGACACAGTCACATATCAATCCCGATCCTGGCTCACCGGGGATGACATGGTGACAAGACTCCATGCTTAGGATCTAAGGCTATTGGGTGGGGATATTTACCACGGTCCCAGCAATGAAGTATAAAAACCCCACTGGCACCTTGGTGGGGTGATCCACATTAACAGACGGAAAGAACAGCTTCACAGCCCCCTCTCTACCTGGGAGAGATGGAGAGTGGTAGGGTAGAACAGGTGTTCAGCTTTTCAGTGAGAGGCCACGATTTTAAAAAATGAGATTCAAGTCCACTGCTAACTGGATGGATTTTATAAGATCACTTAAAATCAGAAACTCTGACCCTACGGATGGGCCAGCCGCCTTTAGAATGATGCTTGGACACAGTATGTCTGTTAACTGGGGTGTGTACCATCAATACGTTGCACCTCCTCCTTTGCGCCTGGGCTCTGAGATGGTCAGCCAGCAAGGTCTAGTCACAAGCACACCTCTCAGGAAAGATAGCCTGGAGGTTTCCGACGACACAGAGAACAGACCCTTGGCATTCACAGACTATTCAACGATCTGTGAGAATAGACCAAAGGTTCGAATACCCAGTTCAGTGGTCCTGGGATCTTTCATGGGTCATGGAGCCGAGCTATTCTCTTCTTGCATGTAATCAGGGCATCTGTTCTGCCTAAAGTCCATCATTTTCCTCCATCTTTTCACATTTTCTTTACAACCAACCCCCAGATGAGCAACTGACACTCTTCTCAAAATTTTTCAAACATAAATTTTTTATCCCTTCACAAGAAAGACTGAGACTGTCGATGTCTCAAGGGCAGAGAAGGTTTCTTAGACCCATTAAGTCCCCACGTGCACTAGGCAGTGAATTCCTTTTTTTTTTTTTTTCCCAAAGGAAAGGATGAATGGGTCAACACACAGGCAGAACGAGAGGCCGGGGGAGTGTGAACAGTAGGCACTGGTGTGCTCCTTCCTTATTTTCCATCAGCGCTGAGGTAAGTCTTTTGAGGTGGTACTTCCCCCAAATCGTAAATTAAGGCAATTATTGAACTTGGGGCCAAGCACAAATAATTGAGCTTTTGAATGTTGAATCTGTGAGTCCCTAGGGAACACAGACTTTGCACTAAAGAACAGAACTGGATCTAAACTAAATTTTGTAAACAAAACCCTATTTAAATGCAGTTGAGGAGTCAAGATTTAAAGAGCCTTTTGAGAAATCTAATTATGCCTTGGTTGCTCCCGAGTTTGACGGGCATAAGTTTAAGCTCAACTTCTCACCATAATGTCCCACTATAACTCGCTACAAAGAACTCAACTTTTCCTTTTCTTCTCTTTCTTTTTTTCTGACTTCATTTTCTCCTTTCTTCTCTCACATGCAGACTGTGTCTTTGTCTTTCGGTGAAGTGATGTCACTGTCCCGTTAACCCCGCCTGCTGCCACACCTTGAGTCTGCAGAGGATGCAGATACTTGCTGTCAAACTGCAGTATTCTGGGGTTTTTCCACTGTATGAATGACACCTGACATCATGCATTAACCTTAAATCCAACAACTGTATTTCAAAGCACCTTAGGATCACCAGACATTCACATCCAATCGATCTTGTTTTATGATTGTTGAAGCCTGGTTTCGGTGTGGAAAAAGGCAGGTGAGAGACCTACAGTGACTTTTTTCTTTATAGGCAGAGAAGGCCCTTGAGTCCTTTTTTTTTTTTTTATTTATTTAATAGTTTATTGTCAAACTGGCTTCCATAGAACACTCAGTGCTTCTCCCCACAAGTGCCCCCCTTGAGTCCTATTCAAGTCCACAAACTATTCTTGATCCTCTATAGTTTGCTAGATTCTGTGCTGGATTCTAAGACACAGAATTCAAACAGATTTCCTACCCTCCAATTGCTTGTAAAATCTGCTAGCAAGAAACAGAGGGAACTGGAGTGTAACGTAAATCAGGCAAGGGTAAGTACGTACACAGAGACTGAAGACAGTACGTGACACACACTCACGGCCATACCGTTATGTGTGGTACGTACAAGTACTAGAAGTACTTGACATGTAAATTGTGCAATAATGAAGATTTAGGTAAGGACCAGGTCTTCATGCAGGACAGGAAACTTGAACTGTACCTCACAAATTGGTGGGGCGGGGTTCTAATCGAGTTTCTGCTGGTGTTTCTTGCTGTCAGTGCGTCTGTTTTACCTTGCAGACAAGATGCTGCATTTTCCTCTCAACTGTGTTTTTTTTAAGTCTATTTAGATGTCACTCTACTATGGACATTTAAGCATGGACAACAGCTTTCCAATCTGTGCTGTTGAACAAAATTGTGATTTTCATGAAGGGCTTCCGGCATGGATAAAAGGACTTCATTTCTCTTCAGGAAGTTCATCAGCCCACAGACCTGTACTGATAGCTGCAGGCCGTCCTTGAGATCTGAGCCCCGCCCATGTCCCTTCAGGGAAGGTGCCAGCTGGATGCCCGCGGTGGCTCCTACCCCACCACTGAGAGCCTACATTCTTTACAGTAAGAGAAAATTTTTAAATAAACTTACCATATAATTTGAGAATTCTACATATGCTTAAAGCAAAGGATACTTTCAAGACTACCTGTAAATGTACATGGTATGTGCTAAATCGTGAAGAAAGCTGTTGAATGAATGAATGGGAGAAATTCTTGAATTTTGCTCAAAAAAAGCTTTTTTTTAAGGGAAAAAGTTAACTTTTGAAATGGGCTTCAAAGGAGCTCTTCGACTCTGAGGGTGAGGAGCAGATCAGGAATTGCGGGGGGAAGAAGCAGACAAGTTCTGATGAGCCAGGAGTGCAGGGAATCCGAGAAGAGCAAAAGATACTGACTTTGGGGAAGTGTGGACAGGCCAGCTGAGAGGGAGCTCTAGCTGCAAGGCTCTGGACTTTAAATCCGATCCATGGGTGCCTGGGAGAAAACAGGGTTTCAGAGCAGGGAAGAAACAAGACGAAAACAGGGCTGGCACAAAAATGTTCTGCTTGCGAAATGGACTGGTCTGACCGCAGAGACCGGAGGCAGGCTGACTGATGTAATAAGGCTAAGACGGTAAGAGAGTTGTTCGGTGTTGAAGAGATAGAAACGCCGACGTCTAATGCATGAGGACATGCCAGCCAGGCTTGATGCCTCCCTGGGTCCATGTGGTAAGGAGCCAGCGGTGACTCAATGGGGCTTCCTTCCAGAGGAAGTTCCTCCCATTGACTGTTGGGCTGAAAGCTGTGTCTTTGTCTGAGGATGATGCTGAGCTGAGCTCTGCTTTCCATGTGTCCTCTAGACTTAGAGCCACGAGATCTGAGTTAGAGCAAGAGATACATTTCAAGACAATGACAGACCAGCGCTATGTGAAGCTATGGGAGTGGGTATGTCCAAACACTATCCAAAGGCCAAGTGCAGAGGCCATCTGTATCCTAGGTGTCTTAATCTGTTAGGGATGCTACAACAAAATGGGTGGCTGATAAGCAATAAGCCTTTCTTTCTCAGGGTTCTGCAGGCTGGAAGTCCAAGGTCAAGGTGCCAGCATGGTTATCCTGGGGAAGGCCCTCTTCTGGGTTGCAGGATTCTTACTGCGTCCTCCTATGGTGACAAGGGCAAGGGATCTCTCTGGAGCCTCTTCCCAAGGTGGCTTCCCATCACGAGGGCTCTACCCCTAGGACCGAAGCACCTCCCAAAGGCCCCATCTTCTACTACCATCACATTGGGCATTAGGATCTCAACATATGAATGGGGGCGGGGCACATTCGGAGCACAGCACCAGGCTCTGGATGAGAGACACCAGTGCCAGAGGACACTCCGCTGCTCACTCATCCCATGGTCCTGAGGAGCCTCCATCTCTCTGAACCTTGCAGTCAGAATATGTGAACGTGTGAACGCTTTCTCAGTCCGCACCTGATGATGGAGCAGAAACTCAACAGGCTGGAGAATAAAAAGTGAAGGACCTGATCGTGTGGCTTTTACTTGCCACAGATGCAGTCACTCTGTATGTGTCCTCCTCTCTCTAATGGGTGTTTTCTTACAGCCCCTTTCTCTCTTTACTTGACTTTTTGGTCCCATCCCTCCTCTCACTGAAGACTGCCCATGGTTTCTAGGGGGTGGTTCTAACATTCCACAAGATATCCCTGTTCTCTTGTGACGTTCTGTTCCACTTTTCCACTGTCCAATGACATTACTATGTTTCCCATTCCATTTATGACCCTAACACTATAAAGAAATCAATAGGTATGAAAAGTCTAGTAAGGGGTTGATAGAAGAGCCTTGGGGTAGACTTGGGATTTTATACCCAGTGCATCTTATCCCATGGCTGCAATTTGTTAGGATGTTTTCACCTCTTCAGTTCTTGTATCCTCATCCACCCAATGAAGATTCTAATGCCTCCTCTGCAGGCCAAGTGTGTAGACTGCAGATGAGGCACAGCATGCTGCTAGCACAGCACTCCTGGGTGCGCCTTCCATGGACCATGGGCTTAACTCTTCTGATCTTTGTCGAATGCCAGTGACTAAGAGCGCCTGGGTGGCTCAGTCAGTTAAGCATCTGACTCTTCGGCTCAGGCCATGATCTCACAGTTCAAGCCCGCATCAGACTCTGTGCTGACCATGTGGAACGTGCTTGGAATTCTCTCTCTCCCTCTCTCTCTGTCCCTCCCCCTCACACAATCTCTCTCTCTCTCTCAAAACAAACAAATAAGCTTTAAAAAAAAGAAAAGCACTGGGTGTTATATGGAAACCAACTTGACAATAAACTATAAATAAAATAAGATAAAATAAAGTGTAAGTAAACGTAAAAGAAAAAAAAGAAAAGCAGTGACTATGCTGACCATGAACTGATGTATACTGTAATAGCCACTCGTAATGGCTATTGTGGGCACACAGGAACTTACAGAATTTCTTTCATTTGATTAAAAAATAGCATTTCAAATATGACAAATGACTTAGCTGGTACTTTAACAATTTAAATTGCAATCAGTGGTGACCTCTTGAATTTCATAATAAATATGTGCTAAAGCCTCAAAAACAGAATTATACTTTCCATCTGAGTATAGGACTATTTTGTTTTAGAGAGGAGAATATCGCTATGTCTAGCCTCGTAGAAGCCTCTATGATTTTTGAAGGAGAATAAAACAAGTAATATCCTAGCTACTTTTTCCCAAAGAGAATGCCCCTCCTCCTCCTCCTCTTCTTTTTTTAAAAAGCAGCTACCAAGGTCAAAGCTTGGCTCCACTGGGCTGCACGGTGGGTCTCATTACCGTGGCTGGCTTCCCTGGCTCCTGGGGAGACCTTGCTCAAGGTCAACTGAGGCGGCTTCGGGGGAGCCACACCTGATTGTACCCATGGAACTTGAGCTCTGAATCATTTGTTTGGCAAAGAGTTGGTCTGGGAAAAGGCAAAAGTCAGAGATGCTGGCGTGAAAGGTAGATGAGTCATGGGCAAGGAACAAATCTTTCATTATGAGGACCAGCTTTAGGAAACCCTAAAATGGAAAAAAAAAGCGGTTTGGGGGAAACTAGCAGGTTTGTTTTGGTCAGGACCATTGAACACACACAGAAAAGCCTGCAAAGGTTGCTTTGGCTCCCGGCAATTTCTCAGGTACCTAGCACTCAAAACTATGAAAGAACAAAAATCTGCCGACGACCTTTTGGAACAGGAAACTTTCCAGGAGAAAGTGACTTTATCAGTTACTGAAGTTAGACACAGATAATAAGAAACTAAAAACAAAGCGAACACTGTAACCGATTTCCTCAAATTGTAATCACATGGCGAATGCATAGAAATTGGTGTTTCTTTCTTTCACGAGGACTTACATATACATTATACAGGAGGTTTCATACTCTAGGTTGAAAAAACTCAACAGTTTAACCAAGAGAACATTACAAGGTCATTTTATGCCTTTCTTTTTCTGTTTTAGTTTTTCCTTAAGGAACCACAGTTTAAAAAGATACACCTTGCACTCTAAAAACAATGTAATCTGAAATGCACGTACCGAGTAATAGTGCAAAATATTAACAACAAGATGAGCACCTAGGTCTTCATAAGGTTACTTGTCTCTAATGTAAGAACTTAGAGCAAAGTTTTATGAACTTTAAATGCATAAATCACCAAAACCGTTGAAAGCATTTGGATCGTAAGACAAAAAAAACTATGCTTTTCACAACGATCTTTCAGAGTGCCTTTTAAATAAATGTTTCCCTCTTATTTATGGGGAAACTAACATAAAAAAAAACTGAAATCATATGTGCACAAGGATCTGACTTAGATAGAGGGCCAAGAATTAGAGTCTCCAACCCAGGTCACATTGCGCTAATGAGTCATGTGGTTGAATTTTTTCTAATCTCTCCCACGCAGGACCTAGCTAAATAAGACTATTGACAAATATTGACAAGCTCAAGATGGTTATGGCTGTGATGGTAACTGACTGTCTTCTCCAGAATCTGCTTGGGAGGGAGAAAGGACGTTCCTCCACCTCCTGCATGCCTCGGCTGTACCAGGCCCTCTCACGGCTCTGTCCTTGGCCTTCTCCAACCCCCTACTAGCTTGCTATTATCCTAGTTGGCACATCGGAAACTGAGGCTTGGGGAAGTAAGTCCATTCTCAGGGTTAGTAAACAGTGGAGCTGAGCTTACACTCATGTCTACTAACCCCTCAGTTTTTTCCTGGCTACTAAGGGTGCAAACTCACTGGCTCTCAGGAACAAGTCCCCTGGGCATTAATGTCACATGGTTGTGTATGAAAGAGCACAGGTGCTGGGAATCCTAGAAGAGACCAACCGGCCCATTTGTTGGATGGGAAGATAAGGTAATATGGTGATGAGTGATGGATTTCAGGGTGTATCACTGGGGGCACTGTTGGCTTTTTCCGGAATGCCTCTCCCTCCACAGATGGCAGAATTCCACCAGGCAAGGGCTGGCTCTTACCTGTCAGCCTACATTAGATTCTGAAGTTCCTGGAGAGTTGGGTAACATCTACCCAACAATGTCACGCATAATGCAGTAATAAACTGTACAATGCATGACGTACTATGCCGGCAATGGCCCAATTCATATGGATGCTGGAAAAAGGCTTGAGGAAGGCCATTCATCCAATCAGAGCACGTGGTCACTCGGGAATATGGTGCTGAGGTTAAGGCTGTGTTCTCACGAAGGCTGTTCTTTATGACTCCTTAAGTCACTGCAGACATCAGTTACCTGGAGAGCTGTCTCTCAACTTCCTAAACATTCCCAGTGTCCTCATTTGGTGATATTGAACTCTCAGCCCCTCTGGAAAAGGGAGGAAGATTCTGGACCTTGAACTCTGTTTGTCCAATTCCTCGGTTCCTTCATGGGAAAATGGGTCTGGTTCTAGGATGTTTCCGGACTCTCCACCAGCTCTGGAGACCAGGAAGGAATCCTGGGGTGGTGTGGACACGGGGCAAAGTACCCAGCAGGATCTTCATGAAGCACTCACATTTCCAAAGCTGTTGGCCATCTGCCAACACTTGCCCCCCGCCTTCCCGGTATGTCCCTTGGCTGGCATTTCGGTTCTGGCCTCCTGACATGGCCAGCCTGCAAAACTCTCTCTCCCCCGAACTCCCAGGGCACGTATTGCTGGCCGTACACCAAGTGGCCCGTCAGAAAACACCATTTCATTCTCCAACCACAGACAGTGTACTTCTCATTAAATTACAAAGATGTTCACTTTTTAATATTGACTTCAAACCCATGCATTTTCAAGGACCTGATCACTGATTAGTGGTAAATATAACATGGCCTTTGGGGAAAAAAAAAAAAACAAAAACGTAGCCACTAAGCAAATACACAGAAGACATATCATGGAAACCCTTGGAAAAGCAAAAGTAAGTCATAGTTACTGTTACTTTAGTCCTGGTAGAGATCTCTAAGACAGGGACTCCTTTTTTCCTCTCCCCTCCCCCCGCTTTTCTTGGCCAGACAGCAACGTTTCTGCAACCTCAGCCTCTCACCCTCTCTGTCTTACTGTAGTAATGTCGCAGGTTTTCAGAGAGAATCAATACCTTCTGCTCAGAATAGGGCAGAATCAAGCTTACTTACTTGAAGGAGGAGTGAGTGGTGCACGGACGGCAGGCAGAAGCCCAGGGAATCCTTCCTATCTTAAGCTACTCTCGGCAGCGCGTAATATCTGAAAATAGAGAAGAAACTGCTATTGCTTTTTTATTTGACAGAAATAGGCAGGCTACTAAATATACATAGCAATGGAAAATGACGGTTCTTTTAAAAATGGGTGAATACATTAAAAAATAGACAACAAACATGTAGGTGCACCAAAAGGTGTTCGCTTCACTTAGAGGCGAAGTGTTCTGCTCACTTCAGATACCTTTTAAGGAGACAAATTTAACCATAGGCAGCAATTATATAGAAGAGTCTGCACACCGAGTTAGGAGGAGTCACCGAAATAAAGGCTGACAGGACATCATCTCATTTCTGGAAGGGCCGCTGTGCACATCCCAAGCCCGAGTCTACGAGCCTGGGTCTACCAAGGTCTGATAGGGTGTGTGCATCTCAAATGGCCTCGGGGCCCATCTGGTAGACAGCCCCCTCTCCAGAACAGGCACTAGGTCCTGCTCAAGTAAGGGGTTCCACACACACCACTCAGCTGGCTGGGGCAGGGCTCCCACAGCCTCAGGAGCACCCCTCACCTGCACTGTCAAGCCTCCTTGACAGTATTCATTCATTCATTCATTCATGCATTCATTCATTCATTCTCAAGTACTGGCTGAGCACTCTCCATGAACCAAGTTCTGTTCTAGGCTCTGTGGGTGAAGGGAAAAATCTCTGACCTCAGCGTTTACATTCCAGAGAGGGGAGGCTGTATTCTCAGAATGTCCCACTCCAGTGGCATCTGGAGACATCTGAAGGCAGGGTGGGAGCTAGCCAGGGTCTTCCAAGACGGGCACAAGCCAGGCAGAGGGGGCAGCCAGGGCCCTGAGGCGCAAAGAGCCCAGGGGGCTGCGAGGACTGCAGCAAGGGACAGGCGGGGACACAAAAGTAGTGGCTGAGTCTGTGGCAATGGACGAACCAACCAGTGGCAAGCAGGTGTCAGAGAAGGGGATGAAGCACAGAACTTTGGAGGATATCTCTTGACAGGTGCGCAGAAAAGAAGGAGACTGGGAAGAAACCATTCAAGGCAGGAGAAAAACAGAAGGGGGCCGTTGTCCCGAGTTCAACAGGCCAGCTCTGGAGGTTGGCTCTGCAGGAGAATACGTCCAACCCAGAGATGAGCGGTGGGGTCAGGGCGCAGAGTGGTCAAGGCTGCTGTATGACAGGCTGTGAGGAAGTGGATCTGGAGGCCTGACTACAGAAAACACTGCAGACTTCGGAGGGTCCTCTGACTACAGGTCCTGAGTATCGGAAATGCAGTGACTGTCCTCACGCAGACCGCTCACCTCACCGGTAGCGAGATCTAACGCAAACTTGTTGTCCTTAAAGTGGACTTTCCCACCAAATTTGGCAAGATTTAAAAGACGGCTAATTTCAAGCAGATGTATAAGGAAAGGAGAGCAGGAGGCCTTAGTCACAGAAAGGCCAAATGCAAGTGTTATAATCCAAGCCCCAAGTTTACAAGCTGGCCTTTAATGAGTACGTACAAAATAAATGACTTAAATAAAAGAGCCCACAGGCATCCAATAGCCAAAGCTAATTCCTGACAAGGCACGAAGTTGCAAAAGTAGTCACTGCGCTGCTTGGGCGTACAGCAGTAATGACAGTATTCTGTGATTCCTGTAAGATGACTTTTTAAATTACTGGGTACATTTAAATGACTGGAAACCTCAAAAAGTCTTTTTTAAAAATCCCATATCTATTAAAACAAAAATACTCCCATGCAATGATCCAGTGTGCATTCCAAAAAGGTTTAGGAGGGAAAAAATGATAGATTATATTTTTGATGTTGATTACAGATCACAGATAGGACCACAGAGTGAAACTGAAAGTCAGTATAAAATACAGAACAGACCCGCGGCCCACACCAACTCCTCCAGGACATTCGCTCTAGCGGACGTGGTGCGAGATGAGTGGCAGTTAGAAAGTTCTGGATCGGGGCCCAGGCGTAACCATCTCTCTTCTCCTGAAGCCTTCCCTCCCTGCCCTTTCTGAGGAATTGGTCACTCCTCCTTGGTCCCCCTCCTTGGTACCGCCAAGCTAAATGCCTCTGTTCTCCGCATATCTCCCATTATTGTTTATTTCACTGTCTTTCTTCTACAAAAGAGCTGCACCTTCTACCTTTCTCTCGTTAATGCTTAGCACAGAACCTAGCAGTTGGTAGGTGCACATAATTACAGAATAAAATAATGATATAAAAAAGATATACACTTAAATGAGAGCCCCATGTCTTTTCAAATAGTTTTCCAACCCAGGCAGACTGGGGGGGAGGGGGTGTCAATCCTGAGACATTAATCACTTGTTAAGGACAGATGTCCCTCAGTTTTTTAGTGTCCCAGATGCCCAAACATCCAGCCAGAAAGCCACCTCGAGGTACCATACCACAACCCTCACGTCCAAGGCCATGTACTGTTACCTTGCTCCTTCTTTTCTACAATTATTTTCAGACTAGGATCAGCCCAGGTGCTTTGTGGCAATCCTATTCTATGTGGAATGACTTTTTGTTTTTAAACTCACTACCATTTTTTTCTGCTATGCTTACGAGTCCTAGGAGAAAAAGTCAGGAAGTATCACTTGATGTTTTGGTTTAAACAATTATACATTTTATATTCTATTCAGGCTAATGGGACTTATTTTTGACTGGTCATTAATATCATTCTCTCATCAGTAAAGAGCGACAGAATTATAAGGACGAACAGAATAAAATGTTAGCATGTCTAAGAACCTTATTTTTACCTTCTTATTTCAGAAATACATAAAGATTCCTCTGAATGTAATAAAAAAAGTTGTAATTGATCTAAAGATTTAGTATAGGGTTTATTACTCTGAGAAAAGATAAATAACATTTTATTTAGTGCTGTTTGAAAACGCCCCTTTAGGGTATGTTAAAAGGCCCTTCGGAACATCATAGTATATTACACAGATCCATGCACACTTGTATTTACATCACATTTTTAAGAAGTTCCTTCTAGACACAAAGTCTTTTAAGATCCAACCCTTGAGAAGCAACCACATTCCAAACTATTTCCCACAGTTCCCAACGACACACAGCCACCTGGGTCTGTGCTTGACAAGGAGGCTTACGGCGGTGATGTAGGACAAGAATTTACTCTAAGGCAGCTTCCTTCCTGGAAATTCTGGAAGAAGAGGCAATTAAGGAAGTATCTCAGGAGATGAGGAGAAGGAGGGGGAGGGGGAGTTATGAAACCGCATCCACTTATTCCTCCCGGAAGGAGTGTCCAGGCCCAGCTGACAAAGGCAGGCAGGTGATCCCCACACCTGCAGCCCGAGGCAGGGCAGGCAAAGAAAGGAGGGCTGAAACCTGAGAGGGGGGTCAGGCTGAGTGAAGGGGGCAGGATCCTGGTAACAAACTTCGCTCAGGCCAGGGCCAGGCACCCTTCTGAAGTCTGGACCCGGAGGGGCTGCTGGCAGGGAGTCCAAACAGGACTAAGCATTCTGGGACAGCGACCCTTCCCAAGTCCATCCCATCACACGTGGGGTCCTAGCGCCAGAACACTGCAGACTGCCTAGAGTCACGGAGAGACCCTGCCTTACAATGAATGACATTCAAACTTTGTTATTGAAGATGACGCTGTGTTATAATAAATGATCACCTTTCTTAACATAGTCTCTATTCTTTCTTAAAACTGTTATTTGAGAGGAATACCACATTCGACAATTTATTACACCTCAGGATATACCAGGGAGGGGGTGGGGGGGGAGTGAATCACAGTTCATATTCTGAAGTTTTCCTCTACCAAAGAATATACAGAAGCCCTTCAACTGGATCGTAGCTTTAAATCAAAGCAGTTATTTTAACAAAATACTTAAATGGCACCGCTTGGCTTTGCAGGAGCAGGGACACAATTCCTGACAGCCTTCTGATATCAGCAGGGCTCTCTGCCGATAGCAGACGCATGGTGGCAGCCAGCCAGCCGTGTGACTGGTGAGTCAATACACAAGTTTCTGTGGTCTCCACAGTCGGCGGCGGTAAGGACATCAATTTTTAAGTTTGAGGGCCAAATGATAACAAGGGGTTCTTCTGATACAAAACAACTCTGTGTCGAAGGTACGCTGAGAAACCAAAACTCAGGCTGCGTGTGTCTGGGTTTCTTTAAGCTCAGCCTTGGCCATTTAGATATTTTTCCTCCAGACTATACCACCTTTATGACACAATTTAAGATTATTTATTGTTTGATTTGGACAACAGTCCAGGCGATCATTAACAGAAATTTTCAAAGGCTGTCAGACCTGAGTCAAAGTGGTAAGATCTCCACCTTCCTGTGATTTCATTTCAACTCCGAAAGCAATGTAACATCCCTGCAAAACAAAAGCCCCGAGTGAAAAATCCTCTCTTTGGCACAGCTGAATACGCACCTATATGTATTTCTGGCACAATGGGATATGCTAATATTCTCCACATGAGAAAGGCTCAATGGAAACTACAAAAGGTGAAACAAAGAAAGCCACCCAAAATGAAGGCTGCACACATCTCTGAAGAAACAATAGCACATTACTTCTGCTGAGACCCTGCGTCGACACCGGGTCCTCATTCAAGTGTGTTTCACTGAACTCTCCTTGATGGCTCGGGAGAGCCTGGACTCCATGCAAACAAAGTCACCCGGCTGCTGAAACGCACCTCCAAAGGGACCTAAATTGAGGCAACATCGGACTTTCCAAAACAGAAGAAAACCAGTAAGAATCATCCCCCACTACACGCACTCTTGAATCCAGGTAAAAACAATATTCCTTCGTGAACAGGGCAGCTGTTTGCCAGCCAAGCCTTCTCTCGCAGAACACGGTACAGTCCGGGAACGCAAGAGTACGCGTGATATTAACAAAAGCAAGAGCAAATTAACCAGATGACATTAGCCAGACGAACACGCTTCATTTCATGCATGGCCCTGTTTTTCCAGCAAGAGAAAGCCTCAAAGTAATTACCATGAACTGAAACTTCTTCACTGATCTCCGGGAGCCGGCGGCCCGTGCCTCTGATGCACAACAACAAAGACGGACACCTCCTCTCTCGTGCCCTCCTCCTTCTTTACGGTTACCAGCCAAGCACCAACACCGTTGCAAGAACAGAGTAGAGTATCTCTGTATCTATGTCTCCAATGCAGCATAAAGAGTCCTGTGGAAACCTATCAAACTGGCGAGCAGCAATGCTAGCAACCAATGAGGAGAGGTTCATGCAGAATCCAGCACATGCTCTCTGAGGCGCAGCCTGTCACCAGCGCTTAGCAGGCTGGTAATCTAATTATAGCTAGTTTGCTAGCACGGAGCTCCTGGAGCAAAGCACATGAGCAAATTAAATTTTAATAAATTAAACCCCACAGACAGAATCATCTTGATTTCCTGTCGTTTGGAAGATGAATGCATCACCTTGTAAACTATAAGTGATTTTTAAAAGCACATTCCTGTGTTTTGTCTAATCTCGAGAAACAAAAGAGTGGTGAAATCTATAGCACCTATCAGCTTACTTAAACTTAATACATTCCAGCACTGAGAAATAATAAATCGATACCGGGAGGATATTAAAATCCAAGTCCTATAAAATCTGAGTCTCACTTTATTTACCCTGGGTTAGCGATCTGCCACTCAGTTGTCCTAAAGTGCTAATTAATCTCTCCAGAGCATTAGAAATACCACGCGCGTTTCTATCCATAGCAGAAAAGGGCTAATCAAGGTGTCAAAAGTCATAATGTTGATTCTAGTGATGAATAATAATTCAGAGCTACAAGAAATGGAAAACAACACCAGAAGTCATTCTAAAAGCAAAAATTAAATAAATTTGCCTACCTCACAGATTCATGGTAAAGATAGTTTCAGAAGCCAAATCCTGCCAGCGGTGGTTTGATGCACAGCTGACAGGCCTACGTCTCAGTGTCAAACTGGCTGGGTTTGAGTTCCGGATCAACTATTTCCTACCCTTTATGACTGGGCAAGTGACTGGATTTCTCTGTATCTCAGAGGCAATAATGAGAGATACCTTGCAGGATCATTGAGCTATTTAACTTAGCATGGGGCCTGGCACACAGTGAGTTCGAATAAAGCCATTATTAAGCAGCAATATTTCTGCTGTGTCCTATTTTCTACCCTCTTTTCCATTATCACACTACTCTAAAAAAGTACATAAACACTTCTCCACTGTAGAATTTTGTCAGAAACACCACTTAGAATGAACAGTGACAAGCTAATGGCAGACTTGATTCATCACAGAGAATCATTATTGTATTCACTCTGATAACAAAAATTATTACACCGCCTTCTTTTTGCCTATGTAACTGCTACAGTTTCACTTGATTCTACATGAACCGATCTTAAAAGGACTTTTCAGGAAATTATGGGCACATAATTGTATTTCATTAATGACTTGCAATAGAGATTATATGATACCTATTTCGCAAGTGTTTTCTATGGAATATACATTGGGGAAAGTCGGTAATGAGAAGTTTGGTTAAATTTAAAATGACAAATTCATGTGAGAAGGGGAGAGGAGAGAAGTCAGTGAGTCAAAGGCAACTTTGGTCCTCGCAGTCTACCTAAAATTCGTTCCCCCCGCAAGTCATTTCTTTCTTATATGTTCTACAAAATTAACAATCCGAGGATGATATTTATCAAATCTGTTAATCTGTTAAGCGTTCTTTCAGTAATTCCCGGAACCTGATACGTTCTACCAGTTAAGTTCTGATCCAGCGATACTGGGCAAACTTCTCATTTGTATAGTTTTATTTTGCTTTGCTTTTTATTTGAAAACCCTTATAGAAAGCTGACATTCTCAAAAGGCATCATGATTTGCTCTAAGGAACCAAATATCCCCAGGGATTAATCAGTAGCCATGGAAAAGGAATCCTGCCTAAGGATCATTTTTCATCCACCAGTCTTTGTGTCCTACAACCTGTTTGGGAAATAAGCTAGCGAAAGGAACGGCATGCCCATAAACTTCAAGGGAGAACACAGAAACTCATGGTCATAAACTGAAGAGTGAAAAGTGTGTAGAAACGTACACACAGCCACAAACTCACTGGAAACAGGATGGAGACGAATCTGCTCCAGGAAAGGGATCGCTGCCCACATGACCTGGAAGCAGGGACCACTGAATTATCAAAGCACAATCAGTATCATCAGGAGCTAAAACTCCAAGAGGAATTGGCTTCAGTGATTTGGCCTAAGGCACCGCTCCTCAGAGACTGCCAGGATACAGACTAGTAACACTTCCAGGCCCTCATCTAGGAAATATCCAACAGCTCTGCCTTCCCCTTCATTTAACAGACTGCTCGCTCCAAAGAGGCACTTTACAAAGCTGTTTGATTAATTTCTCTCGTGCCCTGTTTTGTATACGCATTAAACAGACCCTTTCTAAGAGACGGAAGCGACGGTCCTTTCTTCAGTCTTATCTTTCAACGGGTTTAGAACCAATATTTGTTTGAAATGGAGGATCAGTTAATTGGTAATCCTTCTTACTGCCACTCGGACAGCTGAGACTGTATGTATTTTTTTAACCTCTGGGGTGCGCACTCTTGTCTTTGAACTTTGGTCAATCATCCTTGATTCTGAAAAACCATTCATCCCTTCAAGGAACAGCGTTTGGCACCTACTATGTGCAAGGACTGTGCTGGACCTTGAGGAGTGCAGGGAGAGAGCCAGAGTGTCCGGATTCCTAATGGAATTTTCATTCTAATGAGGAAGATAAACGTTAAGTGATTCATTAACAAATGAGTAATCATGAGTGTGGTCAACCCGTTGTAAAGTGTGGTGGGGGGAGCTTGCTGTGAAAGCACAGAAGTGGGGGTGGAACGACCGGTCTGTGGCTGAAGCGTGGGCTTCTGGCTGGAGTGTGGAAGGGCCAAGAGTGTGCAAAGGTCCTGGAGAGGTGGGTGGGGCCAGAGGACAAAGGAGGGCCATTGGAGACATAGCTAGAAACAGCATATATCAGAGAAGGAAGAGAGGTTGGCCCAAGCCCTCTGAAAATACCACTGCGATTCCTTTTCAATTCTTTCTAGAGTAATAGGTTCCCACTATCTTCCAAGTCAAAACCTTTGCTTGCCCTTCCTTGTACAAAGAACAAAAATTCGTGCATCTGACATTTGCCACATGGGGGAAGGAGGAGCAGTCACACACCAGACACCAACCTCCCTGAGCAGAATTCCTCAAGTTCTGTTTTGATTCTCTAACCTTGGAGAATGAGGAGAGGAAAGCCCAAGTCTCAAGAATTTCCAAATAGAGTTCTGTTCAAGTTTTCTTCTTCCTTTGCAGAAGAAACCAGAGTTCACATACTAAAAATGCTTCTTTGTAAGCCTATGGCTCCTAGAGAACTTTAGACTGATTAGAAGTGGCTCGATTTGGGTTGTTGGTCAAACTCCAACTCACTGCAAGGGGTCCAGGAATGTGGTTTCTGCTCTGAGGACCGGATCCAGTTCCTCTGTGGGGAGGGCTGCTCACAGGCTGGGCCTCCACGGCCAAGGAGTCTCCCATTTGGCTGACGGGGACCCCCAGCCCAGCTCTATGCCCCCAGCCCCACCAAGGGAGGGAGCAAGGGCCAGCAGTTGATTGGTGGTCCAAGCTGTGCCACGGATCCCAGCTCACACAGAGTAAGGGCTGGCCAGTATCAGAACGGCCAGCCTGGGATGTATGACCCTGACCAGTAGCACTTCCATCATGGAATTTCAAGCCACCAACCACCAGGAAGCCGCTGTGAGTGGAACTGGGCAGAGATGCTAAGAATCAGCTCCCCTCAGACCATATGAAGAGCGTTAGCATACCACCTACTGCCAAGTCCAGGGGAAAGAAAAGCACACCCAGAGTGTGAAGGCCTCCTCTGGATACCAGGGGAAGGACAACGGGTGGAAAAGCATTCGAGTAGTTAGGAAGTGCAGTGCTCTTTCCTTCTCTGTTCACAACACCCAAACACTCATCTTCCTTCTTCCTTCCTTCCTTCCTTCCTTCCTTTCTTTCTTTCTTTCTTTCTTTCTTTCTTTCTTTCTTTCTTTCTTTCTTTTTCTTTCTTTCTTTCTCTTTCTTTTCTTTTCTCTCTTTCATTCCTTCCTTCCCTCCCTTCCTTCCTTCTCTTGCTGCCCTTCTTTCCTTCCTTTTAGAATATGGCATACGAGTGCTTGCCACGGATGTAACACAGACAGGTTGGAAAAGACCAAAACGGGGCACTGAAAATTATCCCACCCGCTCCAAAGACCACGTGCAGTCCTCAGGCCCCTCTTCATTCAGATGCTTAGCACACTGCCCTGTTTACCATGAAGTGACCCCACTGTGGAAACGGGTCCTCGGACGTTCTTTTGTGCATCGACACAAGATGCCGTTGTGTGTGTCAGCTGAGAAAGACGATTATGTTGGGACGGCCATCTTGCCAGCCATCGTAAGCAGACTATGTGAGTCCCCTCAGTGGGGCTCAGCTGACATCCCGTTGTGCATCTTGTAGTGTCAGAAAGCCTTGTCTACGCCACAGGTTTTTCTTTTCTTTTCTTTTCTTTTCTCTTCCTTTTTTTTCTTTTCTTTTCTTCTAGTGATTCTTCTCATATAGGATTGGTGAAGAGAGATGGAAGGGTAGGGAATAGTGAGACAGCTAAGGAGTTGTGAATTTGAGGGACTCCATGAGCAGTCATGGAGGCTTGCTTTGAATGGCAGGCAGTGGCTAGCATAGTAAGGCATCTCTGACATCCTCGCACTCACGGCACCTGTCTGTAAATGAAGACCCAGCAGCTCAAACACCCACGTGGAGGGACTTCACAGGACCCACAAGTGCACGGCTGGATGCACCAGTTGGTGGTACTTGACCACAGTGCTTGGACAGGCTGTTTCCCAGGGGCCCCCTCTCCCCATTTCCTTGGGCTCCTCTCCTGCTGGACCCCCTATAACAAGCCTATGAGAGCCCAATGTTCTCAGTCTCTCTTATAGTTTGCCACTCTGGTCCACCCAACGGACCACTTAGGTTAGGACTTTGGACTTTGACATGGCTTAATCATAAGTCAACACTGCCCTGGGATTACCCCTATCATGGCTCTTTAACCAGGAATGTAACTGGCTTCTCAGGCCCGGAGGTGAGAAGTCACTTGCTCAGGGACTCCAATTTGTTCCTACTTTGCTCGTTTTCCCACTAAAACCAGGTTTGTTCTTATATACAAAAATTAATTACCCCATGGGTATAATAATTAATCACTGATTATATTATATATAACAATAATATAATAATAAACAATATATAAACACATCACACATAACATATATAATATAGGCAAATAATCTTATATAGAATGTAATAAAGTATGAATTAGCTTGCAGTAATATTCCTGTGCATATTACCTTTTCTTCTGTTCTCAAATCATACCATGTTTTATGGACATTGATAGGCATCTCCTTGGATGTGAAAGTGTTTACCTTAGCTATAATCTCTGTTCTACCAAAACGACTCAGGCTTGGAGTCTTTCTCTACTGACCATAGATAATTCCCACAAAACTTTAAATTACAATAAATGGACTAACATCCATTGTAGCTTTGGCTCCCAAAGTGGCCTGTCTGGATATTTCAGTTACCCGAGGTTTCCTATAGTTGTAAATAGTTCTGTGTAGTATTGGCCCCAGATCTTGACTGCATCTCTACAATTATTGTCCAAAATCAAGGCATAAAATCTTGTGTGAGTAATGTATGTTGCTTTCTTAAGCAAAAACTTCATGGAATAATTTCAGGCATGTATCACATGAATGTTCATAATTATGTTCTAACATTACTAACTTTGAAAGATTACTTCATCCAAATAAATATAATTTGTTATGAAATTCACCTGGGGTCTTTCTGAAACTTTCAAAGTTTCTTTAAAGCCTAAGGATAGGGGTCTTGAAAGGGGTCATATGAAAACTTCGAAAGTTCCATTCTCCTGAAGGAGATCCTTTGGGAGAAATTATGTGGCTAGAACATTATCATGTACCTTTCACTTCCTATCTTGTTATATTTTATCCCAATCTAGCTATTTTCCGGCTGGCCACCTTGAGTAAATTATTTAACTTCTCCATGCTTGAATGTTCTCATCTATAACATAAGGACGATGACATTTTGTGGATTCAATGAGTTAATATATACAGAAAGCACTGGAGACTGCCCAGCATTTTGTAAACATGAAGTTTTCCACACTTGGCTGATGCCAAAATTAACCATCCAGGTCAAACGATATTAATGTTCTTAGAAAAACAGACCCTTTCTTAGAAAAAGTATATAATGTAAATACATAATCATCATGTCCTGAGTGCAAACCAGAGGGGAAATGTTGTGCTGTTAAAAGCTTTATAGTAACATCTAGAAATTCTGGAACTTAAATAAGCAGAGGGTTTTCTGGTTTGTTTGTTTTTGTTTTATCTGGGGAGATGTGGGAAAACGTCTTGCAAATCTGACAAACGTGTATACCTTTACCCCGGGGCATTAACTATGGGGAAATAATCCTAGGGACCATGTGCAAAAATAAATCAGAAATAATTGAGGACACACGCAAGAATACAGAGAGGGATGGTATCTGACCCATCACAGTATCCTTCAGAGAGCAAACAGAGAAAGAGAGCCCAATAAGAACCAATTGGTCACATAAATTATGATGTATAAAATTAATGGGATAGTCTACTGAAGTTTACAAATTTTCCTAAGATTCCTATTATACATTTTAAAATTTAAAATTAATGGAATATTATACTGGATTTGTACAGTTTTAACATTTCTTAAAATTTTGTTTCCTAACTGAACATAAATTATTTATTAGAACTTGGTGGGTTTTTCCCCCTCAAGCGAAAGGAAAACCTAGGGTGGCCAGCGTTTCGTGAGTCGAGCCCCTCCAATGCCACGGCTTGGAGATTCTTGCTGCCCCTTGGTTGACAGGTGTTGCCCACAGCCGTCCGCACGGTGTCACTCAGCCTTGCTAACCAGCGGGTGAGCACCCAGCTGGGAGGCAGCAGCCTCAGCAAGCACGACTTTGAGGAGCCAACTGCGCCCGGCCCTAAGTCAAAGCACTAAGGCAGGAACCCAGAGTTCAGCCTGGATTGTCAGCCAATTTGCTGATTATCATTAGACACTCGGGCAAGCCTCTTCTGGCACTCACACAAGTCCTCATCGCTAAGTGCAGCTCAGATATTCCTTACCTCAGTTATTTGGATAATTCTCTCCTTTTATCTAAAAGCATTCTTACACACTTGGAAGGCATGGCCAGGTTCAGACGTCTGGAAAGAAGCCAGTAAGTTTAAGTGCTGTGGAAAGTGGAAAATAATTTCTTTGGATTTAAAGTTAGAAGCATTAGCATGCTTCGAGATCCACTGGGACCTTGGCAGGTGCCTGAGGTTTCAGGGATGTTGCTACGACAGCAGGAATCAAGTTTAAAATATGGTAAAGCGAAGCAATCACCTTTCAGCGTGTCTGCCCATACACTGTTTTTACTTCCACAGTTTAAAAACTCTTGTGAACCCTTGCTCAGTACCATTAATAGGTAATGGTTCAATGGTTTTGTCAGAAAGATATTTCCATTTACACGTGTGTATTACAAAGATAATTTTGTTATACCTAGAGACCAATTTTTTACATTCCACAATAGAAATTAATGTGCAAGTGGGATCCGTTTAACAGAAATCTACCTTGAAGCAACCTGAACCCTCCTCCTTCTCTACTGTTGGAGAAAGTGTGTAATTACCTCTAAAGTCAAGATGTTTTTATTCCCTGCTGAAAATAAGCACCGCCCAGTTTCTTTTTTGAATGTTAAGTATTTCCGAGATCAGACGAGATCGGGCGCGTTCAGGGTGGTATAGCCGTAGAGTAGACAAATGTTAAGTATTTCATACGCAGCGACCAGTTTCTGTATCTGGATTCCCCGGATGTCTCCGGTTCCTATTCCCATACGTAGACATTCTTTCCATGTTTTCTTTCTGAGCAAGGGAACAATTTTTCATTACATAATCCTGCTAAAGGCAGTGACAATCATGAGGGGACTTTTTTCATTTAACTTCTGTTCCTCTCCTGGAGCGGTTTACCACTTAGTGATTTTAAGGAGGAAAAAAAAAAAAGAATGCATCTTTCAAGAATGAAGAATTTAATTGAAGGGAACGAATCCTTTGAAAATATGAATATCCGACTACTTTCTAAACAAACAAGAAAAATCTGTGTTACTTATTTAAGGTTCTTTCTTGGGTCGTCACTTTATGCTTTATGGACACAATAAAGAGAAAAGTTACTCATCCAAACATGACCAAAACGGTGCGTAGATCTCTCGTGATCTCTGAAAATCAACGCTGCAGACGTGAGTTCTCTGTCGGTAGGGTACGTTTTCTAAGCACGGCGTCAGTATCAGGCAGAACAAGCACGGGGCAAGATAAGCTTCGCTGTATACGCTTTTATCGTGGGTGTGTTATTAACTTTGGAAGTGACTTGAAGGATATTAATTCACCTTAAGGAAACTTTCTCTCGCGTCTCTCTTCTGCTTTATTTTCAAAGTCAGATTACAAACTAATTTGAATTTCAAGTATTCTATTACATTCCTCTTGAATCGACGGCTCGCAATCTTTGCGGAATCGGTGCTCCCATTCAGGGCGAAGCTATTTTAGTTCTACTGTAGGCAGGTCTTCCTCTGAAGAGGAGAGCTTACCTTCCTCTTCCATGGAAAGGCACGTGATGAAGCTTCTGACAGTGAAGACGGAGTCAAGCCTATACAAGTGGATTGTGTACTAAATTATAGAGAAGGCTTTTCAACTGACATCCCAGAAAGGCTCTGTAACAGGAATACACGCATAAAGTGCCTAACAGATGAACAGAAAAGCACCACGGGGGCTCAGAGGTCGGCAACAGAAACTGTCCACCTGATATCTCAATGGTTATCTGCCACATTCAACAGACCAAAGAAGCATGAGCAGTTTCCACCATCTTCCTCCAAAGGGTAAGCATCATCTTTGCATTTGTTTTCAACGTCAAGAAAAAATACAATCTTAGTAAGTGATGTGAGGCAATGCCAGGCTTTACAAGATGGTCCCTGGTGTTCCGTTATTCCGAGGATGAGCTGGCGGGGGATGGGGGCGCAGAAGGTGGCTCTGAGTTCATTTTCTCTTGTCTACAATGAGCACAGCGCATCCGCGCTAAAGAGCGGATCCTGGCTTCTTGGGGTGAAGTAGACAGAAGAATCTGACAGGTCTTGCTTCTCCATCGTTAGCGATGAGCGGGGGTGGGGGGGGGGACAATGGATGAGGATCAATACTCCAACCCCTTCAGATTCTTCAGGTGAGAGAGCCAGACCCCCTGTCCCCCAAACCCCAGCTGAAGACAGGCCAGGGAAGGGAGCACTGAGAGCGAAGGCCTTTCTTGATGTGTAATTACTACTATTCTTAAAGATGTCCTCATTTTCAGCAATGGAACTTACACAGAATTTCTTCTCTTATATTTTTTTCTTTTGGAAAAAGCCTTCATTTCTGTCCTCTCAGAAGATGCCAAATGTAATGCTGTGTACCTTTTGCAAAGGATGTATTTTTCAAGGAAAAAAAAATACTGAGCTGACAACGAAGAAGGTGCAATGCTGAAGCATCGTCATTTTAAACCCTGGCTGGACTCAGCTGTGTGGTATTAATTGGAATGTCAATTAACATATCTTTCTTTTAGATTTACTAATGTGGGGTTGACCTGGAGTCTGTATTCATGCAGGCCTTCCTACATATTTCTTCTCAGCATTAGTCTCTGACCCAAATTGCAGTGAAATGGAATGTACTCCACCAAAGTTTCCGTATCTGAATAAACCGAACTCCTCCAACTACAAAACACATTTCACCTGCAAAATTCCACATCGGCATCAAGTATTAGTGATGTCTCACATTTTGTGTTAATGTGTCCCGTTGTGAGGGACCTGGTGAGTCGCCTGTTTCCACTGGTAAGAATGTGTCCTCCTCCCGGGGAACGACAGGAGGCTGTTCCAGAAAGACCCTGAAACCCCAACACTACGGCCTTAGTACGAAGAAACTGTTAGATCGATGAACTAGAAGAGTCCAGAAATAGATCCACAAACACACAACTGAGTTTTGAAAAAGCCACTCAGGCATTTCACTGGAGAATGAAATGTATTCTCAATCAATGATGATGGAGCAGGTGGGCACTCATTTTGAAAGATAGTAAACTTAGACCCCTACCTCACACCAAAGTGTAAACCTGACGTAGATCACAGACCAACAAGTTACAATCTAAAACTTTACAGCTTCTCAAGAAACAGATGAAAATATTTTTGCAACCTCGAAGGAGATAAAATTTTCAGGAGTCACAAAAACCACTGTTACAAAATTAACAAATTGATGGGGCGCCTGAGTAGCTCAGTTACTTAAGCGTCCACTTCGGTTCAGGTAATAATATTGAGGGTTTGAGCCTTGCGTTGGGCTCAGTGCTGACAGCTCAGAGCCTGGAGCCTGCTTCAGATTCTGTGTCTCCCTCTCTCTCTGCTCCTCCCCCGCTCAAACTCTGTCTCTCTCTCTCTCAAAAATAAGCACAATTTTTTTTTTTAATTAGCAAATAGGTCTGTTTAACAAAAGTAAAAACTTCTGCTCATCAAGTGACACTATCAAAAAAGAAAAGAAAAGGCAAACACTAAATGGGAGAAAACAGATCTAATCCTTACACCTGAAAAAGAACTTTTAGACAAATAAATAAATAAAGAACCACAAATCAGTAGCAGAAAGACCAACAGTCCAACTTTCAAAAAGGGAAAAAGACTAGAACAGACACTTGCAGAAGAACAAAACAGAAGACGTGTAACCACACCCAGAGGTACTCATGGTCATTAGTCATGAGGGAAACACAAACTTAAAACCCAAAGGATGCTAGCTCGTGGCGTGGGCAACAAAGGCAAAGTTAAATTTCCTCACAACTTACGGCACACGGACAAGTTCTTGAGACGGGCAGGGGGGCTTCCTCTGACGGTTCCACTGTCTCGGGGTCAATACTCTGCTGAGGGAAACAGGCAATCTCAGCTTGACCCCCCCACCCCACCCCCAGGATCCTGTGAGCCTACTTTAACATATAGAATTTCCTTTGGAAACTTCCTTTATTTACCTCTACCCCTCCAAGATCTATGTTTGCAGCCAGCCTCCAAGCATACAGCCCCCGATCTACATCTGGAGGGTGTCAGGAATGAGGGTTGACGAGACAGTAGTCAATGACCTTTCCTAACAACAGCTAGCCTCCTCACGGTTCTGAGAACCTTGTTTCCAAAATTCCTCAGAGACTTACGCTGTCCCTAACCCCCTCCCAACCTGAGGGTATAAAATCAGTCACCATCACAACCCCAGGGCAGCTCTTTCTGCCCACAGGTCCCTGGGCTTTAATAAAACCACCTTTCTGCACCAAGGACGTCTCAAGAATTCTTTCTGGGCTGTCGCTCTGAACCCCAACCCTTCCACGCTCATCGGTTCATACCCCTCAAATCACGAACAATAAAAAGACAACACCAAATGTCAGCAATGACGTGGACTAACTAGCACTTTCACACGGGGCTAATGGGAAAGGCTGAAGTTGATCAAACATTTGCTCTAAGACCCAGTAATTCCACTGAGGGTCATCATCCGAGATACAGGAAAACATATGTCCAGGTCAGTGATGTTCATAGCAACGTTATTCAAAATGCCCAACTGGAAACAAGCCAACTATCCATTAACAGAAGATCAGAGAAAAACCCACTGCAGGGTGCACACATGACGGGGTGGTAGTCAGCAAGAAGAGGACTCAACGCCAACACAAGTGAATCTCGAAGACCTGGTACTGAATGAAAGAAAAGCAGCACAGAGGGTACTTGCTGTGATTTCATGGATATACACTTAACAACAGATAAAACTAACTTACGGTGGTAGAAATAGGAACAATGATTTCTTCTGGGGTGGCAGAGGGGAAACTGGCCGCAAAATGGCCAGAGATGACCTCCTGGTGTGAAGGAAAGGGGCCGTCCGTTTGTCCGGGTGATTCTGTGAGTGTGTATGTTTGTTAGACCTTCCCTATCAAACTGCACTCGAAAGGTCTGTAAATGTGACCTCAGAAAAATCCCATATTGTATAAAAAGCCCAATTTTTACCAACACAGTCTCACTACCAAGGTTTAAAAGGTTTTAGTACTAATTGGATACTTTCACAAAACTATTTTTATTTTAAGTTCTTTGAAGTTTTCAACCTCTTCTATCTATGTACGATGCTACGTATAAAGATGAAATGAAAACCCAACTCCGCGTGAGTTTACGTCAGTTATAGTTTACTCACTCGAATGTCACGTTGCACCTGTATGTCCAGATGACTCTCTCAGACCTGAGAACCTTCTTTTCTGTTTCCAGGCCCTGGAAAGCTTATTGCCAACAGTTAACCGCTGTTACCACCGCTTTGAAACGTCCTTCCTCTATGTTATTTTTGCGACTTCTGCTTTTGCCTGACCAACTTTTATTTGTCTCGTGTTTGTAATAAAGCAGTTTTCTGGAAGAAATCAAAACATATTTTATACGAATAGACGGCGTCCACTCGCCTTTTGCCTCTGACTTGTGTGCCACAGAAATAAACTCACAGCTACGCATCCTGAGGTCACCGGAGACTTTACTACAGTCTTGGCCTTGAATGATCTGTTCTCTTCCTTACTAGTTATGTGAACGTAGGTAAAATTACTTAATTTCTTTAAGACTCAGTTTCTTCTTAGATAAAAACAGCTGTATGGAGTTTTGAGAGGGGAGGGGGGCTGGATCCCTGAAGCTAGTAAGGGCTGCACTGTCTATAGAAAATTAAAAAAAAATTGTCAAGCCGCATGCAGACAATGCTAAAACGTTATCAGGGATAAGGCCCCTGTCCATAGCAACAATGCAAATGAAATTCAAAGCAATCCAGGCTGCCCCCTGTGAGGCAGGGTGACGGGAAGGAGCAGGAGACACAGGACTGAGGTGACTCTTCCATGCAGTTCCAGCCAGAAGAGCGAACCTTCACTGAACACCTTCCATGTGCCTGGCCCCACGACCACACACATTAGTCACTCCATCCTCGCACTGATCCTATGAAGCAGATACTAACTACTGTCCCCACTCCACAGTTCAAGAACGGAGAGGTCTGTAACCTCAAAGCTACCAGCAGGGACCGGTCGAATCAGGGGCACATTATCCGTGGACCCTGACATATGCCTTTGCAGCCACGAAGTCACACGATTGCTTCTGAGCTCCTGATTCTTCGCAGGGGCTTTGCAGGTGACCGGGAAGGGGGTGTGGGGCAGGTGACACAAGGGAGCTCAATTGAAAGCAATCTGCTCTGGAGAATTGGGATCCTCAAGCTTGATTCACAACTGCACAGGAAGGGCGCCTGGCTGGCTCAGTCGGTTAAGCATCTGGCTTTGGCTCAGGTCATGAGCCTGCCACTCGTGGGTTCGAGCCCCGCCTCGTCGGGCTCTGAGCCTGGAGCCTGCTTTGGATTCTGTGTCTCCCTCTCTCCCTGCCCCTCCCCTTCTCATGCTCTGTCTCAGAAATAAATAAATGTTAAAAAAAATCTTAAAAATAACAAAACAACTGTGCAAGAAATGAAAACAATGAGCCTTCCAGTTATATTCCTTAGGAAAATAAACTGGTTTCATTTCCCAACATCCTGGAAATGGAGAAGAGCAGCCTTGCCAAAACCGTTGCATGTAGCTGTCTCAACGTGCCGTGTGTGTGTGTGTGTGTGTGTGTGTGTGTCCGGCAGGACCTCACTCATGCCAGCACCATGTGCCTGAGGGGCCCTGGCATGTCGTCGTCCAGGCTGTGGACCTGCAAGCTGGCCCAGCGTCCCCCTCCCTGCCCCCAAGGCGAGCAGCCCCCTGCTGCAGGGGCGGGCAGAGGAGAGCAGAGCCCTTCAGCCAGCCCATCACCGGCGGAGCGTGTTTCATGGCAGGGAACTTGCCCCTCAGCTATAGTGTGGATGTGGCTATAAATCAGGCAGTAATTAGATTGCACAACATTTAACACAGCCCCTCGGTTGCCCTCATTTACCAGCTCTGGATGGCAAAGAAAGGCAGATCATTCCCCCTGAAAGCAGAGACTCCTGCGCTTTGAGCTCTGGGTCCTGCCTTAGCCCTCCGAGCACAACACAGCCATGGAGAGGCTGTCCCCGTAGGGTCCGGGTTGTAGGGCAGGACCCTGCAATTACACCGGGGATGGGGAGGCAAGGGCGCCAGGAGAGAGGGGATCATCTGTCCTTATCAGGGCTGGAACACATATGAACGACCCAGAGCCCACGGAAAGGGAACAGCAGTTCAAAGAAACCGCATTGCTATGAAAATGTAATTAACGTACCGGCAGAGCACCGACATCTTCACAGACGTGCACACGCACACAGAAACCTATGCAAACGAGCCTCTCGTTTGACTTCAGTCCAAGCAAATTCAGCCTTCCCTTTAGGCTATAAACACGTCAAACTGGGTGGCTTACAAGGGAGACCTCCCGAGACGCGTGAATTATGCCTTCACGAAGATTTCAGTCCTAAATGTTATCAAGCCCTGTGAAAATGTAACCTAATACTTCGGGTCTCTAGAAACGCCAGTGTTCTCTTTCAGTGTGACCTGAGAGGCTTTTCATTTTACATTTCCACACCTTGTGCTTCTTAAGTTAAATAAATTTTGATAACCTGTGAAAATGGAAGTAGTATTAGAAAACCAAACAATGCTGAATTTTTATGTATTTTAAACCACTGGCTATTTTCTCAATGGACTCTTCCTGACAATTTTAAAAAGGTGGAAGTGGGGCACCTGAGTGGCTCAGTCAGTTGAGTGTCCAGCTTAGCTCAGGTCATGATCTCAAGGTTTGTGGGTTCCAGCCCCGCATCGGGCTCTGTGCTGACAGATAGCTCAGAACCTGGAGCCCCTGTCTCTGTCCCTCCCCTGCTCAAACTGTCTCTCTCCCTCTCTCTCAAAAATAAATAAAACATTTAAAATTTTTTAAAAAATAAATAAAAAATAAAAAAGTGGAAATATCAAGGAGTCCAAAATTACGTTATGACTGAAAAATTTTAGTTTAAGAAAAGCTATAGATTTTAGACCAGAGTTCACAAATACTCACTATATGGGTCAGCTAGTGAGTATTTTAGGCTCTGCAAGTCTCTGTTATGACTTCTCAACTCTGCTACACAGCACAGGACAGCCACAGTCAACACATACATAGATGGTCGCAGCAATGTTTCAATAAAACTTTATTTACAAAACCGGACAGTGGCCTGGATTGGGTCCATGGGCCATCATTTGTCAACCTCTGATCTAGACCAGCCTAAAAACAGTGTGGCATCTGGTCTTTTATAATGGAAACGGATACTTCATAGCCAAAAAAGACTATAAATAAGCAATCCTTTGTATCCAAGTACATAATGTTAAGATGTGGCAGATGTTTCGTGAGGCCCTGGAAGTCGCTACTTTTTATCAAGAAGCAGAAGACTTGAGAGTGCTTATCCTTTCTTGCACACAGCGTATCAGCAGGTGTTAATGCTGCTCCCAGCGGGAAGCAGCGCATGTCCTTGTGTGACTCAAGATGGCCAGAGAAAGTGTTCTTACAAAGGAAGGCTTTACCTGACCCGGACTGGATCTCCACAGGCCCAAGTCCCCTTAAAAAAGTCACTGCTATTACTTAAGAGCACAACAGATTCCCTCAACCTGAAAACGGCACTGAAAATACCATGCTTCGAAAGCACGTAAAACGCTAAGGGCGTGGGGGAAAAGCATGATGTATTCTTCTCAAATGACACAAAAGAATTTGTGTTCACAGGTTTAAGGAAAATTAATTAAAGTGTAATCCTTAGAATGGGCATGGTAACTATTTAAATGCATCAACGGAATATGACCTGGAATGGAAAAAAGAAAGGAAAAACGAGATGGCGCAGATTGGTGGGAGCAGGGAGAGCTTAAGCGGATGAAGTCGGAGGGGAGAAAAGAGCTTGTGCTGTGCACTGGGGTCTGAGCAAACGCTCTGGGCAGGTAGGAAAGGAGAGGCAGGCTGGACTAACACCGTAAATCTGGGCGCAGACTGTCAAACACTGCTGCTCTCTGACCCCACTGCCCACTGTCCTGGGTGACAAGGCCAGCTTGGGGTCCTCTTTACAGAAGGCCAACAAGTTGAAACACAAATTCCTAAGGTTTGCTGCTCCAGCCCTTTCTGGAGCAAGACGGGGTATGAATAACTGTCTCAGCTTCCAAATATTTTATATCACCACCTGTGCGACTTTTTTAAAAAGGTACTACCTTTGACGATGTGGCAATCCAATACTAGATTAAATAACCCATCTGCTAAAATGATGGAAAATGGAGGAAGAGAAAATGCAATGAAATAAATAATAGTTCAGTTGTAAGACTTATGAATAAATATGTAACTAGACTTCTAGAGAAATTTATGAATTAAAGGGATTGCTTCTATAAAAACAGATGTATCCACAGGTGGGGTCTTTTGCTTGTAAGAGTCATGCGTCTCCCACTCCCACCAACCCTGACAGCCTTAAGCTACATACACCAGCCCCCGGGCTCTTGATAAATGCAGATCACACAGGAATCCAGAGACTGCTCTCTTACCTTCTCCCTACTGCCCTGCTTTTTGGAGTGTTGATCTTTCCCTATCTACTAAATCCCCTGAGGGTACCCTCCCTTTCTTGTCTATCGGTTTAGTTGTGTCTAACTGAGGACATACAGCAAACTATACCAGCAAGCCGTGGGTCTTCTGCAAACCCCATCTTGAAAAGCCACACTATGGGGCGCCTGGGTGGTTTAGTCGGTTAAGCGTCCGACTTCGGCTCAGGTCATGATCTCGCAGTTCGTGGGCTTGAGCCCCGCATTGGGCTCTGTGTTGACAGCTCAGAGCCTGGAATCGGCTTAAGATTCTGTGTCTCCCTCTCTCTCTCTGCCCCTTCCCCACTCATGCTCTGTTTCTCTGTCTCAATAATAAATAAAACATTACAAAAGAGACCGAAAAGCCACACTGATTGCTTACCTATTCCTTGATAATGAAGTTGAGGTCAGGGTAGGATATATAAATGCTCCCCTTGATGTTGTTAAACGGGCTAGAAGGAGGCTCTAGGCTTACACATCTGTGTACGGTACCCTCAGGGGGGAGATCTGCTCTTCATTAGTTCTAGAATCTTCCCAACAGAAGGTAGAAACAGGGATTTTGTACCCAGCTTCACTACCCTACCCACTGGGGTGATACCATATATAGAAGACAAACAGATGAGGCCCCTGGGTGGCTCAGTCGGCTAAGCGTCCGACTTCGGCTCAGGTCATGATCTCACCGTTCGTGGGTTTGAGCCCCGCATTGGGCTCTGAGCTGACAGCTAGCTCAGAGCCTGGAACCTGCTTCAGATTCTGTGTCTCCCTCTCTCTCTGCCTCTCCCCTGCTCACGTTCTGTCTCTCTCTCAAAAATAAACATGAAAAAAAAGGTTTAAAAAAAAGAAAGCAAACAGAAAAAGTGAGCTGACATCCTAGAAAGGGATAGAAAAACATTTCATCACTGAGATAAAATAACTGAAAATATTTCACTGGAGCACCAATGCTTTGGGTCTTGCGTCTCTTTCTTGCAGGTCTACAGGGACCCTCTTAGGGTCCTCATGGCCCAAGGTCCCGTGTCTGTACTACCTACTTCCCTGTCTGCTCTCCTGAACTCCAGACTGGTACATCCCGGCAGCAACTCAGGACCTCCTTTTGCACATCAAGTGTAAGAGGCCTGCAGCCGAGCTCCCCACCCCCACAATGGTCCTGTCCCCGTCAAGTTCAACGGCAGCATCTTCCTTCCTTCTATGTTTTAGCGAGAAACCCTGGAATCATCCTTTCCTCTCCACTATCACACAACGCATCCAAGATGTCATTAAATCCCATACACTCGATTTCAAAATATTTCCAGAACCTGACTTTTCTTCACCCTCCCATACAGCCAGACCTCGGCCCAAGGTGCCAAACCTGTGCTCTGAGTCCCTGCACACCTGCGGGTGGTCTTACTGGTCTCATCGGGTGTCAGCATGGCAGCTAGGGAGACCTTGTTAAAAGGAAGGTCAGAGTCTGTCACCCTTGTGTCTGTAATGGCCTCCCATTGCCTTCAGGGCAAAAGCCAAAACTCTAACAGCCCAACGGCCCTTTCCACTCTGGCTCCAAACACTCTCTGACCTCACTTCCGACAGCATGGGGCTCCCCTCCACCCCATAAACGTTGCTCTCCTGGCCTCTCCCTCTGCCCGGGTGCTTTCCCACAGAACACTGTTGGTGAAATTCAGTCCCGGTTTCCTGTGCGCTGTGAGCTGGGGCCATTCTCATCTCCTAGAGGCCGCCCCCGGTCTCCTGCCAGGTGGCCTTTCCACGGCTCACTTCTGCAAGACCAGCAGGAGAAACCCTACCCCACGCTGCTGAGATGGAGTCTTACACTAACATAACCCAGTAACGCATCACAGCGGTGATGCTCGTCACCTTCTCGGTACTCCGCGAGCCCCGCCATCCAACACAAGACCCTGCCGCCCACAGCCTCTAAAATGCTACTGCCTCCTCCTCCACACTCGTCTATCCCCCACCCTTTGGTTTCTTGTGTTGTAGGTGTGACCATTTGAAATCTCAAATATTTCATATTTCTGCTTCATCTCGCCAGAATAGAAGCCCCTCCAGGGCAGAACTTACTGCCTGTTTTTGTTTATGAATCTATTTCCAGCTGTAGAAGAGCGAAGCAGGTGAGGAATAAATCTTTACTGAGTGAACAAGTGATTTATTATGTAGGTTTCCTTTAAAACCCTCAGCATGTCGATGTCTCCGATCCCACTGCTGACCTACAGATCACCATGCCCTCTTTTTACTGCAGTCGCATTGCAAGTTTTGGTCACAAAGATGAAGCTAACTGTTCTCCTTCTCATGGTACAAAAGCTCTGCACAGTTTTAGTTTATCTGGAGTTTTATCAGCCAACCCAGTGGTGAGAACGCCACACTGAATATTTGCAAAACCAGCGTTTTTATACTTCCGTGCAAACAGATACGCTCACTGTCTGGTTCCCAGGCTCAGAGAGGACTTTTATGTTTGTTTGTTTGTTTGTTTGTTTGTTTGTTTGTTTATAATCTTAAGAATTATTCAGTCAAATAAAAAATGAAAGGAGAGAACAGGAAGTAAAAGCCAAACTCCTTTCGAATACTGACTCCAAGAAAACCAAGAGTCTGTGACTTAAACAAAGAGAGAAGTATGGTATTCAGAAGCAACAATAACTTGTCACTATGGTAATAAATGTTACAGAACCATTATCCATCTCATTTAAAGGAGTGTTCCGTTTTGCAAGGGGTAGGGGAAAAGGCAAAGCCAAATGCTATAAACGTGAGATACAGCTCCATGTAAAACTCACATTGGGTATCCATTTTACCCCATGTGCCTCTGGTTAGCAACGTTGTTTGGACGATAAGAAAAACGCATAGGCACCAAAAGCAATGCTTACAAACCCAACTGCACAGGCAGGCAAGTTAACGACAAATGGACCAGACTGACACGCAGCCTGAAAATGTTTATCCGTGGTCTCCACGAAAATCACCCAGATGCTATTCAGGTGATCACAGCCCATAAAAAGCAGGCTGATTTTCTCATCTATCTTGTTTAAGCTTCTCCGCCTCTTGTTTATTTTACGAGCACCATTCTAATCAATGTAACTCAAGAAAATAATTAATTCCTAAATCTCTCTTGCCCCTGATAAATAAACATTCACTTCTGAGTTCCTGGCCAGTTTCCGCTTCTGGCTTCTCTCCTCTGACCATAAGACAGTTTCCAGGTTAATGTGCCAAAAACAGTGATTCTGACAAGTCATTCCTCTGGTCTTGAGCTGAGGGTGGCTCCCTATTGCCTCGCTTGTCAAGTTCATAGCCTTCTGCGTGACCTCACTTGTCAAGTTCTTCTCCTAGATTAAGCCCTATCTGGGTCAATTTGGTTTCCATGTTAATTGCAAGGCTCTGTTCACTTAACTCCAATCCTCGCATCTGGCCACCGCTGGCCCTGGAGTGATTGGCTGCAACAACACAGATCGATGAATGAAAACCACAAACATTCAACCCCTACGCCCTGCTGACCGTAAAAACATCTCTTTGTATGAAGGGCAGACTACTTCTCTTTTAGAAACAGAATAAGGTTGAGCAAGAGAGATCCCATGAATCAGGGTCTTCAGCATCTCAAAGTCTAGGTGTAAAGGTAAATTTGGCCTTTCCCAAGTACTAAGATACTGACCGTTCTATAAAGACAGAAATGAACACAGACCCTAGGAATTCCCAACCCGGTACTCACCCTGCATAATCCCAGGACAGTAAATACAATGGATTTTACTAGGCTTAGGTATGTAATATGGTGCATTAACCTGAAGATGGTGAGATTATCTGGATGGGTCTCACCTGATCCAGTGAATTCTTCAGAAGCAGAGAGGTTTCTCCATCTGGTCACAGAAGAGAAACCCAAGAGATCAGAAGTGAGAGGCATTTGATAAGATATTCTGCTAGAGCCAATCAGAGGGCACTTGAGACGGCCCTGGGCAAGGAATTGCCAGTAGTTTCCAGAAGTTTCCAGGAAATGAGGGCACCCTTGGCTGATAGCCAGGACACAGGGACCTCAACCCTGCCAAAAACACAGATGAGCTGAGAAACTGTTTTTCCCCAAAGTCTCCACCGAGAATACAGTCCGACCGACACCCTGGGAATGAGACTGGGAGCAGAGGACCGGATGGAGCCGTGACAGACTGGGGAGCGACACAACTGTGAGCTAAGAAGTGGCTGCAGGCGGAAAGCTGCTACACAGAAACAGAAAAACTAATGTGCTTTCTTCCAGGCCAGCCTTTGTTCACATAAAAATAACATTATCCTAAAAGCACCTCCCGGGATTATCCAACTGTCCTCATGGGCATGAATGTGTCACCAACAAGTGAAAAAGAAAGAAAAGCCTAAGAAGCGCTGAAGGAAATCTCTATCCTTCCCAAGAAACCAGGAAATCGGAGGCCAAGTAGGACACACACATCTTTAATGACAGTGACTATTCTAAAGTACTGCATGTAAAAAAAGCAACACTTCTCAGAAATGTTTAAAATAGAAATCGGCCTTCTGCAATGTACTAATGTTCACATCAATATAAGCGACATCCACATTATAGTTATTTAGGCTCCTATGATATATATTAGGAACAGTGTTCATCTTTTATTCATCAAAATAGCAACTGACTATCTACTACATGCAGTATCCCTTGTACGTGTTTATTGACTAATTCCAGGGAACGCTAAGGTACACGTGGCATCACATATGATAAGTAAAAGTAAAGAGGATGTTTGCCTACTGATTTCCTTAAGAGTAAATGTTTTATTATGAAAATATAAATATTCAGCATCTCATTTTGCTTTTAAAAGCAATTCTGCTGTGACTTCAATTTATAGACATTTGTTTCATTTCTAGTCCATGCTAGGCTCTCGGCTAGGCACTCAAAACAGATGAAGTCAGCCCCTGCTTTTCAGTAACTCTCAGGGTATTAAGAGAGAGAGAGAAGTCTATTAAGAATTAAAACAATTTAAATCAGCACAGTATTATTACTGGTATGTATGATGTGTTAAGATGGAGTATAACCTGGGAATTATATAATGTTTGGTGTGAGGTAGTGAGCGGTCAATTCAGAAAGTGTGTATTTCATTTGTTTGTGGGTTGTTTTTTTTAGATTCCACATATAAATGAAATCATATGGTATTTGTCTTTCTTGGTCTGACTTCTTTCACTTAGCATAACGCACTCTAGGTCCATCCATGTTGTCACAAATGGCAAGATCTCATTCCTTTTAATGGCTGAGTAACATTCCTCTCCCTCTCTCTCTCTCTCTCTCTCTCTCTGTGTACGTACATCACTTCTTTTATATCCATTCATCTATAGATGGACACTTGTGTTGCTTCTAGATCTCGGCTAATGTAAATAGTCCTGTAATAAACATGGGTGCACAGATCTTTTTGGATTAGTATTCAGTATTTTGTTTTCTTCGGGTAAATATTCAGTAGTGTATTATTGAGTCATATGTTTTTCTATTTTTAAATGTCTGAGGACCTCCACACTACTCTATACTACTTTTTAGATGGGCAAAACAGGTGATAGGGAGCGGGAGGTCTAGGCCTCCAGTTAGGAAATGAAGAAGTCACAGGGATAAGATGTCCAGCACAGGGGATATAATCGTTGGTCCTGTAATGGCATCGTGTGGCGACAGAGCGTAGCTACACTTGTGAGCACAGCGGGACATATGGATTTGTCAAATCACTACGCAGTACACCAGGGGCTAAAGGAACATTGTATGTCAACTTAACCTCAATGAAAAAAGAAATAAAATAGAATGAAATTAAAGACAAGAAATGTTAGAGCAAAATAAAATCACAGAATTTGGGAGAGGGGAAGTGTGTATTTCCATCCATCCATCCGTCCAAGACTATTAAGCGTTCCACAGAAACATCTGATCTAATGAATGGCAGTTCTGACGCTGTCTTATGCCGAAGGATTGTGACCAACTGCATTTTTTAATTAAAGAAAATTAGCTTGTCATGAAATACTTACATCCATTGTCATCTACTTACTCTTGAAAGGCAGTTGACAGTTCTTAATCACAATCAAGTGTGCACATGTCTGAAACAACAGCCTGAGTACCACAAAATGGTGCCCATCCATGGGAAGGGAGCACTATTTGTTCACCACCTTCTAAAATTCCCCAGCCAGAAACTTCTATTAAAACCAACCTGACTTCCCAGAAACAGAGTATGAGAGTGTGACCTAAATCAAACACTAAACGTTTCATTCTTGAACCAGCAATGTAAAATGAAAATAATCATGCTATTGAGGAGACAGAGTGATTATACCAGAAAATAGTGAACGCTGCAGTTTAAAAGCACATACACACTCAAGTATCTATCATACCATCTTGTTGGGAGGAAATAAAAATCTTAACCCCTGTTACTCTACAAAGATTTTTCCTAAGTAAGAAATTTGCCCCATGATACTGCTTGTCTTTTTCGGCATTTACTTTTAAAAGAATGAACTATGACTCTTTATATAATCTGTTTACAAATTCCACCATGAAAAATTATTCCTAAAAGAAATTTCTTAAGCTCAGTTGTCAGATATTTAACATCTGCTGTGTGAGCTAGACAAAGTCAGGGACGTAAAACATAGTGTTTAGAAACAACAGGCACATAATGAATGCACCAACTTAAGGCAATGCACCAAACGATACCGAACCCAAGCCCTAAATAGTTTACATACCAACTGTTGAGATGTGGCTAATAAACACATGAAAAATTTAAAAGTGATAATATAAAACAATAACACACCACCACTGAGAACTCTTAGAAATTAAGATGGTAAATTTTATGTTGGGTTGTTTTTTTTTTTTTACCACCATCAAAAATAAAACCACAAATGACCCACTGATAACTCAAAATGAAATGATATCTTAAAACAGCTAAGGGCTATAAATTCACTTAGAGTCCTGTCTTTAATTTTTTTTAACATTTATTCATTTTTGAGAGACAGACAAAGACAGAGCACGAGCAGGGGAGGGGCAGAGATACAGAGAAGGAGACAGAATCTGAAGCAGGCTCTAGGCTCTGAGCTGTCAGCACAGAGCCCGACGCGGGGCTCAAACTCATGAACCATGAGATCATGACCTGAGCCAAAGTCGGACGCTTAACCAACTGAGCCCCCCAGGCGCCTCCAGAGTCCTGTCTTTAAAGGAGGAGCAAGATGACCCTTCAGTTTTGCGAACTATAGCACGCATTGCCGTGACTTGGGTAAGTGAAGAAAAGGGGATGGGGGCTCTAGGCCAGGGTGACAGCAGATGAAGTGAACACGACTTGCAAAAAGCATTCAAGACCTCAAGTAGATCAACAAAGCTGAGGGAGAGGATTCCAGGTTGGAGAATAGGAATGGCTGCAGAGGTAAATCAGAGCTTGCCTATGGCAGATGGTGGGTGTCCGCCCTACCCCGTCTGTACATTTTACCCCCACAATCTATGGGAGTTAGTAACAGGTTTTTAAGAATGAATGTAACACAAAGACAGTATTTTATCAAGATGCACCTCTAGGCAACATGCAAACTAGACAGGATACGGAACACCTGAGTGATGGAGTAGCCAACTTGGGACAGCTTTAGTGATGCCACCTGATGAAAGAAGACGGGTGCTTGACTTCGAACTCCGTGAAGACAGAAAGAAAAGGGCATATACGAAAAAGTCAAAGAACAAAACTACTTAATGAGCAAATGCCCAGGAGTTCAGGTGATTCTCCAACGTTTTCCAAAGCTGGTTCCTAGGAACAGCAGCTCAGTGGTCCTCTCAGAGAAAAACCAAGAGAGATGCTGGTTTATTAGCAGGAAGACCTGGAGATCCATTCATGTCCTCGTGAATTTGAGGCTGGGGTAGGTTATCAGTTAAGTAAATCTAGCAAGTGACATTAATGTTGAGATAATCAATGTGTGACGGATAGTTGGGACCAGGCTTGAATGTGATGTTCCGGGTGAAAAATGACCAAATGGCTGAGCAAGAGCTCCTGGTGGATGTGCACCTTTCAGTCACAGTAAGTGGATGGACAAAGAGGGCAAAGGCAGGAAAGGGAGGAGAGGAGAGATCCTGACCCAGTAGGACACCAGAATATGGAGCAGCAAGTCACAAGGTCTGGGGGTTCGGGAAAAAAAGGAAGGAAAGTGTCCCAGATTTGTATATCAGGATGGAAAACCTCCAGAAAGTACCAAAAGAGACAGTGCAGAGAGAAGGCAAAGGGGAAAGACAGGACCAGGGTGAACACAAACAGGACACGACGACCCGGTGACACGTTGTGAGGCACAAGGCAAGGAGGGCACTCCACGGCAGGGGTGAGGGGGTCAGGGCTCAGCAGCATCAGGACAACAGTGCGATCAACATTGACATTTTTTTTCAAATGAAAATATCCAGCAGCACCAAAATATTCTCCACCAAGCCTGCACCGAAGGAATATTCAATGCTTCTATTTTTGTCCTCAAAATACGAACAGATAATTTTCCTGAAGAGAATTTGCAGGTGCATCTGAAAGGGACTAGGTAAGAGAAAAACCAGTGCAGAACAGTATTTGCTAAATAATTCACTGCTCCCTGGCTTTGTAATAATGAACTACGCTTAGGCACACTGGAGTTTCAGGCCGGGTTTAGGGATTATTAAGCAAGTATTTAGAGCCAAATGCTGAATTTCTGCAGCACATATATAACCCAGGGAGTGAGAATCCATTAAGCTTTTAGGCTAATAACTGTTCTGTAGAAGTTGAAAGAGAGTTAAAAGAAAGAAGCTAAAGTTTAAGTCCTACTTTGACATTAACTTTTTTTTTTTCAAAATTCTCAAACTGGTGACCAAGCACAATAACCTCCTACGTGAAGAAGCTATTTTTAAAAGCAAAAATCTTGATATTTGTTACACACATGAAATAGCCTCTTAAGCATTACATGAGAACAGTCCTTTACCAAAACAAGTATAAACTGTACAAAGACAGAATTCCTCTATTACTGTTTGATGGGAAATTACCTCTTCTAAGATTTACCAAGTATCATTGTTTGATTAGTGTCAGTTTAAAAAGAAGAGAGAGAGAGAGAGAAGGGAAAAGAATATGATTAATTACAGTCTCGGGAAGTCTCTAAGTGCCTCTGGTGAGCTGCTGTGCCTCAGTGACTAGAACCACAGCCCAGGCCCGGTGGGCTGTGGGGACCACACTGAGGACACGGGAGGGAAAAACAAACATTGCGGCTCCCATGTTGAGGAGGAGTTTACATGCTACAGTTTAGGAGCATCCACTCTAGTCCTCAAATCTCATGACAAGTGTCCTACCAAACACAGACCATGATGCCAAAACTCAGGTAACCAAGATTTCCTCTTTCCTACAGACAGGCAGGGACCACCAGACGAGAATGACTTCCCCATTTGAAGTCCTTCAGAACGCTCACGTCCTTACTTCCCCAAAATGTAGAGAATCTCATTCTTATATAGTCTTTACTGTTTTCAAAGGAAAGAAATCCACCGAGTTTCTGCTCTTCCACATTCACTCCAAGAAGACCTTTTCAGTATTGTTTGAAAATGCTCCCCACCGTCGCCGGTACTTTCTCTTGGTAACCCTTCCACTTGGCTTTCGTCTGATTTGGAAGTGTGGTAACATCATGGTCACCCAGTAACATTAGCTCTCGAAATCTGTCACACACACGTGACGGGCCCTCAGGTCAAGCCGTAAGACCTGAAGACCCTACAGACCGTAAAGCCAGTTCTCTCCAGCATTGGTCAGACCACCAAGCACTGCATATTTCACTGGACAGTGATCACTAAGAAAGCATCACCCCACCACCATCACTTGGCAGAAGGGTGCAGGCCAGTGGAGGACGGGTACTTTTATCTGTACACCTGGTAAATGCTGACTTGACATAAGTTAGCGTCTTGAAAAAGTGAATGTGAGTAGGTGATATAAGCTGAAGATTAAGAAATGTCAATGCACTGGTAGGCACATGACAACGGTAAGATGTACACACGGCTCCCCTTCCTCAAATCGCTGCTCTTTTTTTTAAAATTTTTAATGTTTATTTATTTTTAAGAGACAGAGCATAAGCAGGAGAAGGGCAGAGAGAGAAGGAGACACAGAATCTGAAGCAGGCTGCAGGCTCTGAGCTGTCGGCACAGAACCCGACATGGGGCTCGAATCCACAAACCACGAGATCATGACCTGAGCCGAAGTCAGCCATTTAACCAACTGAGCCACCCAGGCGCCCCTTTGAGTCTCTGATCTAAGAGGGTTGAAAGGGCAAGGAAGAGACAGATGCATAAGAGCTACTAAGACATTCTGTTTATTCTGGGTTTGTTAGCGGGGAACTACGAGCTTAATGAGGGCTCTTGGTATACACAGCGTAACAGAAAGAACATAATGTATGGAAGCAGGATTCACTTTACATCTGAAAGTTAATGCCTGGGCTCCTACAACCTCTCTGTGCCTCAGTTCTATGAAATAGGCACTCATCAGAATTGCCACAGAACACAAAAAATTTCCGAGAATGTAGAAGTCCTGGAAGACTGATGACTGGACCATGAACCAGGTATCAATATACAATATGGGTTAGATCAGGAAATAATTCAGTTCATTCCATCTGGCGGTGATCTACAGAGCCCCCATTGGGTGTCAAGCCCAGATCTAGGCCCTGGGGAGACAGAGCAGTCCACATACAAAACTTCCTGTCCTCACAGAGCTTACCGTAAGTCTCTACTAGTCAATGTTGGCACGGAAAACCACACACCATCAACGGAGAACATGACTACCCGGTCAGAGAGGGGACCCCACTGTGCAGCCGTGATTACTGCTGACGTATCCAGAGTCGCTTTGAGCAACTAGAGAATGCAATTCTAGTGTGTTCTGAACCACACAACGAGGTGTACCCAGTGCGATGCCTCCCCCTGTAATAAACGTGGTAATAACTATTCTAATTACACAGACATACACCACACCGGCTTACTGTCAGATTACAATTTATTCACTTCACTAATTTTTAAAATAACTTTTTAACAGACTATTACGCTTCCACTTCTAAGTAATTAACGCTGCTTAAGAAGCGAGCTTTATTTTACCTAGTTAACTCATTATTTCCCAACACCACACAGTATACATGTTATATAACCTATTTACTACTGAGCATATTGAATGGATACAGCAGTTTGAGGGCTTTGTTTCAATTCCTCCACACAGTGTTCTGTCCCGGTCTCATGAGCATTTCTGAGGCTACCTGATTTTAACCAGAGCCGGCACTTCTTTCCTAAACAGTGTCCATGAATATCTATGATCCGATGTATTGAGTGAGCTTTGTTGGCTTGAAGCTAAGGGGCAGCTGAAATATTTCAAATTGGCTTTTATTGTGGGACTTCGTTGGGTGAGCTCTGTAATTTGCAAAATTACTAAGCTGATCAGTTTGTAATTAATTCTAATACCTACAGTCTGGCCAGTTCACATCCCTCTAAATTAGAAATTAGGACAGGGACTTATTTTGCTTCTTCTGTTGCAAGCCTAACAGCTTCTTAACTTACCTAGTAGCTCCTATTTCATATGGGCATTTTAGCATCTAGAGGTCTGCTATGTAAAATATTTATTTTTTTCGCTTCATTCAAAGGTGGCTCTGATACACTAGGGGGAACTTATAAAACACAAGCGATGATCAATATACAATATATTTTCATGAAAGTTTCCTAAAGAAGGCTGTCAGCTGGTGTACAGAGGGCTGGGCATACATCTGTATAGGATGTGAGCAATGCAATCTAAGAGACGTCATGCGCATGGTGGTCTATGCGAGTGGCCCCCTCGGACTGTATAGAATTCATCTGCACCAGTGCATGCGGTGCCTCGGAGCGCCCAAACGTCTAGGTAGGAGTCGACGCTGCTGCAGAAGGAAATTCCCAAGTAGCACAGTGCTTTATGCAAGCCCTCCACTGCCAATGTACTCAAGTACCAGACAAACAGGAGTCACGTTCATTGTTTCCGATACCTCCCATGAAAGAGTAAAGGTATGTTCATCAAATACAAAGGAATCAGTGACTAATATACTAATTTTTTAGACAGACAGAACAGCATATGATTTAAGAGAATGGAATTCTAGAATCAGCCTGATTACGACGTGCAAGTCCTATTTCACTACTGTCAGCTGCGGAACCCTAGACAAGCTATTTCCCTCTCGGTGCCTCAGTTTCTTTGTTTATAAAATGGGGTAATGGCAGAACCCACCCCAGAGCAGTGAGGGGGATCATATGAGGTGATACACGCATGGTACCCAGAATAGTGCCCGACTATGGTAACCACCGCATAAGTGTTCACACTGGGAGTTAGTATCATTGGGTAAGAAAATCAAAGCAGAGAGAGATTACGTAACTTGTTGCAGGTTTAAGAATTAGTGATTTATTCTGGAATGAAAATTAAAATTACTGATCTACAAGAAACAGTTTTCATGAGACCACACTGTTTTATTTATTTTATTTATTTAAGAGAGAGACAGGGAGAGAGAAAGAGAGAGAGAGAGGCAGAGGGAGAGAGAGGGAATCCCGAGCAGGCTCCACCCAGCGAGGAGCACCATTCAAGGCTGGATCTCACAACCGTGAGAGCATGACCTTAGCCGAAATCAAGACTCCCCTGTCTAACCTACCGTGTCAGCCAGGCATCCCAACACCATACTGTTTATGTCCCAACTTTCAGACACAGGTAAAACCCATGACTTGATGTATTTATTACAACTGAAAGACTAAACGCCCATGAACGTGAATGTTTGATTACTGACCCGCGTTGTCCTGAGCAGGACTCCAGGCCTGATGCCCTGGGCATTCTGAGGCCACGCGCTGCCAACGCTGGGCTGACATTTAACCAGTGCCTGTCCGTGCGGGGAGAGGCACACTCTGTGGACAAACAACTCCAGGCTCCACGATCAGCCATCAGGAAGACTTGCAATCCTAGAAGGAAATAATTGTCTGAATGCTCTAGCGTCCTGCAAGACGTCTGCTGGTTTCACTCATGTTCTTTATTCTTATATTTTTAATTTTTTTTTACATTTATTCGTTTTTGAGAGACAGAGCGTGAACAGGGGAGGGGCAGAGAGAGAGGGAGACACAGAATCTGAAACAGGCTCCAAGCTCTGAGCTAGCTGACAGCACAGAGCCCGATGCAGGGCTTGAACCCACGAACCGTGAGATCATGACCTGAGCCAAAGTCAGATGCTCAACCGACTGAGCCACCCAGGCGCCCCTCATTCATGTTCTTAAAATATTAGCCAGTGCCAGGCCCTTACACTCCTACCCTGGAAAACCATCTCATTCACTACAGTGCAAAGAGCATCTGCCCCCCGTGCCCTGGGGACGAGGGATGTGTTCCAAAGATGAAAGTGCCACTCGAAGTCTCCTGGGCCCGATGGGAGCTAGACCCGTTTCCGAGGTGTAAAGTGGGACAGCCAGAAATCACAAAAAGGCCTGGCATGCTCATGAAAGGATGCCTTCTATCTATTTCAATTCTTCTGCAAGGATCCGGGGAGATCTGATAACCGGTTTTGACACAGATTGTTGCTCTTTTTTAAAAAAGGTTTTTATTTCTTTTTTGGTGGGGAGGGCAGAGGGAGAGAGACAGAATCCCAAACAGCATGGAGCCCGACTCGGGGCTCGATCTCACAAAACGTGAGATCACAATCTGAGCCGGAATCAAGAGTTGGACACTGAACGGACTGAGCCACCCAGGTGGTCTTATGGACTGTAGCTTGTAGACGGTGGAAAACAACACGATACACTGAACACAGGCTCCTCACCCACATCTTCATCTAGCGTACGAGAAAGGGCAGTCTTACCCCGCACTCCGACACACGGGGGGCCACGCACAACCTTGGTGTCCAGAGCACCTCTCAAACCATTCTACAGAGGCTGAGTTAGCATCACTAATCAGTTCCTTCACTTTTGGAAGGAGATGGGGAGAGCTGACCGACAAAAATTACATCAATTGCAGAAAATCCAGGTAGACTAGAAGGGGGAATAAACTAGAAACAGACACGCGGCGTGAAACAATCTGTGTAAAAAGCAGCCAAAACACAAATAGGTCACACAATGCCACCTCTGCATGACTTTGACATTTCACCCACAATCCTCATTACTGTTGCTTTTAGCTACAAAGTCAAAAACAAAAAGCATCCAAACCCTGTTTCTCAACGGCTTAATAAAAATGCATATGTACTATTTTTAAATCAATCAACATCTGCGATTCTAAAATGTATTCATCATAAATGCAATTAGCGCGATATCCTGGATCAAGTGCAGAGTTTGGTATCTAAAAAGAAGAAATAACATTAGTTTTAGTCCAATAACGTTACTTGTTCTAACTTACCCCCTGACTATAATGGTTAAATCAAAAATTTTATCTTATGGAAGCAGAGAAATCAGAATCTATTTCTCCGCAGGGTAAACACAAGGAGGCTAAGTCTTGGAGAATTTACACACAGAATCTGAGGTCAAATCCTGTAGAGAACGGAAGCTAGATCCATTTATTCCCTAGGAGACAGACTCAGTGAGGGCAAGGAAATACGGTTCATTCGTAGTGCTGCTTCTAGACTTAAAGCAGAAGTTACCGTCTGCCAACCCTCAGGTTTCTGCAGGATTATCAAATCCTAGGGCTCAACTGGACAAAATGGTGATACACGCACTAGTTTACGGAGCATCCTCACTTACCAGATGGTTCACACCAGGAAGTGTGGTTGACCCCAAGTTCATCTTCCACCAACCAGTGTAGCCCCGAACCTCGATGCCACATGTCTGTGACGGCTGGCCATCACGACGGTGAGTGACCCGCACCGTCCAGGGTGAGGCCCTCACCTTCCCTATCTGGCAATGGCACTCCCCAGCTTGCGGTGCACCTGCCAGAACTTCCTCTTCTGGCTCTGGCTTCCCTAAGTAGACAGAAGCTACAGAACACTGACCAATCCAGACGAGGGAAGGGGGTGCCTAGCAGCCTATCAACTTGCAGACATGTTGGCTAAAATATCACTCCCAACTAAATGATGGGGACCACCAAAAATACTTCATCATGGTGGCATGTTTTAAACTTTGGTAGAATGGAGAATAGAAGCGTGGGAAACGTCACCATGTTTTACTTGAAGAGCATGGTCTTATTTCCTGCTGGAATGAACATTTCCACTTAATGTTTATTCATGTGGATTAGTTACTGTGGTGTGCCCTAGCAATTCAGCTTTCCCCATTTCTTTTTTTGTTTTTTTAATGCTTATTTATTTTTGAGAAAGAGACAGAGCATGAGCAGGGGAGGGGCAGAGAGAGAGGGAGACACAGAATCAGAAGCAGGCTCCAGGCTCTAAGCTGTTAGCACAGAGCCCAACATGGGGCCTAAACCCACGAACAGCGAGATCATGACCTGAGCCGAAGCACGATGCTTAGCTGACTGAGCCACACACATGCCCCAGTTTTTCCCATGTCTAATCCCCCGCTTAAAATAAGAAATTGTGGGGACTGGTTGCAAAAATTTATTTTATCAACCATCATATAGCAATAAGGCTGCTGAAAAAAGGATTGTAGAGAAAGGAAAAATATTATAGTTGATATTTTAAGCCTCAATGAATACGGAGTTTAAAAATGCTGGTCCTGGGGCGCCTGGGTGGCTCAGTTGGTTAAGTGTCAGACTTCTGCTCAGGTCATGATCTCATGGTTTGTGGGTTCGAGCCCCGCGTTGGGCTCTGTGCTGATGGCTCAGAGCCTGGAACCTGCTTCAGATTCTGTGTCTCCTTTTCTCTCGGTCCTTCCCCAACTCATGCTGTCTTTCTCTGTCTAAAAAATAAATACACATTAAAAAAAATTTTTTTTTAAATGCTGGTCCTGATCTAGGGGGTGGCCGTCCCAGGGCGCCTGGTGTGCGTCTCTAAAGGCGTGAACATCAACTTCTCTTTGTGAGTATTATTTCAGATACTGGTCAAAATGAAATGCTTAGAGAAAAGCAAATTGCTTTTGTTTTTATGTTCAACAAATAAACTGTCACAGAAAGCAGATGAATTAGTTCCGAGGACAGGATAATTTGTGTCCAAATCAAAAGCAAAGGAAGCAAATGTTTTGCAGGAAAAAAAGAGAGAGCGGAGACAGTACAGTACGTCAAAGAAGAGGTGACCTTCAGAGAAGGAGCTGACCCCTCCAGGCAACTCCAATCACCACAAAGGAGCAGAACACAACCGAGATCTGAAATTCCTGTTTCACTTCCTATTGTCCAACCGACTGGCCTGGCACCTGACACAGCCTATTAAACAGAGATAATTCATTAAATTACGATTTTTAAAAAGTTTTGTGAAAGGAGTACTAGGGAAAACGGTTTTAATGTGATCTCAATCGTATCGACAAGACCTTCTACAGGGATGGCGAAGGGGATCGGAAGGGAACCAACTGGTGACAAAGGTCTTTTCTAGAACACTGCCCGTGGCCCGTGCTTCAGAGGAGCCATCACCCCTCCACCGACCAGCATGGGGTCAAACACGTAGTCAGCCCGTCTCATGCGTGCTGAGGGAAAGGAGTTTTTTAGTGGTTGAGTCAAATTAAGGCTAATCTAAGCTGTTTGCATTTTTAAGGGGACCCACCTGTGGGGGCTCTCCCAGGACTCTCTCCCAGCATTCTTAGCGTGCGGATCTCACGTCACTGCAGGCGACACTGTGAAGAGTCCCCTCAGAAGGACAAGGGGGAAACGCAGTGGCAGAAACTAACAAGGTGGGGCTATGCTTTCCTTGGCTCCCTCAGAGAATTTCTCTATTTTTAAAAATTTTTTAAGTTAAGTCTATTTATTTTGTGTATGTGAGAGAGGGGAGGGACAGGAGACGGGCAGAGAGAGAAGGAGAGGGGAGGGACAGAAGACGGACAGAGAGAGAAGGAGAGGGAGAGGGAGAGACAGAGTCCAGAGCAGTCCTTGCCCCCTCATCACAGAGCCCAGTGTGGGGCTCGAACACACGACCCCATGAGTCCATGACCTGAAGGGAAGCCGAGTCGGAGCCTTAGTCGACTGAGCCCCTCCCTCAGGGAATTTCTACGAAGACATCTCTGTGACCCAGTGGAATGCTAAATTTACAGAAGTACAGGATTAGGTGAAATCTGGCAAATTAAGTGTGCCGCTTTCAAAGCCCAACCTTTCCGTACGGTCCGTACTGGGGATGCCCAGGACACACCTGTTATGTGAACTATCGGGGGAGCAAATACAAACGTGTGACTGGTCAGGAAATCCTAAGGCCAGTTCCGTTCCTACAGGTCCCAGACAAAGGAAATCTGTCCCTTACTGGGGCGGGTACTGACAATCACTTTCAGTAGGACTTAACGTACTAGCCACTTTCCATAAACATTTTAATATTAAAAAAAAGACTTCCATTAAGAATAACAACAGAAAATGGTATCTTTGCTGGAGTCTTACAAATATCGTAAGTGGAGGCGACTGTAAAAATGGTCTCAATTTTCTCCTCTCTAAAATCCAGGAGTTGAAGTGAAATCAATGTCATATGCAAATATGACTCAGCTCCTAGTACAGGGAACAGCCACCAGTAACGTGCCCAGGGCCAACGGGGAGGCACCTGACCCAGAGTGAGTGGTATCTGGGATTTCAAATGTAAGTGAGAAGAGGCCAGCACAACGTTCATGGGACACCAGTCATCACTCAGGCAGAGAAAGACCTTTTGCAACAGATACAATGATCCTCCTAGTTGTACCTTTTAAAGATTCAGAAACAAAAATTGGGTGAGCTACTAGGTCAGAACAATCTAGAATTCGTTTGGGCCCTACACCCTGCGTTTCAAACCCAGACAGTCCCTGCCTGTGTCATGTCCTGGTGATGCCTATCTGTCCGGCTGACAGAGAAAGGAAAGCAGCCTCGGAGATAAAATGCTAACCGCGGAGGGGGGAGAGGTGGGCCCGGGAGACAATGAGGAAAAGAGAAAAGAAACGTCTGTTTTTCCGATTCTAATTAACATAGGAAACAAGTCCGAAGACACAGACAAAGAATGGAACTCATTGTAAGGGGAAGCGAGGAGAAAAGCTTCAAAGATTATATAAACACAGTCCTCTTGTTAAAACAGAGCCTCATTTGTAAGACTGAAGTGTGCGACTTACATCAGAAGCATTTGAAATCCATACAACCACCTTCCTTTTAAAGAAGGAAAGTCAAATTACATATTTGTGTATGAAAACTTGAGAAAGTCCTACCTATTTTTTTTTTAAGAATCCTATGTAACAATTAGAATTTATTTACTGTAGATAACAGGCTCTGTAGGTTAGTCAGAGCCTAGGATTATAAAATCAAATTGGAAAACAGAAATTAACATGTAGTTAATGCCATTCATACACGAAAGGCCAACCAGTTACTTAACTGTCTCCCAAAAAACCCTGAAAAACTAGAACATACTATCAGATGTTTTTCTTCTTCAACTAAACAACACAAGGAAGTGAGGGAAGGAGAGAGGGAAGGAAGGAGGAAGGAAGTATATTTATCAGAAAAACTCAATCTGGGAAAATCTAAGTTTACATTACAGAAATACAATAAAAAAATAAACAGGATGCTCAGTACTTGGAAAAGAAAAATTCAAATGTTTCTAGGATTTGAAGAACAGTATATTACATATGCAAATCTATTCCTGTTTAAATGGTTTGCTCTTTGATGCTACTCCGGTCAGATCTATGCCAAAAGCAAAGAACTCTCCATGAGAGTTTAAACCGTAGGTGAGCCCAGGGTGAGGGGACCAGGGCTAAGAGGGACTCACTAACACCCCATTTGGAACAGCAACTAAACTGTCCCCTGGTTTCCAGAACCTTTCGCTGGTCACTGCTACACAGTCTTAGAAGTAACGGCACTCTTTTTACTTGTATCACCTCAGGGCAAACCGTAATCTATGTGCACACATGTAACAAAGCTGAATTTTTTAAGTTGTACAAATCTCCAGTGGAAAAAAATCAGAATGATTAGGTCAGCTTAAATTCAAACATAAAAACTGTTAAAAATCAGAATGAAAAGAGATTAATGTCTCCTGCTGGGAAGAATACTGAGCCACTTCAGCAGTCACAGCGCTGGGGTCTTTTTTAAAAAATGTTTATATATTTATTTTGAGAGAGAGACAGAGAGAGAGAGAGAGAATCCCAAGCAGGCTCTGCGTTGTCAGCACGGAGCCTACTCCCAGAGCCCAAAGCGGGGCTTGATGTCATGAACTGTGAGATCATGACTGGAGCCAAAATCAAGGCTTGGATACTTACGGGGCTGAGCCACCCAGGCACCGCACAGTGCTAGATTTCCATCATGAGGAATAAACACTGCCAGATAAGAGAATAAGTCTGATTTCAAACAGAACTTAACACTTCTGGCTAAGCCTGGGTCTTTCCTGCGAAACACAACCACAATAGTGTTCCCTGCCAGAAAACGGTGATGTTAATAGAAGCAGAATGTTTTCTTCCCAAATTAGCTGAGGAATGATGTAGCGAAGGACACTGACAAAAATCACTCTAAGACGTGGCTTTAACTCAATGGCAGAGACGCTCCAGCACGGATTCTAACAGAGAGCCCACAAATCCCTCAGGTGCTTAAGTAACAGAGGGAGGGTCCCCCAGGATACAAGCCGCATCAGAAAGGGCGGGGGTGGTGGCCTGACTGCTCAAGGCAGGCCGCTGCAGTCAGTGTGAATTCTTATCAGGACATCTGAAGATGACACCTGGGCCACTGCTGGGAACACGAGGGCAGGGACAGACAGGTTTAAGGTCCCTCTCAGAAACAGGTGGTAGGTGGGGGGCAGGGGGGAGGCAGGAGGGCAGACAGGGAAGGAAGGGGGCAGGGAAAGAGAGAGAGGCAGCAGGAAGGGAGGGCAGAAAAAAAGACGAGGTGAACCCCAGCCCGTCAGCATCCTAAACTTAAGGTAGAACAAAAAACTAGTACCCCTGCTTTCAGATACACACAAAATGTGACCCCACTAAAGGGTCTTCATTCCTAGTTTACACTCTGTTATGGTCAGATGAAAGGCGAATTTGAAAAGTCATCATATTCTCAGTATCCTAACAAAGGCATTTTCAGTTCTCCAATCGCCTTGGCTGGGGTTTTAATTCGGTCCCCGCTGCACTGAGCGTGCTCGGTGCTGAGCACGGCTCTGTCGCCAGAAGGGCACAAAGACAGTCACGTCCAAAGGTCACTCACAGTCACTCGAATTATATACTCTGTCCCTTAAAAGATGGTCTTAAGCCATGGAACGTCATTTGTTTCAGGTGTGCCCAAGGCAACCAATAAAAAAAGTGGTAAATTCTCCAAGATACCAAGAATTCAAGTGCGCTTTGGTTCCAAGTATAGGAAAAAGAATGTCAAAGATGATTCCGTAAGCCCCTCTTAATTTAGGTAGAGTAGAGTTAAATGTTATTAGAGTTCGGTTTGCTTCCACTTTTACAAAGTTTTGGAACAACCGTATAATATGGGTGGTGAATACTTCTGTACATTTAAAACTTAAGAATGATAAAGGAAAGGCACTGTCTGATGAGAAGACAAAATATTTACACATACGTAAATATGATCAAAGACATGTGTAGGTAGGCTAATGGATTCTAATACTATTCAAGATCTAATATCTTTATTCTCTTTTTTTTAATGTTTTTTATTTATTTTTGAGAGACAGAGAGAGCACGATCAGGGGAGGGTCAGAGAGAGAGGGAGACACAGAATCGGATGCAGGGTCCAGGCTCTGAGCTGTCAGCACATAGCCTGACTTGGGGCTCGAACCCACAAACTATGAGATCATGATCTGAGCCAAAGCCAGACGCTCAACTGACTGAGCCACCCAGGTGCCCCTAATGTCTTTATTCTTAAGGTAGTTTTAAAATTTCATAAAAATTCAAGAAAAGGTTGCCCTTCCTATTTAAAATGTTAGACACTAATAAGAATAAAATGATTAGAGGAGTACATAAATAACTCTTAACTATTTGCTCCAATAGTTAACCATAAACAAAGCCTTTTTGAGTTAACTTTTTAAATGCTTACTTATTTTTGAGAGAGAGAGAGAGACAGAGTGGGAGTGGGAAAGGGGCAGCGAGAGAGAGAGAGAGAGAGAGAGAGAGAGAGAGAGAGAGAGAGACATAGAATCCCAAGCAGGCTCCAGGGTCTGAGCTGTCAGCACAGAGCCCAACGCAGGGCTTGAACTCACAGACCACGAGATCATGACCTGAGCCGAAGTTGGACGCCTAATCGATTAAGCCATGCAGGTGCCCCTTGTGTCAACATTTGTGTCCAAGGTGTAGACAATGATTTAATAAGCTAATGATCAGATTTTAAGTAATGTCAAGTTGTCAGGAAATACATACTATCTGGTTGACACATTGAACTTGTAGCTGCTCTTGTCTTTGACTGTTAGATATTAGCTAGAGTTCAGGGTCACGTCTCTGTCCCATTCCGTAGGCATCTGCTGATAATGCTATTGTGATTCTGACCATCAACACTGAGGGCTACCGTACGCTGAGTGCACCATGTGCCCAGCATGATGTGTTACAGAGCTGATGTTTGAACACCTTGGGGTCGGGGCCCCAATCTCTGCACAGCCAAAAATCCACATATAGCTTTCGTCTCCCCCAAAACTTCCCTACTGTTAGCCTACTGTAGACTGGAAGCCTTACTGATGACATAAAAAAGTCGAGTAACTGTATTTTGTGCGGTATACGTACTATATGCTGTATTCTTACAATAAAGTTAGCTAGAGGAAAGAACGTGTAAAGAAAAGCATACAGAAGAGATTATATATTTATAACATTGTACATAGATCTACTGAAAAAATCTGCATAGAAGCAGACCCACACAGTTCAAACCTGTCAACTGTACAGGACCACCTCATTTAATGTGTCACCAGGAGAGGGAGACATCCCTCTCTCCGTTCTGCGAAGGCGATGGCAACAAGAGTCACTAAGCATTACCCATGTGCCCGTCTATGGTGGAACTCTGTAATAACTCACGTTAACGCCCACGATAATCCAATGATATGGCACAACTATTAACCCCAATTTGACAGATGAAGAAACTGGGGCACCAAGCAGACAGCCTTCCCAACATCACCTCCGACATGTGATGGAGCACAGATGCTGACCCCGATCCGCTGAGTTCCAAAGCCACGATCTTACTTACCGACATTGGCCATGGAACCGAACTCTCCATGCCTGCCGCCCATGCCGTCTATGCTAAGGCCTCTAAGAGCAGACAGGAAAGGGCAGGGCTGGTGTGGCCAGAGCTGGACACCCTAATCCACAACCCAACTCAAATATCTGGTTGGGGCCCATCCCACCTCCCCACCCCCACCAAGGTTCCCTGAAGAAACTCACAAGGAAGAAACAGAAATCTGGCCTCAAAGTTAACACAGCTCCATGGTCCCAAGAGCATGGGACCCAAAGGCCAGGGCTTCTCACTGCCCACAGCACAGGGCATCCCGGAAGAAAAGCCCTGCACAGCTGCCTTATGTCCACTCAATGGTCAGCAACCACTCTGCGCCCAGCCACACGAGGCTCTCAGTCACTGAGCTGAACAAGCCAGGCACCTGCCTCAACAGCTAAAAGTGTAGGGAAACAACCAGAAAACGATGGAATAAGTGCTTTGGAGCCATGACAAACTGTTTTTGGATACGGTGAGGAGGGGTTCGGGGGGAGCGGGTCAGTTCTAACAGTGTTGGAGGAGGTTAACAGAGCCTGAAGGAGAAGGCAGTAGGCAGCCGAGTCTTGGCAGTGTCATTCCAGGAGGGAGGTAAGAAGCAGTCCCGCTCGGACGAGACCCCGGTGCTGGCAATGAGCTGACTCAACCACCATCAACCTGAGGACGGACAGGGGCACTGAGAAGACACGAGACGCATGTCCCGAGAATCATGCTGTAGGACGTTTACTACAAAAAACGTTTTCAGCTTGGGGAGTTCCCCATTCCCACCCGCACCCAAGAGGAGGAGGGTGCTCGCACTGAACGGGCCACACCCGAGTCCAGGCTCCCTAGGGACCATCGCAATGCCTGATGCATTCTTAACGCAAGGTGGCTGACGGACAGCCGGACTACGGTTCACTACAAAACATGAGCATGAACTGAACACGCAGGAGCACAGGCAGCCCCCACCTCACAGAAACTGCCTTATCCCTTAGCAACGCCCAAGAACGAGAAATAAATAAGGTGCTATAATCTGCAGAAAATACGAAAGCACTTTTACCCCTGATATTTTTGCCAACTGATTTAAGGGCACTTTTTGCTGACTGAGGCCTTTACTAACCACAGGAGTCCATGCATGGAGAGGAAAATAATTAATATGTTTGCACTTCAATTTAGGCAGTATTATCTCTAGGGAGTGGCTTTTGTGTAGAGTCTCATTCTGTGTTATAGATCTGTAATATTTCATTTTTGTGCAATCTCTTTATTATGTGAATGATTGGAAAAAATATACCACAACTCAAGCGAAAACACTTACAAATTCGCCAGTCCGGGGACAGCACATGAGCGACTTTGGTTCTAAAATTTTTTTTCTTTATGTCTTTATTTTGAGAGAGAGACTGAGAGTAAGTGGAGGAGGGGCAGAGAGAGAGGGAGACACAGAATCAGAAGCAGCTCCAGGCTCTGAGCTGTCAGCACAGAGCCCAACGTGGGGCTCAAACCCACGAACCATGAGATCATGGCCTGAGCCGAAGTCGGACGTTTAACCAACTGAGCCACCTAGGCACCCCGCGACTGAGGTTCTAACAGTCCGAAATGGGGAGATTAAATATCCACAGAATTCACAAAATAATTCACTGCAAGTAAATACCCAGGCAACTTCAAAAAGGGCGGGGAGAGCCCATGGGTTTCCAGGACAGTGGGGATCGGACAGCAGGGGCGGGAGGGGAGACCAGCAGACACCGTGGTCAGGTAGGCAGCAGGTCCAAAAAGGGACTTTCTGGCAATCCCCCCTATTCCCACCAGGACATGAAAGACAGGATGGAGTGTGTGAGCCCAGGCCGGCAAGCTGTACCATGTGAGAGACTGCGAAAGCGTTTGCTGGATGAATGTATATAAAGGAGGTGGGTGAGGAATAGGAGGAGGGAAGGAAGCAGGAGGGAAAGGGAGAAAAGAGAAAGGGATAGAGAAAGAAGGGGACGGAAGGGAGGAATGAGCAGGTGGGCAAGCGGTGAAGGAGGACACCTAAATCCTACTCAACAAATGAAAGGTTGTATTTACTTTATGATCATCCGGGTCACACACACTTAGTAACAGAAGTTTTAACACGGAGTTACCTTTTATTTCCCTTTCAGACCTTGGAGTGTCCTGTTAGCGCTCGACTCAAGATGTGGAAAGAACAGAGTAGGCGCTCTGGATGTCCAACTGGGGGTTCCTAAAGGGAAAGGACGCATAAAAATTATTCTGGAGAATATAAGTGATTAGTTTTTAAAGTATCGTTTTATTTTATTTTATTTTTAAAAAATTTTTGTATTTAGTTTTGAGAGGGGAAGCAGAGCACGAGTGGGGGAGGGGCAGAGAGAGCGAAGGGGACACAGAATCCAAGGCAGCCTCCAGACTCTGAGCCGTCAGCAAAGAGCCCGACACGGAGCTCGAACCCAGGAACTGTGAGATCATAACCTGAGCCAAAGTCGGACGCTTAACTGACTGAGCCACCCAGGCGCCCCTGAAGTATCATTTCAAAAAGATCGATGTTCACAGAGTAACGGAGACCGTGTATTTCCTAATGTCCCTGGGAAAAAACTGAGCCCAAACTTCAAGGACAGTTGCTCTAGCAAATTTCAACCCGAGGGTGGGCTTTGTGTGTTTATTGGAAAATAAACCCAACAAGGATCCTGTGTCCCACCTCTGCCTCCCTAGAGCCCGCACCCAGGTGGCTTCACGGCACTCCAAACTCAACGCCCCCCCCCCACAGGCCTTATCAGTGCATTCTAGTCCCCGAAACCATGCAGGGAATGAGGGAACGTTTTCACCAACAACTGTATCACTATGGAAGGAAACAGATACGCTTCAGGAATCCTGTTAACATTTGTAAGGCGATAAAATATTACGAAAAGGGCATTTTTTGCTTGTCCCATTCTCCAAACGCAGTTAAGCGTGAGCCCCCCTGTGCGCGCGCGCACACACACACACACACACACACACACACACACGCCTCATCGTCCCAGGGCTTCTTTCTCTTGGAGCTGGGACAGACCTTGGAGGCAACGTCGTCTCACATTGTGAGCACACGATGTTTCATTTTTAGGAAGGAAACAATGAACATTGACCCTGAACGCACTCAGCCCCAGAAACAATGTGATACCATTTCACAAAGGGGGAAAGAAACCGGGAGGCCAGTCCGTATGTCTGTCTGACACATAAATGCTTTTATTACACTTGGATACACTTGGATCAATCGTGAAAGTGCTTGTTATCTAAGCATCTGGCAACTCAAAAGAAAATAGCGGGGTGGAAAATTGAAACATCTTCTCCTCTAGCATCTGCTTCCCTTGCATACCATCAATCCAAATAACTAGATCTTTTTTTACTTGAACGTGGGAGCTGGAGACAGGGAAGGGAAAGCATTGACTGTAATAGGTGTCTTTGTACTGAGATCTACTGTATATTTTGAAGAGTAAGCAATAGTAAAATTTTTAAGGGGGCACTTGGGACTTCAACAGGCAGTGACTAAGATCCACGTTATCAAGGTCGATGCCAACTTCTCCCCCGTTATCTCCTTTCTGGAGTGATACGTAATGAACAATAAGCCAGACATTTATTAGTAAGGCTGCAAATCTTGACCTAGATTCTGCATAGCTTTAAAAAAAAATAAAAAGAAAGCCTGACAATGTCTATTTAAATAACAACGAAGACTGACACTTCCCACGCTCACACTTAAAACTTTCAAAACAATCTACTTTCCCCTGTCCCCGTATCTAACAAGGCTCAACAAGAACCTAAAGTAAAAATTAGTGCCAGATGAAAACAGAAATAGGAACTCCAAGTTCTACAGCTCGTTTTAATTGCTTACTACCTGCAATGTAAGACTTTATTTGGGGGCTGCTGGGTAGCTCAGTTCGTTGAACATCCGACTTCGGCTCAGGTCATGATCTCACAGTTGGTGAGCTCGAGCCCCGCGTCAGGTTCTGTGCTGACAGCTCAGAGCCTGAAGCCTGCTTCGGAGTCTGTGTCTCCCTCCCTCCCTCCCTCTCTCTTTCTCTCTACCCCTCCCCACTCATGCTCTGTCTCTCAAAAATGAATAAATGTTAAAAAAGAAACTGTAAGAAAGACTTTATTTACCTGCTGAAATATGATTCCAGAATTCAAATGAATGAATGTATACACATTTAACAAAGAATTAGAGAATTTTTTATTAAATTGAGCCCAGAGGTATTTGGGATGGATGGTGGCTCATAAAAACAAAGCAGAAATTTTTATATTTTACTTCCAACTAGTATTTTTTTGTGTTACCATACACTGTATCAAAAATTCCTTTTATCATTACTTTTGCTGCTTCTTTCTCACACTTTTGAAGAAGGAAAACAGCAAAGAGGTCAACGTTACTCTAATTAGACTGAGAGATGTCGAAGTCACGCCTCTGATTGGGATGGAGAATAACACCGTGGATGAATTTCAGGACTGGGTTTACCTTCAAGCTGCCCCAGGACATTCAAACCATCTGAATAAAAATAACTCACGGCACATAATGTTAAAGCTAAGACCACTGCATGGTCGCCTGCTCCAATCCACTCATTTCGCAGCTGAAGAAATGAAAGCCCAGAATGGTCCAGGGACCTCTCTGGAGTCGCACAGCTCAGCTGGTCCTTATCTCAGATTTCATAGGTGCCAATCCAGTGCTCTTTAACTTGTATAAATAAATTCCTCAGGGCTTTTAAAGAATTTTTTTTTCTAATGTTTTATTTATTTTTGGGAGGGAGAGAGAGAGAGACAGCATGAGCAGGGGTGGGTCAGAGAGAGAGAAAGACACAGAATCGGAAGCAGGCTCCAGGCTCTGAGCTGGCTGTCAGCACAGAGCCCGATGCGGGGCTCGAACCCACGAACCGTAAGATCATGACCTGAGCCGAAGCCGGACGCTTAACCGACTGAGCCACCCAGGCGCCCCATCATCAGAGCTTTTAATCTAATTTCTATACATCTATTACTCTACACAGCATGAACCCCAGTTGATAAGTCAACTTAACTTTATGTTAAACACTACTCAAAATCATCAGGAAACAGACTCTACCTTTTGCTCCACAGATAGGCTAGATGAGGCCATGAATGCCCAGGGGAAGTCCCAAATAGAACTTGGGATACTCTTAGGTTTTCTAACCTAGATACGTCTACTCTCAAAATAGAATCCCCCTCTCTTATTCACAGTCAAATCATAATCCTAGCTTTGCTACAACACATTTTCAAGAAGACTTTATAGATAGCAAGCAAAATGTAGGTATTCTCCAGTAAAAGCTTATATAAGCAGTTTTTAAAGTAAGAATTTCAAGATAATTTACTATTAGAGCCATCTATTGAGACGGAACTTGGATTCTCTGAATCTCTGGAATCACTCAAGAGCACTTAATCTACCGAGATCAGCAACTTCACATCATCAACCGTCATTTGTCGACTTCTCAATTATTTACACGGCACAGTGTCAGGTGCAAGGGAACCGAGAGGCGGGAGACGCTGGCCTTGCCTACTGTGGGCTGACGAAGGCGGCTTTCATAGAGGGGCCTGGCTGAGGCCAGGTTTGCACATGATCAGTGTACATGCATGTACGTGTGTGCAGAGGAGAGAGCCAATAAATCCACGTGGGTTTTCTCAGAGAACAAGTTGGCAGATGTAACAAACAGTACAGCTGACCCCTGACCTTGAACACGGGTCTGAACTGGGAGGGTCCACTTAGACGCAAGGTTTTATTTTCTCGATAAACACAGTACAGTACTATAAGTGTATTTTCTCTTCCTTATGATTCTAAAAACATTTTGTTTTCTCGAGCTTATTTTACTATAAGGATGCAGCATATGAAACACAGAACATAGAGAATATGTGTCAAGTTTTACATCACAGGTCAGGCTTCTGGTCAAGGGTAGGCTATTTGTAGTTAAGGGGTGGCTCAGTGGGTTAAGCCTCAGACTCTTGATTTCAGGTCATGATCTCGTGGTGGAAGTGAGGGGGCCCCACGTGATGTGATGCTGGGGCTCCAGGCTGACAGAGCAGAGCCGGCTTGGGCTTCTCTCTCTCCCTCTCTCTGCCCCTCCCCTGCTCGCTCTCTCTGTCTCGCTCTCAAAATAAATAAACACACTTTAAAACATAAAAATAAATAGTAGGCTATTAGTAAAGTTTGGGAGAGTGTGAAAAATTATAGATGGATTTTTGACTGCATGGTCAAGGATCAGCACCCTAACACCTGCGTTGTTAAAGGGTCACCAGATATGTGAGGAAGTAGGGTAAAATAAAACAAGTGAACAGGTAACAGAAGAATCCTTCTGACCACGCCCAAAACAGCAAAAAAAAAAAAAGTATAAGAAACAAAATATCCATTGAAAGGAATTCCTTTCTTGAAAATAAGTCAACAACAAAATACCTTCCTTGGGGCGCCTGGGTGGCTCAGTCGGTTAAGCGCCGGCTTCGGCTCAAGTCATAATCTCACATTTCGTGGGTTCAAGCCTCGCATTGGGCTCTGTGCTGACAGCTCAGAGCCTGGAGCCTGTCTTCAGATTCTGTGTCTCCCTCTCTCTCTCAACCTCCCCTGCTCGCACTGTCTCTCTCTGTCTCTCAAAATTAATTAAAAGACATAAAAAATTTTAAAAAAAATACCTTCCTTATATTTCTTCATAATAACTCATTAATGGAATGAAAACCCAATGCCAGACAAAGACCCCATTGAAAGGAAAGACGAGATTTAAACACTTTCAACGAAGAAAATAGATGCCAAGTGAGCACTAGAAGAAACCTTCAATATAATTAGTCAGCAGGAAATGCAAAGCAAAACCTTAATGAGATACCACTAGAAACACACAAGAATGACCAACTTTCAAAGGGCAAAAGTATCAAGTGTTTACAAGGACACGGAGCAACTGGGATCCTTGTACAATGTTACAGGCACTTGGAAAACAGTTTCCTGTAAAGTGAAACATACACCGAATGACCCAGCAGTTCCTCTCGGAGGCATTTACCCAAGAGAAAGTTAAAGACCCAAATTCCGAAGACTTGCACAACAATGTTGATAGTAGCCTTATTCACAACAGCCCCAAACTTAAAAGAATGCAAATGTCCATCAACTGACGAATAAGCAAACAAATCACGATATAGCATACAAAGGAACACTACTCAGCAATGAAAAGGAAAGAATGACTGATGCCTATGACAACATAAATCAATACCAAAAACATATACTAAGAAGCCAAACACAACAGACTAAATGTGTAAATCCATGGACATGAACTTTCTGAGAAGGCAGAACTATAGCAAGGGAAGTAGATCAATTATTGACAGGGGCCAGGGTGCAGGGAGAAGGCGCTGAATGCGGGGGGATGATGGGAGGTGCTGGGCGGCATGGTGGGAAGGACATGATGTGTATGTCACAGCAATAGTAGTGCTACAGGATTGTACACATTTGTTTTTTAACATTTTTTAATGTTTTATTTATTTTTGAGCAAGTGCAAGCGGGGGAGGGGCAGAGAAAGAGGAACAGAGGATCTGAAGTGGGCTCTGTGCGGACAGCAGGGAGCCTGACGTGGGGCTTCAACTCACGAACCAAGAGATCACGACCTGAGCCAGACACTCAACCAAGGGAGTCACCCAGGTGCCCTAATTGCGCATATATGTGAAAATTCACTTATACCCTTAACATCATTGAACTTAATTGTGTATACAGTGCAACTAAACAAACCTGATTAAGAACAAACAAAACTCAGTGTCCCATCATTTAATCTGAAAATCAGTAATCTCAGCAAGAAAACCTAAAAATTCTTCAGCAGATGGTACTCAACATCTTCCAATACTTTATTTTTTTTTAAGTTTATTTATTTGAGAGAGACAGAGACAGAGACAGAGAGAGAGTGAAAAAGAAAGAATCCCAAGCAGGGTCTGCACTGTCAGTGTGAGTCTGATGTGGGGCTCGAACTCACAAAGCATGATATCATGACCTGAGGAGAAATCAAGAGTCAGACACTCAACTCGCTGAGCCACCCAGGTGTCCCAACATCTTCCAATACTTTAATAAAGATTACAGCAATCAATGCTGGGTAAGTAGCTGGAGACCACCAAAAGAGAAAAATAAAAAACTAACAAATTAACTGCTGATAGGAAGATTAAATTATTCCATTTTTCTACAACTTCCAATAGGTTGTATGTAGCCTTATAACAGATTTCCAAAATATGGGCTAATAATATTTAGTCTAAAATAAACTCTTCCTCATTGTAAAAGGAAAATCTTCCTAAAACTATTGATGACCCATGGAGGATAATATGTAGGCGATTGAAGAATTATCCATAAATGCAGAGGAAAAAACCCAACGAGTATGGAAATGTGGAAAAATACGGGTCAGATCATAAACTAACTCCAAAGATAGTATTAAAACTCTTTGATGGATTAATTGGGAAACGCTTTTTAAGCAGCCACAAGGCTCTGAGCTGGTTTACAGGACATGCTTATCTATGATGTACAAAAGGATATAAGATCAGCTTATCAAAATTACAGCTGATTCAGAGGTTAAAAATGACTACAATATTATATAATAATGATTCTAAACGAATAAAGATGGAATCATGTTACAGCAAACATGTAGGGGAACACTGCATTCATTTAGCAAATATTCCCTGAGGGGCAGCCATGTGTGGGTAACTAGATGGAAAAGACCCCAAGATTAAGAGCCCCTGCCCCTCCTAAGATTATCAACTGAAAACTGTAAGTAACATATTCCGTGGTAGGAGTTAGAAACTAACTCATCCAAGAAAGACCTATGAGCTTGAGCATATCACTCAACTCTTACATAGAGTATAAATGCTGGTAAAATTACAGGCTGAACTAACAAAAGTTATTATATTCAATGCAAATATACTCAAGTTGGGGCTCCTGGGTGGCTCAGTTGGTTGAGCGTCCAACATCAGCTCAGGTTCACATACATGGTTCATGGTTCTGAGCCCTGCGTCGGTTCTGTGCAGACAGCTCAGAGCCTGGAGCCTGCCTCGGATTCCGGGTCTCCCTCTCTCTGCTCCTCCCCAACTCGTGCTCTTTCTCCCGGTCTCTCAAAAATAAATAAATGTTAAAACAAATTTTAAAACAAAAATACACACAAGTACTGCTCTGCTTTAACAGCGCCAACCACACAGGGGTAAGGGGAATGCTCTATTATTCTCCAGTGTACGCATCGCCAGTCTCATTGTAAAGTCCAGCTTGGGTGCCGGAACCTTCTACAGGTTGCCATCGGTCCACCGCTAAGTCTAAGATGATGCACGAGCCTGGAATTACCCCGGACCTCCGATATGATCCAGGCTGATCGGGGCGTTGGATAGGTCAGATCTTGACAAACTGAAACGTGAGCAGATAGGAAAAGGCCCAAGAACTATGCTGAAATCAGCTAGAGAAGTGGGGGGCCAAAGGTGGATTATCATATGGAGGAGGAGACAATATGCTGAAGGCAGATCTGAGGGGCAGATACAGCTCATGATATGACACTGCAGCACTGACCAATCTCCGTGGTTCTTTAATTAATTTCTTTAAATTCAAGTTAGTTAACAGACAGTACAGTATGGATTTCAGGAGCAGAACCCAGTGATTCATCTCTTGCCAACACCATCCAGTGCTCATCCCAACAAGTGCCCTCCTCAATGCCCATCCCCCATTTTCCGCGCCCCACTAGCCCCTAAACAATCTCCAAGATGAAGAGGCTGCCTCGTGAGGTAGAGGACACTTGACAGCACACATTTACAGAGCTGAGAATTCAGCCGGATTCTATTTCTAACACTTCATCATAACATGTTCCTGACGTCCCCCCACCTGTCTCTCAGCGCCCGGATTTTCAACCTTCCACGTGGCAGCAGATCCACCTAGTATCCATTCAGGACCATGTGCCTCAGCCACCCCCGTGTCTACCATCCTCACACCCTCTCAGTGGCTCTCTGTCACCTCCAGGATCAAGGCCCAACACCCCGCATGCCGGCCGACAGGGCCCCCTATCAAATTCACCCCTTCTGCCGCTTTCCCTTCTATGCTGTGTCCGGCAGCTATGAATCGCTGCGGACGTGATCACAGAGCCACCCTTCGTGTTGGTGTCACGCTATGTGCGTGCCATTCCCTGTCTGCCATCACCCACACTTTCCTGACTTGTGTCTGCGGCCTTCTGACACAAGCCGCCCTGGGAGGAGAATTCCCGGCTTTCCCACACGCCCAGGCACCTTCCTGGTCTCTATGAACACATGTGCCCCAGATACGAAGATTAGTTACGGTTGTGTCTCCTTGCTAAACCTTAAACCCCTGCCTGGCCATCCTGATCCCTAGGATTTAGCCCAGGTTGTGACACTTTATAGATATTTTTGACGCGTCAGGGATCCCACGACAGCCCAGTGCTGTATGTCCTGTCTGACCTTGAACCCAGCAGCAGTGCATCGACCTGGGTTATGCAGGACCTACAGAGGAAGCCCAGACAAATGCTACCATCTTGGGGCTACAGACACAAGGTGGGCCTCTCTCTAAAGAACACAAGCAGCTCAGGCCGGGATAGAGCATTAGAACCCAAACGATTACCTAATGGACACCCTGGGCTGTCGCAAAGTCTGCTGGACTCAAATAACTGCTCCCACGCCTTCACTAGCTAAGTGACCTTGAGTAACTAACTTGACCTCTTAGAGCCCAGGTTTCGTAGTCTATAAAATGAAGGTAATTATAGTCCTTACCTCAAAGGGTCCTTGTGAGGATTCCGGCCCGTGTATCATAAAGGAGGGAGTGAAGGGATTAGGACGTGGCAAACACTCAATGGCTGAAGGCTCAGCAGCCTTGTTCTGCCCGCTTCCCCATTCACGAATGCAAATGCCGCCTGCTTCCCCATTCACGAATGGAAATACCGCCTGCTTCGCAATACGACGTTTCAACAAAGTGTGTAAAAATGCCAGACTCACAGGAGTCACTTGATTATGAATCACTGATTTCTAAACCTAGATTAGCTTTTCTTCCCCAAAAGACAGGATTCTACAATGAAAGAATCTTCTGGAGGTTCAAACTAACAAGACCGTAATCACCTTACATAATACTCCTCACATGCTGTGAAGACACCTTAACGGAGACTTTTTTTAATGTTATTTATTTGTGAGAAAGGAGGGGATGAGAGAGAGGGAGGGACAGACAGCGGAGAGCCCAACGTGGGTCCTGAACTCACGAACCATGAGATCATGACTTGAGCTGAAGTCAGATGCTCAACCGACTGAGCCACCTGCATGGCCAAAAAGAAACTTTTTATGTGTTCCAATAATTAATTTGACTCCACTAAGTTTAAACAGATACCCATATTTCTCTAGGCTTGACAAGAAAAGAAAACGCACACTTAAAAGTTTCATTAAATTCACTCAAATGTATCCCATTACTTTTGTTCATTGATTCTCTATAAACAGTAACACTTATTAGCAAACCACATTTGGTAAAAGAAATATTATGGCCACGAATGAAATTGCTGAAAAATGTCATAATGGAAAACCTATAAAACGCTTACCACGGTATGTGTGTCATAAATGTGTCCTAAGGACAGAGGCACCTGGCTCCAAACAGCATCTTTTTTTGAAAGACTGTTGTACATTTCAAAAGTTCATGTTTAACACCCAACACAGAGCGTATTATACATGTTTAAAAATCCTAGGACGTCATTGACTGGTTACGATCCAATTACTAATATTGCCATTTTCCAGGGTTTTAATGATTGTTGAGTCAGTAACTGAAATATCTCATTTAGAAAAGATTAATAAAGTTAGAAAACCAACAGTGTATTTAAGTACTCCCCAGCCTATACCCAGCAGCTGCTGGGGGGGACAAGTTATTTCTATGCGTGGACATGAAAATAAACAAGGGTAGTTTTGATATATTCTTAGGGTTAATATGCTACTTTGGAAAGACAGAACAGAGGAGCTTCTTTCCTTAAAATTTTCTGAACATGCTCAACATCAGAGATTTCCTAAATCCAAAATAGAGTAAGGGATTCTGTTTTGTCAGAACGGTCCTTCCAAAGTCACTGCACTTCTCTGCCCAGCAGGATCCGGTGTAGAAAACCTATGTTTTGTTTTCTGTGCAAAGTCCCTTATTAACCTACATTATGGAGAAGACTGCTTTCAAGAAAAAATATAGGAGGAAAGAACGTACTATAACCCATGGCAAAAAAACCTGATCTTTAAATTGTTATTTTTTAATTTTTTGTTGTGATAAAACACCAGACACAAAATTTAGCATCTTCAATGGTTTTTAAGTGTACAGTTCAGTACTATTTTTTTTAATTAAAAAAATTATTTTAACATCTATTTATTGTTGAAGTGACCGAGAGAGACAGAGTGTGAGAGCGAGGAAGGGGCAGAGAGAGAGGGAGACTCCAAAGCAGGCTCCAGGCTCCGAGCTGTCAGCACAGAGTCCGATGTGGGGCTCGAACTCACAAGCCATGAGATCATGACCTGAGCTGAAGTCGGTCGCTGAACTGACTGAGCCACCCAGGCACCCCTACAGTTCAGTCTCTTAAATACATTCCCAGTGTTATGCAACCATCACCACCATCCATCTGCAGAACTCTTTTTATCTCGTAGAACTGAAGCTCTGTACCCATTGAACAACAAATCGCACCCCCACCCCACCCACCCCATCCCTGGCAACTATTTTCTGTCTCTGTGATCTTGACTACTCTTAAGTATTTTACGTAAGTGGAATCATGCAGTGTCTGTCCCTTTGTGACCGGCTTATTTCACTTAGGATGATGTCTCCAAGGTTCACCCATGTTGTAGCCTGTGTCACAATCCCCTTCCTGTTCAAGGCTGAGTAATGCTGCTCTCTATGCATACACATTTTGCTTATTCATTCATTCGTTGATGGACACAGGAGTTGCCTGTACATTATAGTTACTGTAGATGGTACTGCCATGAACGTGGGCACACAAACATCTCTTAAGACCCTGCTTTCAATTCTTCCGGGCGTATACCCAGAAGTGGACTTTCTGGGTCACACGATAATTCTACTTTTATAAGTTATAATTACTGACTCAGTACCTATTAAATCAATAACTATGTTCCTCAAAAAAATGAAAATTATGTGATAGTACTTAAAAAAATCTTAGCAGGCCAAGAAATTATGTCAACACAATTCTGGTCTCTGCTATGATCATAAATTGGCCATTTCCCATCCTACAAGTCATCTCCAAATACCAAAATAAAAGGTGTTGATCAGATTCTAGTCTCCTCTCACCTTTTTTTTTCCTTAAGAAAAAGGGTGCCAAGGAGTGGCCACCTGGGTGGCTCAGTCTGGTAAGCATCTGACTCTTGATTTCAGCTCAGGTCATGATCTCATGGTCTGTGCACTCAAGACCCGTGCTGGCAGCACGGAGCCTGCTTGGGATTCTCTCTCCCTTTCTCTGCCCCTGACTCTCTCTCTCTCTCTCTAAGTAAATAAACTTAAAAAAAATCAGCCTCCATAATATATTCAACGTTGGACTGCAGGGACTCTAAGTATCAATTAAACTGTTTATAAGACACACACACACTCATTATGCTCATCAAACATGTAGGCGCAGTGACTTTCCCACACTGTTGTTTTTTATTCAGTCCTCAAGAGACAAATCTCTGCTTAACAGCACCGAGGTCTGGGGCTCTTTGTCTAGGTGGGAAGTATCACCGGAATCCCTTTCAAGTACTTTCCAGAGCCAGTGGCAAGGATTTCAGGCCAAAGAATCTCTACTTGTAGCTTTCTCTAAAAAAGCTATTTGTCTCATTAACAAGCAAGCATAGAACAATGCCAACATCAACACTGGAATATTCTGCTATCCTGTAAAAATTAAGCATAATGGCAATAAAATGTAATCTATTGGGCCCTTTTTTTTAGCTTGGAAATGCATACTTTACATCATGTTTTATATTATTACGTTTCTTAAATAGTGGTATAAGGCACATAATATAAAATTTGCCATCTTAACCGTTTTATACAATGTTTATTTATTTTGAGAGAGCAAGTATAAGTGAGGGAGGGGCAGAGAGAGGGAGAGAGAGAGAATCCCAAGCAGGCTGCTCGCTGTCAGCACAAAGCCCAAGGTGGGGCTTGAACTCATGAACCATGAGAGTGTGACCTGAGCAAACCAAGGGTCGGATGCTTAACTGACAGAGCCACCCAGGTGTCCCCCATCTTAACCATTTTTAAGTGTACAGTTCAGTGGCGTTAAGTACATTCCTATTCTTGGCCGATCACCACCACCATCCGTCTCCAAAACTCTTTCCACCTTGAAGAACTGGAATTCTAGACCCACTATCAATTTGTTAATAAAGGAATGCATTCTGTGCCCTCTTCCCTGCACCCCCCCATCCAATACCTAGCAGCCACCATTCTTTCTGTCCCCACGAATTTTGACTTCTCTAAGGACCTCCTGTAAGTGGGACTCAATGGCATTTGACCCCCTGTGACTGGTTTTTTTTTACAAAGCGGAAATCCTCCGGGTTCACCCACATTGTACTTGTGACTACACGTATCCCAAAAAGCCGTAGCCCTTAGACTAGACATGCGAAGCCAGATGACTCCCTCCAGTGAGGCCCTGTGGATGGACGGTCCCAGTATACATCACGGTGTTTATGAAAGCCAGAGTCTGCACTAGCAGGACCCACGAGGACCAGCATCCGCAGCCCTACAGGGCGCTACTCACGGGTCCTTCTCCATGTGCTTCCAGAAAGCCGGAGAGTGGGGAGTGTGAGCCAGGCCGCCATGGCACTGAGGACTCACCTTTTCATTTTTGACGTCTGCTGTAGCCTAGCTTTTGGGCTTTCGGGGAAATTAATGTCATAATAAATGGCCAAGAAAGAGCAACCCTATTGGTAAACATCAAATTAATGGTTCCATGACACTAAGGCAACGTCGTGCTCTGAATGGTGATACTGAATTGCATGATAAGAAGTACAACTCTCTCCGTAAAATGTTGCATTTATTATTATATAATCTTTTGTAGCAGTTTCTGGCTATGTGGCTATTTTATGAAAGCCTTACTTCCCCCAAATAAATTATATGTTTCAAAAACATAGTCTTTGAACTCTTTTATATCCATCTCAAATCCATGTTCACTCAAAAACTAGGTTGGATAAAAATACTACTGACTGATCAAAAAGTAATTGATAAGACAACCTAACACATAAAATATAAATGGACGGATCATTTAAAAAGCGGTTAAACAGGGGAGTATTTAAAGCTTAGTGGTTAAAGATGTAGGTTTTGTACTCAAACAATTCCCAACTTAAATCTCCATTCTACTCAGAGTGGTCCTGAATCAAAGGATAATACATTTACTCCCACTGGCTTGAAGCCTGAAATAGAATAAACAATCCTTTATGTTTTGACCATTAGTGGTAGAAATGTTACTGCAACGGACCCACTGTGATGGTGTTTGGAAGCAGGGCCTCTGGGAGGTGGGGTCATGTGGATGGATCCCTCCTGAGTTGGATCAGTGCCCTTATAAACAAGACACAAAAGACCCCTTCTGCCCCATGAGGACTAAGAGAAGGGAGTGGCCTGTGAACCAATACACGGACCTTCATGATACACGGAATCTGCCCACACCTTGATCTTAGACTTCCCAGGCTCCAGAGCTGTTAGAAACAAATGTTTATTATCTAAGCTGCCCAGTCGATGGTAGTTTGTGACAGCGGCCCAAACAGACGAAGACAGCTATGCATTCACTTTGCATATAAACCTTTAACTTTTCCTGTTTTCGGACTTGCACTTGATGGGGCAGTTTCCTAACTGAAAATAAGTTTGCCTCAGAGCAAGTGCCAGAGAACAATGTCTGAGTTTATTTTTATTCTCTTTCAGATTATCTTACTTTATTGTCAGCTCTCAGGGGCTGGGGGTGGCTCATTAGAATTGTGTAGGTATTGTGTAGAACTGTGTCCTTGGTAAAAGGACAAAGTGGACAAATGTCACTCAGCCCTTTCACCCTGCATCATTTAGCTGCCAGGCTTTTCCACTGGTCAAACCCAACCAGAATCCAGAGAGCTCACGGACAGATGTCACAGGTTCGGGCATTTGCTATAATAAATGCACATTTCCAATTAAGATACAGGGCATGTAAAAGGCCTTTAATCTCCTGGTAACAAGAAATTTCACCTGGACCAAATAAAAATAAACTTTTCTGTGCGTCTAGCAAAGAGTCACAAATGCACAGAAGCCTTGATGACCTAAATTCAACAAGAAACGAGGCCTTCGCAGGCAGGCTGAAAGCCGGCCAGGGCTGCACGACTGCATAGGCCGGGCCTGGCTAGTCTGAAGACAGGGAGGAGGAATTCCACAGACGGACCCAGACTGGGACTCGGACAGAGAGACCAGCGTATGGGACACTGTGACCTGCTAGGACGAGACTGGAATCTGGAAGGACTAAAACGGCAACAGCAGATTACCTCCCCCAGTGAGTCTTCCAACCCGCCTCCTCCACCTTCCTGGGCAAGAAGCAGACCAGGGGGCAGCAGTAGAGAGGTTCGAACCCAAGGGAAATCACATCGGTGGCGCGTGCGTTCTCGCGGTGCTTCATCGCTGAGTGCAAAGGGGAATCGAGACCCCGAAATACCTGACATGGTGGTCCGACCCTCTCCAGCTTAAATGCTGAGGTTTTTTTTTTTTACAAAAGGAAGATCAGGTGAACTCAATCTAATTAAATGTGCAACCCACAGTTTAGCTAAATTCTAAGGGATCTGAGTATTCAGCTCCTCATCCTAATCTCCATTAAGGAGAAAGAGCACGCACGCTCTGCGATCTGCAACAAACAAAATATTATACTTCAGACTTTCCTGTTTGATTTACACAACCTAGGACACAATTTGTAAAATTACAAAATATATGAAGAAATAGGAAACTGTGATCCATAATTAGGAATTAACATAGTAAGAAAAGAAACACAGATGACTCCATTAATGATTAGTAGTTAAGAACTTTAAAACAACTATAAAAAATATATAGAAATATAAGGGTGCCTGGGTGGCTCAGTTGGCGAAGCGTCTAACTCTTGATTTCGGCTCAGGTCATGATTTCACAGTTCTTGAGATTGAGCCCCGCCTCGGGCTCTAGGCTGACAGCCGGGGGCCTGCTTGGGATTCTCTCTCTCCCTCTCTGTCTGCCCTTCCCCCACTCACAGCACATACGCTCTCTCAAAAACAAATAAACATTAGGGGCACCTGGGTGGCTCAGTCACTAGCAGCTCCACATTACAGTAAATGATACAGGAAGTTCTTCAGGTTGAAGACAGGAAAACTCAGATTTACAAGAAGGAGTAAAGAAAGTAAAGACATGGTAAAAGTGTGCATAAATATGTCAGAGTGTCTTGGGTTTTGTTTTTTATTTTTTGTTCTACCTTTTTTAAAAAAGGTAACTGGCTGCAAAGCAAAAGATACTATTGTATTATGGGGTTGATAACTTATGTAGAAGTAAAATATGTAACACAACAGATGAGTGGAGAGTAAATGGAAATGTACTGACCTAAGATTCTTAGATTAAACTGAAAGTTGTAGTATGAATTCATTATTGAATAGATTGATCCTTAGAACAACCAGTAAAAAATAAAAACAACCTTGGCTAAAAAGCCAAGGAGATAAAATGGGATGCTAAAAAATACTTGATTAATCCAAAATTAAGCAGAAAGAAAGGACATCAAATAAACAAGATACAAAGAATAAGAGAATAGACTTAAAATTAGCCATCTCAATAATTACATTAAATATAAATGGACAAAACTCTTAAAAGGAAGAATTTTCAAGACTGGATAAAAAGAAATACCTAATTAAATGCCGTTTATAAGACATTTTAAGTATAAAGGTCAGACAGGTTAAAAATAAGAGAATAAATAAACAAATAAGTAAAATAATACATACACAGATCTATATACCATGATATGTGTGTGTGCGTGTGTGTGTGTGCGCATACGCGTGCACAAACCAACCACAGAAAACTGGTGTGGCTACATTAACATTAGATAAAACAGACCTCACCACAAGAAGTAGTATATTTCAAAACAAGAAGTATCCCTAGAGATAAGGAGGGGCGTTACATAATAATAAGACAATCAATTCAGCACAAAGACATTAAGGACTCTAAATGTGTACCAACCTAACTATAGAACCCCAAACTAAATGAAGCAAAAATTTATAGAACTAAAGAGAGAAACAAACAAATCCACAATCATAGTTAAAGATTTTTAGCGATCAGTGGACAACAACTGGTAGATAAGGATGTAGAATATTTTAATACATTTGTTTGAGCATTTAAATACATAGCATTAACTAGTGTAGATGTTCTTTTCTAAATAGACTTCACATTCTGTAGCCCTGTGAAATGGAAACAGAAGCCTAGCTTTTTTGGGTTTGAGAATAAAATAATCCAAAACATGTGAAGTGCTTAGAACAGTACATTATAAAATACAGAGGAATCCTAAACACCAAAGTACCCTTTTTTAATAACTCTCAAGAATTCCACCCTCTTTGGGTTTTTTTAAGCCCTAGAAATTCACAGGACATTAATACCATATATTCAGGTATTTCTCAGGTTTTGGTTCCAGTGTAAGTATCAGTACCTTTCAGCTACTAGGTCAAGTGAAATATTAAATCAAACGAAATACAAAATATCAATAAAATCGATTATCAAAACTCAAATACTGAAAAATTCAAATACTGAAGCTTACGGGTTATTTTCCTTCACAACTGACATTTGTAGAAGACTTTAGAAATCTCTTAGAAGGAAACATTGCTGACAGATCTGCTATAATTTCACATAGAGAGGAATCATCTCTTGGTCTTCATGTCCCTCAAACTCATACAAAAAAGAGACTGCATCTCTTCTGCCCCAACTTCCCTACCAACACTATGCAAAGTTCAAGCTTAAAGCAAAGCTAGGTTCTCGACTTCACCAATAGTGAGCATCACCCGAGTCCCCTCCCCTAGAAATAAATAAGCCTAAGGTGAGGCTTTGACACCTTTATTGTAAATACGTCTCAGGCGATTCTTAACAAAAAATCAGTTTGCACCTCATCTATACCTTCAGGTTTTCACACAGGTGCAGACAGACACTCAGAGCCCTGCATCACTGGCTACATGACCTTGGCAAGTCAATTAATCTCCCTCAGCTAGTCTCTCATCTATAAAATGGAGACATCTCCAACCTTCAGATGTGGAGCTGGATAATGGCTCAAACCCAACAGGTGCTCAAATCTTTGTTGAAGGAATGAATGAGAAAACGCACGTCACAGGGAATGTGACCACGTGCGCCAGCTGCAGGGCTCTGAAGCTGCAGACTTACAAGGAGTCCAAACGCCACCACCTGGGCACACGAGGCCCCTCCATTCCTCCAACCTCCCCAACTCAGACATTTCACCTCACGCTGCAAAACTAAGTTGCTTGGAGCATCCCAGACTGGCCCGTGCTGTTTCATGCGTCGGCCCCTTGACTTGGACTAACACATCCGGCTGAGGTTTCCGTCCCTGAATTCCTCTCCCAAGCCCCCCCTCCCAGCCCATCCCTTCACCTGCGGAGCACCTACCTTAGGTAGGCAGATGTGACTCGGCTCAGATACGACCTTCCTCAGGAAAACTTCGCCGGAACCTTCTCCTTCAGGCTAGCACATTCCGATCACTGCACCTGGGAGTAAAGAACACGGCGGGTGTCTGCCTGGAGCACTTCCTGGAGCAAAGGAGCACCTCAGGAAAAACCTGGTGGATCCGTGGAGTTGCACAGGGAGGAGCCAGTCTTGGACATTGTGAAAAATCATTCTCTGGTGCTTCCCTGGCCAAGAATTGGACCTATGACTAGAATGGTTCAAACAGCAGCAGGAAAGGCCCCAAGTGGGGAGGAACTAAGCTCCGCCCCCCAACCAATAGCCAGGCAGCATCAGTGCACCTGCCACCAAGCTGAACCCCCTTGGATGCAGCCCCTCCAGGTCCATCCAGCCTCCTGATGACCAAAGCCCAGGCACCACACTGACTGCCGCTTCCTGAGACACCCCCAAACCCCCACAGAAATGTGAGGATGAGACACCTGATATTTTTTTGAGCCACTAAGTTTTCTGGTCACTTCTTATGTAATAACAGATAATACAGAATTTACTTCAACTCCTTTTTTGCTCAGTATACTCATTTATCTGAAAGTATCTGTTTCCTAGATAAAAAAAAATCATCAAAGGGCCATAGAGAGTGCATGATCTAGTTCCCTCTGGCCACCCTCACCAAAGAGACATCAGATTCCTCAGATTCTAAAATGGTTGAAAAGATACCCTAGTTTCTGTTTTGTGAGGTATTCAGATTAAATGGGTCAACTATATAATTACACCATAAGAATAGAACGAGGTGAATGATATCATAAGAAATTGTTCAATATTATTTGAGTTACATTTGTTTCCAAATAGGACCTATTTTAATTACAGAACACACATTTCATTAGATGTTACTTTAAATCCTTGTAACCCTATAAAAACATGTTTCAGTTCATGGAAGGCGTTTTTACCTAAGGACCTACAAGTAAATTTAGAAATCACCTTTACTATCTTGCTCCAAATTGAATCAAGTGAATAATATCTACGTTAATTTTTATTGAGATAAGGAAAACTGTTTATGTATGCTAAAACAAAGAAAGCCTAGCTTCTCAAAATAAGGAACATCAAATTTATCAGCTACAGAAAAAAATAAAAGGATAACCTTTCATAAAAACATGTTCTTTTTTTAATTTATTTATTTTGAAAGAGAGAGAATGTGTGTTGTACACACACGCACAAGCAGGGGGGGAGGGGGGCGGAGCAGGGGGGAGAGAGACTCGCACGCAGGCTCCATACTGTCAGCACAGAGCCCGAAGCAGTAATCTCCGGAGATCCTGACCCGAGCTGAAATCAAGAGTCAGATGCTTAACTGACTGAGCTACCCAGGAACCTCCTTTTCTTTCATAAAAACATTTTTCTTTAAACATAAGAAAGGTAACTACACTTTCATGGCTCAAAGTTTTGATGTTAACGAAAACAGCTCGAAATCACGACATTTAAAAATATTTTACGAAAGGGCTGACTATGCGCCAAAGACAGATTTTGATTAATTATTTTTATTTTAAAATAAAACATAGTTTTTATCACAGTCTTGCTTCCAACTGTCTAAAAATCTTTAATAAATGGTACACCAAAAAGCAATTCATAACTCAACTGATAATTTTTCCTTTTTTCCAGAAAGAGAGGGAGAGGGGCACCTGGGTGGCTCAGCTGGTTAAGCATCCAACTTTGGCTCAGGTCATGATCTCAGTCTGTGAGTTCGAGCTCTGCATTGGGCTCTCTGCAGACAGCTCAGAGCCTGAAGCCTGCTAAGGATTCTGTGTCTCCCTCTCTCTCTGCCCCTCCCCCACTCATGCTCTGTCTCTATCTGTCAAAAATAAATTTAAAACGTTTTAAAAATTAAAGAAAAACCGAGAGCGAGACAGAGAGAGCATGAATGGCAGAGGGAGAGAGAGAATCTCAAGCAGGTTCCACATCCAGCACGAGCCCAACGTGGGGCTTGATCTCACAACCCTGAGATCATAACCTGAGCCAAAATCAAGAGTCAGACGCTTAACTGACCAAAATCGAAAGCAGGATGGACGAAAGGGCCACTCTGTCAGGAAGATGATCCTAACAGGATCTAAGATAACTTCTTGCCACATAAATGTTGCCTAGAGCCAGCTACTCAGAAAGTCAAAGTTGAAAAAACCAAAGCAGTAGATGGGCTACATAAACTCATGAAAGAATCTTCCACAACAAGTAAGAAGAGCTCAGTAGGTTCATAATTTTCAACAGAAGTTCCAAAAGCCTGGCCAAGAGGCAGAATTATGGGCTTCTGTGCCTAGAGACCAAAGCCAGAATGTTCTTTGAGAAATAACAGTTTGAAGGACTCACTCTAGTACATGGGTCCAGTAACCCCCCAAAAAGTATACTGTCAAGGTGATTTTGTTCTGGAAATGTTTCAAAGTAGGTATTACCAAGCTTTCTACCATAGCTACAGAAAAAAATCGCATGTACTTCTACGTAGAGTCTAAAAAAGTCAAACTCACAGAAGCAGAGTGGGTGTGCCAGAGACTAGGGTGTGGGAGACAGGGGGAGATGTGGATCAAACAGAACAAACTTTAAAAAAAAAGAGAACAAACTTTCAGTTATCAGAGGAGTAAGTTCTAGAGACTTCATATACAACATGGTGAATATAGTTGATAATACCTATTGTCTATTTGAAATCTGCTGAGAGTAGATCTTAAATGTTCTCAACACACACACACACACACACACACACCCACACACACACCAAAAGGTGACCTCATGAGGTGGTGGATGTGTTAATTAGCTTAGCTGTGGCCACTATTTCATAACACTTCCATACACCAGAACATCACACTGTATATCTTAAATATGTTTGTTTTGTATTTGTCCACGGCAATTCAATAAAGCTGGAAAAATATAAATAAAACCAATTAGGGAGAACACCCTCTCATAAGTTAATGTGCTATCGATGTCAGATATGAGGCATTAAAGATAATGATTTTAGTTTCAGACCAATTAATACTCAGCCATTCTTTGTGGCAACAGAGATGAGGTGCTGGGCAGCCTAAACAGAGTGTGATTATTGGAGGGTTACTTTCCCGTCGGAGGACGTTTTGAGGTTAGGGACAATATATTATTAATTTTTATTCTCAGCACCCAATGGAATGCCTTGAGCACAAGTACACTCAATAAACGTGTTCAATGAATGGGATCCAGACCGTTCGGCAGAACGTGGCTGGCGGGGCACACCTGCCCTCAGACCACTGAAGCCTGGTCAAACTTGACGTCTTCACAAAGGACCTTCGTCTCTGTTCCGCACGTCACTCAAATGGAAGACGCTCTTCAGGAGGCCTGAGAGCATCCCCACCTGTTCCCGACACTACAATCGATACAAGATATTCTGAGAACCGAGTTCAACCGGCTACGGGCACGGCCACGCAATCGACCACAATTCTACAGACTCTAAATTGTTCTCGAGCTGATCAGAGGAGATGTTCCGAATGTTTTTTACAGAGATCCAAATAGAAATCTACGGTATCGCTCTGATCTTCTAGGCTAGTAACCTCATGAAAAAAAATGGGGATCGCTTGGCATGATTTATTCTTAGCGAAACAATTCTTGCTTTCGGTGATTACTACTTCTTTTTCTGCAAGTACACAACCATCTGCTTAACACTATGTTTTAGAACACTGCCAAGGATAGGGAGTAAAATAACTGAACTGGAGAGTCTAGAACAGCAAGCATCCTCCTATGGAAACAGAATGCAAGCCACAGATGTGAACCATACATGTTATTTCAAATCCTCTTGGTATACTACAAACTAAAAAGAAAAAGACAAATTAATTTGGATAATATACTTTATTCAATTCAATCAATCCAAAACAGGAATACTAATGAGTTATCTTGCATTCTGTTTTCACACGAAATCTCCAAGACCTGGGGTAGCGCACCTCCGGGGCATCTCAAGTCATGCGAGCCACAGCCACCATCCTGGACAGGGCGGGTCTGGAACCTCTTGTCACTTTCTGTAAAACCAGCCTTTATCTTGATTCTGGCACCTCTCATCTTCATGATCTCTCGGGATTAGGACCAATAGCAGTGCCTCGATTCAGCTGCCAACTCCTTTGGCGTCTGAGAGATCATTCACCTCAATCTTGAGATGCAAACCACTCAGGTAGCAGAGCGGCCTAAGGCTGAAGCGGATATTCCCAAGAAGCTGCTGGTCTGGATGTGATTGGTGCCCCTCTATCAAGTCATACAGCAGCACAAGGCAGAGGTCTCCTTTTATGCCCTTGCGTTCAAGTTATTTCAACATCATAAAAGACGTGACTGTTTCTTCTGCTCTTTTTTATTCAGGAAAATAGAGAGGAGGCAGGATAGAAGCCTTTTAGGGGAACCAGGATTGCATGAAGCAGACCAGAGGGGAAGGGGCACTTGAGGCAGAAGAAACAGCAGGTGCAAGGCAGGGAGGTGTCGGAAGCACAAGGGAGCCAGGCTGGGAAGAACAGGTACGGAATGTTAATAAGGCTTTGTTTGGAGCAGGAGGTCCGGGCTTGGGGCAGGTGAGCAATGTGACAGACCGATACCTCGGCTAATTCTGGAGACAGTACAACAGAGGCAGGAAAGGGAAGAAGGTTCAGGGCAGGGCTACCAAACAGAAAGGAGAAGATGGCCAAGGACTGAACGAAAGTGGAAGACGCACTGAAAATGCAGAGAGGCAGGGCGCCTGGGTGGCTCAGCGTGTTAAGCGTCCGACTCTTCGCCCGGCTCAGGTGGTGATCTCACGGTCATGGGATGGAGTCTGTGCTGACAGCAGGAGCCTGCTTGGGATCCTCTCTCTCCCTTTCTCTCTGCCCCTCGCCCACTTGCGAGTGCTCTTTCTCTCTCTCAAAATAAATAAACTTAAAAAAAAAAAGAATGCAGAGAAGGACAAGCAGGAGATATTTCAGACTCAGAGACAGAGAGGATGTCAAAGGGGACCGGGACCCTAACTTCAGCGCCAGGATGCTAGGCATCAGCAGGGAAGAACCGCCCATCTGAAGGCCTCTCTCGCTCCCGGGGCACATTCCTGAGGTCAGCGTCAGCGCAGACGCCGGGGAAAGAATTCACCCCTTTCCAAACGCAAGCTTTTCATGGTTTCTGCACTGTCATTCCATTAGACCACAAAGCATCGGCCGATCGATCAGAATCTATGAGCACAGACAGCAGCTGTCTCGCCTGCCGGGGTGTCTGCTATTTCAGGTTTGAGGAATCTACCCTTTTACTGGGAGAGGGAAGTTTTCTTACAGGAGTTTTGCTTCCTTACTTATCCAAATGCGAGGGGAAAAAGGCCTGCTGACATCACGTTCCTTTCCTATAACTTTCTGTTCCAAGAGGGCATAGAGGGGTCGAAAAGTGACGGAAAAAAGAAAACGTGATGAAGCTTTCCTTTTCTCCTAAAATAAAAAGATGAACCTCTGCTTCGCTGACGTTGTGTCCCCCACGTCACCCGGGCCTCACCGGGATGCGCGGGACGCCATTCGCAAAGCACCCTGACAATTTCAACAACAAGGACACCAGGACACGTCAGAGGGGGGACAAGGTCAGAAGTCGCACGAGGTCACTTCGGTTCACTTCGGTTCTCCTGCAACAGGCAGGGACCTGGCATTCGGACTAAACAAGTGCACGCATCACCCTGACCGGGCCGCCAGGTGCCCTGATACTCGGTTAAGCACGTACGAGCCTGTAAGGGTCAGATGAACACTTGAATCTGTCCACTGAGTAAAGCAGGCTGCCCTCGTCCATGACTCGGGTGGGCCTCACCTAGTCTGCGGAAGGACTGAACACCACGGCGGGGTAGAGGGCACCATCCGATCTACACCAGACTCTGTGAGCTGAGACATGGGTCTTGCCACCATCCCCCCGCCCCCCCCGCCACCGCCCTGCACCCGCTGGAACTTACACCGTGGCTCCAGATGACAGATCTGGGACTTCCCAGCCTCTGTGTCTGCACTGAGCTACTTCCTTGTAATAAATCTCCCTTAAAAAGAGATGGGGATAGAGATACAGGCAGAGACAGGAATCTATTGATTCTGTTTCTCAGGAAGACCCTGACTCACACAAGGTCTGTATGACTAACACGTGCTCTCTGACGAAATACAGAGTCCAAACTAAAATGAGGATATTTAAGTATTTCAGACACCAAATGTATAAACATGTTTGATGACTCCTTCGTCTCCTGGCTTAAAAGGTCTCGGTGAGGCTGTCTCTTGATCGCTAATTCACAGCATCTAAACACTTTTTGGGAAAGGTCCGAAGAGCAGACAGGTTTCCCACAGCTGAAAGCCTCACACTGGAATCTCTCTGGAAAAGCATGTGGAAAGAGCAACCAGGGATTAACAACTAAAGCAGCTCCGTCCCATGCTGGTGAATTCTGAAGGAAAAAAATACCTGGAGGAGAAATCAGAGAAGCAAGGCAGGCCATACGAGCCGGAAAAGGTAACCCTAGGGGCAGGGGCAAGCCACTTCTAACTGGAAAATGTGGCCACTGTGAAGTTCATATGGGATTCTGGACCTTTACACACACACACACACAGACACACAGACACACACACACACACACACACACACACTCAACTAAAGGATATGCATGGGACTCTTATTACTTCTCTGAAATATTCACTTCAAACCGATTTCCAGGGTGCCTGGGTGGCTCAGTTGGTTGAGCATTCAACTTTGGCTCAGGTCATGATCTAACGTTCATGAGTTCAAGCCCTGCATCGGGCTCTGTGCTGACAGCTCAGAGCCTGGACCCTGCTTCAGATTCTCTGTCTCCCTCGCTCTCTCTGCCCCTCCCCTGCTCGTGCTCTCTCTCTTTTTCAAAAATAAATGAACTTTAACAATTAAAAAAAAACAATTGCCAAACAATACAGGTAGACATTTATTTCAGCTTACCACAAAACGTAGATCTATATGGTTGGAATACTGTCCCCCTACCAGAGCTTTAAATATCAATCCACTAACAGGAATTAGAAAGAATAAAATCTTCAGTAAATTACGTAAATGAGTTGCTAGACAGCCAGCCATCCCCTCCAAGATGGCGGCCACAGTGACCAAAGCATTCTACAAGGGTTTACACGGTTACACACCTGATTCGTGCTGCAGGTTAGACCAAAGCCCACAAAAGCAAGGAAGAGAACCCATGACCAGTCACATTCAGAACCGACACAAAGATGTCTCTTCTTCACTCATGGTCACTAAACAAGAACAAAATGTCCTGGGAAGACCATCGTCTGATTCTGAAACATCACAACATTCCAATTAATGATCATCTGAATGAGCACTGGCCAGCGCGAGACGGAAAGGATTTTTCAAATCCCCAACTCGCAGTCAAGAGGACAACGAGCTTTCCATTCCACCTGTTCCAGCCGCACCGTCACGCCGCAGAGGTGCTCCAAGGACTCCCTGGCATTTCTCAGCACTTCTGAGTTCTCGGGTTCCAACTGTTTTGGACCCACCGTGGAGGCGATGGCCCCGTGGTAGCCAGGGATAGAAAGAGAACTAATTGTTTGCACACGTGTGTGAATACGCACCAGGGTTTGAAAATAAGTCCTAAACTTCGCCCAAGGACCGCAGTCAACAAGGACGCAACGTGAAAGATTAAAGGCCTGGAAAAGACTGTATGTAAATATTTCCTTTGGCAAAACACGAATGCATCGAAATGCCCCAACCAAAGTCATTCTAACGAGGTGGGGCGTTAATAAGTCACTGAACGGAACTCGGGAGCAGGAAGTCCAGACGGCTGACTGGGCAGGTCCATGAGGCTGCAGCTCCGGGCCCAACTTCAGCACCAGCTTCTGGACTGGCCAGCGCTTTGGTACAGTGGGTGCATTTCTCTACCGTGTTTACTCTTGTGGTTTTGGTACAAGGACGAGGTGCCTGAGAGCCAGCATCTCAGACGTTAGGACCTTCGAGGTCCCAACAAGCAAGGACCTACCTCCTCACCAGCAGACCCGCTCGGACCCTGTTCGGTAAGCACACAGGAAACCTGCCAGGTGCCCGGTGCGGTTCTAGGCACTGTGGATTCAGCAGTTTACAGGACAGTATCCCTTTCACCCTAGAAAATGCATCTTCGATATGTAAACAAATCCTCCAGTTTTAGTGAGGCATGAGGGCTGTGCAGAAAATACGGCAGGACAACGGGAAAGAGGGAAAGAGGGTGGTTGGGGAGGGGCGACCTTGGCTTCAGTGGTCAGGGTGAGTCTCTGAAAAAGTGACTTTCATCCTGTGACCCGTATGATGAGAACATACAAGACCAATGGAGGGGGCCGCCTGGGTGCCTCCGTCGGTTAAGCATAGGACTCTCGATTTCAGCTCAGGTCAAGATCCCAATGGTTCGTGACCCTTACATCAGGCTCTGCACTGATGGAGTTGAGCCTGCTTGGGCTTCTCTCTCTCTCTCTCTCTCTGTACCCCCTACCCCATGCTCTCTCTCTCTCTCTGTCTCCCTCTCTCAAATAAATAAACGTTAAAAAAAATTCAGATTGAACAAGGCACTAAATCTGTGACACGGTAACATGTAACAACAACTAATCTCAGGGGAGGGCCCGGCATTTTGCGAGCATCGTCTTACTTCACCCTCATAGCAATCTTATGCTGTAGGCTATCCCCATTTTACATATCAGGAAACTGAGGTTCCAGAAGCCTCCACAACTCACTCAAGTGCACACAGAACCCATCTTCCCACCCAGACAGACTCAACCAAAAGACTTTCAGTCTCTCGGTCATGGGCTTACCTACTTGCTGGCCTACAACTAAGGGTTTGGCTCGGAATCCTCATGGCCCTAACGGAGCCCTCGCCCTGCCCTCGCCCTGCTCTCGCCCTGCCTTGTTCCCAGGGTAACAGAAATAAAGCTTGTAATGCCCAAGGGCTCTGGGAATTACAGAATCCTGTAAAAGGTCACCCCGTTTTGAACATGCACACAGATTCTGTGACTCCTTTTGAACCTGACAAATCGGGGCCGGCCCAGTTTCCTTGATCTCTGAACTAACCATCCATAGTGCATCTGGGGGCAACAGAATCTGCGAATGCCCTCTCAACACGTTTTTAAAGTATCAGAAAGACTACTTAACCCGGACGCAATGGTCTACACGGCTTCCAACTCTCAGGTGCACGAATCCGCTACATATGACCCCCTAGTTCCTTCCCAATAACAGGGTTCGATCTGTATCACTGATGTACAAACAGAAATAAAATGCAAACCGGCGAGCCCTCTCAGCTTAAGCTCCAAAATATACCGTATTTCACCGATTCTAAGACACCTCTATTTTCCCACTTCAATGCCTGAAATGAGGGTTCATTCACAACGGGCGGCGGGGCCCAGTTTAACTGGCAGCATGTTTTCTGTCCTAGCATCATGTACAATAATGATGTGTCTTAAGGTCAACAGTGGGCTAGGTTAGGAGACATTCAAAACTGTGCAAGTATCGGGTTCTCCACCCCCCGCCTCCTTTCTTTCCTTCCAGCTCAAGTGGCTGGTCACCACAACAGCAGCCTAATTGGCTCCCCGTTTCCTCTTTTTCCCGACGGCCCGTTCTCCACAAGGCAGGCCACGTGGGCTGTCAGACCTGCACACCAGAGCCTGGCCCTCCTTCCTGACACCCTCCAGCAGCTCCCTCTACTTCAGAATAAACAGAAACTCTACCCCCAACCCCGGCCTTCAAGACCCTACTGACCTGGCTCCTCTGCTGAAAGCTCCTGTTCTTCAGTAAGGCAGGTTCTGCCTGCCTCAGGGCCTTTGCACAAGTCACCCTCACTACTCAGAGACCTTCCAGAGGTTGCCCCCCACTTTTTTTTCCACTTGAGTCTCAGCTCAAACACCTTCCCTCGAGGGCATCTGGGTGGCTCAGTCAATTGAGCGTCTGATTTGGCTCAGGCCATGATCTCATGGTTTGTGGGTTCAAGCCCTGCACTGGGCTTTGTGCTGACCACTAGCTCAGAGCCTGGATCTTGCTTTGGGCTCTGTGTCTCTTTCTCTCTCTACCCTTTCCCTGTTTACACACTCTCTCTGTCTCTCAAAAATAAAAAAATGTAAACAGAGCAAAGCAAAAAAAAAAAAAAAAACCAACACCCTCCCTGGAGCCCTCCCAGCCCTGCTCAGCCGGCCCCTGCTACTCCTGACTGCACTTATTACTGCTCTAAACTAGTTTTTCACTTTTTATTTTATTACCTTTTGCCTCCACTTATACCATAAAGCCTCAGAGAGGTAAGAACCTTTTCTTTCTTGGACACTGCTTATCCCCAGTACCTGGGGACACAAGGAATCCTCTATAAATATCCCTTTAACATAACAATTGTAGAAGAAGATATTACCAAGCTACATTCATTTTTATAGTTACTTAAAAAATTTTTTTAAGTTTCTTTATTTATTTTGAGGAGGAGGGCAGAGAGAGAATCCCAGCAGGATCCCCACTGTCAGCACAGAACCCAATGCGGGGCTCAAACTCACAAACTGTGAGATCATGACCTGAGCTGAAAGCAAGAGTCGGACACTTAACTGACTGAGCCACCCAGGCGCCCCTCATAGCTACTTCCTTTTCATTATATTCCAGCCAATGGGACAAAAAAAAGAAACAATGCTGACAATGATCATTTTGAAGTGTATCTATGATTCCTCCCGAAAAAGACGAGAGAGAGAGAGAGAGAGAGAGAGAGAGAGAGAGAGAGGAAGAGAGAGAGAGAGAAGGAAAGAAACAGAAAGAAAGAAAGAAAGAAAGAAAGAAAGAAAGAAAGAAAGAAAGGAAGGAAGGAAGGAAGGAAGAGAAGGAGGGAGGGAGGGAGGGAGGAAGTCAAAGAGAGAAACTTCAGTGGGGATTATGAAGAGCAAATGCTTTGCCTTCTGAAATAACCACTCAGAAATTTCCCATATGCTTCTAAATTGTTTCTTTAAAAGCTTTATCTGGAGCTGGAGAATTTCAAAACCCACTGACTTTGCTCTGATGTATCTATAAAACATACCACAGAATTCTTCTAATTCTTCTAGAAAACCTGTCTGCCAAATGACATACAGTTTCCTTTTGCTTCGTATTCACCTTTGAACTTCCCTCTAAAGTGTTTACAATTTTAAACCCCAGCTTCAGCTCCAGTTCTAGTTTAAAACTGTTTAAATCATCCACACGGTCACTATTTTTATCACCGAATGGTACACTAGGAAGAGGAAGTAATTTGCTTCATCTACTAACTACTAAAGTTCCCAAACCAAAACAAAAAATGAGTCTTATGTCTTTGAATGCTATGTTCCTATTGACTCTTTTTATGAGACTCAATGTTAAAAATGTAAACATTACATGCAGTCTTTTCTTAGAAGGAGGAAACCTAATGTGTCAGAATAGGAAGATGCATGACTTAAGGGTCATTCATTCTGTATTACGAAAGAGCATCCAGAAACAAACCGAGGCTTGAGAACAGGAGGAAAATGTATTCTGCAAAAATTCTGATGATGACATACGCAAACAAGGAAAAATTCTATTTCTTACTACTTTCTCCCACTTCTTCCATGCCGAAGAATTGGAATGCCGAATGATCCTGTAACTTACCCATTTAAACTTCAGAGTCAACGCTACCTTTAGTTTCCTTGGTAAACATTTTGGGCAAAATGTGTGTCCTCTTCTGAACAATTTTCCAAACCTATGTTTTTGTATTTCTATAATGATTTCCATTTTCGTGGCCCCGAAAAATATGAAACTAAGGTCTGGCTAAAATGTGAAATTGAACAAATGAACACATGGAAAGGAGAGCTTAGCCAATGGTTCATTCATGGTCAGAATGTATTAATTCCTGGATGCTTTTAAGTGATCGAAGTGAATAAAGCTCCTTCAACCCAAGGGAAAGAAAGTCAGTGGGGGCGGGGGGGGGGTGTCAAGAGAAGCTGTAAGACTTTCACCAGATCACCTGAGCCAGAAAACCAGAAACTGTCCCAAAGTTCCATTATAGTCAAAGCCATTTGGGGCGCTTGGGTGGCTCAGTCAGTTGAGTGTCCGACTTCAGCTCAGGTCATTATCTCATGGTTCGTGGGTTCAAGTCCCACACTGGGCCCTGCGCTGACAGCTCAGAGCCTGGAGCCTGCTTCAGATTCTGTGTCTCCCTCTCTCTCTGCCCCTCCCCCTCTCATGCTCTCTCTCTGTATCAAAATTAAATAAAACATTAAAAAAACTATAATCAAAGCCATCTGCGGTGGCCTTTACATAGTTCAAGGAAGTCAAACCGTCCATCTTTCCCTTTCGCCCTCTTAAAATACGCAGTCTTTAATGAAACATTGCAAAATGTTATGAGGTTGCCTCCAGACATTAAGATTCGCTGAATTTCTCCCATTTGGGACCCCTGAATGACTAAACACTGCCCAAGAATTTCAGAGCAGGTCATAAGAGATTCTGTTGGTATCAAACCCAAAAAGAATGCAGGGAGCACCTCCTGAATGTGCAAAACAGAGGTTCTGCCACTCGGTGTGGTGGCAAGATTCAGGGGCTCCAAGGGGCATGCACAGCCCCGGGGAAGAAATCACTGCTTTGCTACTTATTAGCTACGTGACTCAGCCAGTCTCTCCCGCCGCCAGCAGAAGGGAGATAACAGCTAGGCTGCTTGCGAATAAAGAAAACGCACTGTCAAGGGCCCTGAGGGGCCAGTCCCGGAGCCGGCCCACAGGGACAGCTCCGATTACAGTCCAGAGAGCCGCCTTCTTCTGAGCCTACCCTGGGTGCTGCACTAAACAGAATGAATGCGTTTTTTTCTTGGGTGAGTCATGGCTTTGCAGATCTTCAGAGTCTTCAACCTGAACATCAATTCTCACTGCATCACACCGGGAGTCAGAAAAACGGTAAAGACGAAAATCAATGAGAGGTTGTTCTCTTTTTTCTTTAATGTTTGCTTATTCATTTTTGAGAGACAGAGAGAGAGAGAGAGAAGGGCAGAGGGGGCAGAGAGAAAGAGAGGGAGCAGAATCCCAAGCAGGTTCCGTACCATCAGCACAGAGCCCTGTGCAGGGCTTGAACTCATGAACCGTGAGATCAGGACCTGGGCCAAAACCAAGATGCTTACCCGATCGTGCCACCCAGGTGCCCCGAGAAGTTGTTTTCTTAAAGAAAGTCCTGATGTAACTGGGCTTCTCATCATTCGTTTCCTCTCTTAAATGTTAAGTATTGAACAAAGGTCCAGATTCAAGGGGACCAGGGCAGCCAGCGGGTGAAGTGTCAGAGGCTCGATTTCAGCTCAGGTCCTGTCATCAGGGTCACGAGATAGAGCACCAGCCCCCCATCCCCCCATCAGGGAGCCTGCTTGAGATTCCCCCTCGCTCTCTGCCCCTCGCCCGTCTACAATTAAAAATTTTAAAAAAAAAATTTAAGTCCAAGTTAGCTGGAGATCCTGGAGGCTCAGAACAATCAACCCCATCCTACCAGGGAAAAGAAGAGTGAAGAGTACGGATGATTAAATCATGCTTTTACAGGCAAGGTCCATCTTAACACCTGGCATACCAACGGCTTTTCAGACAGAAAACGCTTGCCAAGTAAATAGTGTAAAGAAGTTAGAAATACAAAGGACAGACTTTTTACAAAGTGTATTCCTTTTTCTTAATGTTTTATTTTTATTTTTTGAAAGAGAGAGAGACAGGGTGAGCAAGAGAGGGTCAGAGGGAGAAGGAGACACAGAATCTAAAGCAGGCTCCAGGCTCTGAGCTGTCAGCACAGAGCTCAATGCGGGGCTCAAACCCACGAACCAGGAGATCATGACCTGAGCTGAAGTCCAATGCTTAACCTACTGAGCCACCCAGGCGCCCCATACAAAGTGTATTTCCAAAAAGACTGGTAGACAGTATCCATGGGGTGAGAGTATATCTTGGGGAGAGGGCAAACGACGGGATTACTAGATTAATCCCTCCTAGCCTACCTGACCACCAACATTACCCACAGCGCCACCTACTGCCACACTGTGTCTACAGCAGCTTTTACCGGGCAGGGCCCCGGAGTCAAAGCCATGCCTTTGCTGAGCTAAGTAAACTGTTCAGGAATGAAAGAGATAGCGTTTCAAAGTTAAAAGGGTTGGGGGAGGGGAGCGAGGAAACCTCAACATGAGTGTAAACTGTTGATCTTTTAAAATTCTAGGTAGCAAACATACTCATTTGGTTACTGACACAGGGCAAGTCAGTAGTTTTAATTTTCGTATGTTAGCTAATTAGGCTGCTCTAAGGATCTGAAGCACAAGTAGGAATTATAGGATCTGGCCGATGTATATACACTGCACAATTTGTGTTTTATCGCCTTTTGACCCAGTGTGAGTTACCTAACTTGTGCAGACATGGCTCTTTCAAGTACAAATGGAAGTGTTATTGTCAACGGAGAGAATGAAGGGACTCAGAATGGGCCCATTACGCCCTTAAGGGTAATTAAGTCTCCTTATTATGAAACGTACCGAAATATGACTGTTCAGGACTATGTTCTTGCTCTCACCGATCTTTTCATCGTGCAGAAATAAACAGGGGACAGATCGTCGGTCATCACAAAGCAGTGACCCAATCTCAATTCTGACCGAAAATTAAACCACTCACTTAAAATAGACCATGATTTAGAAACTGTTCCATTTTAAAAACAAAACTGTTTTCCAAACAGAAAAGCACCTGGACTGATAATAAAAATTTGAAAGAAAACTAAGGGACACTCACCTAGCGCGGTGCTCAAAGCGCTTTACAGATTATCGGGTTGACAACGGGTGGCCACCTCCCAGTTCGATTAGTGACTCTACTGTTGTAAGAGCCAGAAGAGCACCATAAATACCTTAGACTAAATTGATTCTGGTTTATCATCACCTCCCCCTTAGATTAAAATAATTATGCTTCTTAATAAATAGCTCATCTGAATGACCAGGGGTTGTGATGTCACAAGACATGTACGCGTTAGTACAGGTATTTTCCATGCAATGACTCTAAGTGTGAAGCGGGGCGGGGTGGCAGGAGGGAAATGGTGAGTCTGTATCTTCAACACCAACACGGGAAATGGGGAAAATGAAAGTCCTAGTATTTACATTGCAAAAACGCTTACTCGACTATCACATTCCCTTCTCAAAAACAGAGCGGTTTGCAGTCCTCACAATGCCAGCCATGCAATGTTGTCACAGATGTGTGCCAGATTTTGCACAGGGCATGGCCGCGAGGGAAAACCCACGGTGTGCTTGGATCTCGGGCAGCAGAGAAAAGCCCGTTCGGTTCTGCGCCTCAGTCAACGAGCAACCACTCAAAAGGGTTAAGAAGCCGGGCACCAGGTGTTTTTTTTCCGCCCGGCCGAAGAACTGAAGCATATAGCAAAGTTATCCCAGCCACCCTCCCCCAAGCCTGCGCAGAGGCACAACTGTCACTGCCATGTCCACCACGCCGCTCCTGCTTCCGACAACAATCAGAGGCCCCCAGGCTGGGCGGCGGGCACCGGGGACTCCCCTCCGCCTGCACGCGCTCTGCGGCCAAGTTAGGAGCGCCGCAGGGGGACGGGGACACGAGTGAGCCATGGATAATTCCATCCTGTTTCAAAGCTGTACGCTTTCAAAGAAAAGTGGAGCCGAGGGAGGCCATGGGGGGAGCGGGAGGGGGAAACCAAATGCAAACTTTCAGAGTCTCTGAATCTGCATTTCTTGCGAGAACCTCCCAGCAGGCGATTAGGAGATCCAGACACCCCCCCACCCCCGCGAGTACTTAGCCCCCGAGGCTGGAGACCCCGCGAGGAGACGCGATCCAGCGGAGCCCCGGTCCCTCGCCTACCCGCTCCGCCAGCAGCCGGCAGCAGGCGCGCTTCGGGAGCCCGCCGCTCGCGCCCCGCAAGCCCGGCCTCCCGCGCCCGGCCCGGCCGCGCAGCCGGGCGCCTCCCCTCGGGGCCCGCGCCGCCGGCCGGGGTCGATCCGGCCCAGTGCGGCTCCCGGACCGGGCCGGATGCACAGCGAGGCCGGGCGCCGAGGCTCGGAGGCGGACCGGCTGCGCTCCGGCCGCGCGCCACCCGGGCATTGTCCGCAGCCGGGGGGCCGCGAGGCCCCCCGCCCCCCGCCCCCCGCCCCTGCCCGGCCTTACCTCGGCCGCGCTCCCCGGTCCCGGGCTGTGCGGCCCCGGCCGGGCGCCAAGCTCCCGGGGACGGCGGGGAGGAAGATCGGGCCCGCCAGAAACGGGGTCCGGGCCGGCGGCGGCGCCGGAGGGCCGAGCGCGGGCCGCACGCGGGCTGCCGAGTCCGGGCGCCGCCTCCGCGGGGCCACGGAGAGAGCGCCGGCCGGAGGAGCCGAGGGGGGCCCGGGGCGCAAGGCCGTGGAGGGCCCGGCTGGCGGCGGCCGCGATGGTTCGTTCGGCACCGAGTGGGAGGGCTCAGGCAGGCTTCGCGGAGCGCGAGGGAGGGAACTTGGAGCGAGTTGCCGCGGCCCAGAGCGCGTGTCCCTGTGCAGTGTGCACGCCCCTCTAGGGCGCCCCGCCCCGCCTCCGCCCCGCCCCCTCCCCGGTCCCGCCCCCTCCCGCACCCCTCTCCCAGCCCGGCCACCTCCCCCAGCCCTATCCCTTCCCCCCCACTCCCATCCTGATCCCACCTCCAAACCCCTCCCACACCCCTAACTCCACCCCGGGCTTCAAACCCTTTCCACACACCCACAGCCGCTCTCACCCCGGTGGGGAGAAGGAAGCCTCAGATTGGACCACCGGTCCGGGGGACCCCGGAGTCTCTTTTGTGAATGTGATAACCACACCTGGTAGTCTGCCCATCCAGATGATCTCAGAGCCTGACGTTTTCTGTGGGCTAACTTCCATATACTCTGGGGAGCCTGCTTAGCATTTCAGACTTAATTTCTGAAGGCATTTTTAAGACTCCAAAAAAATGTTTGGAGGAAATAGCAAAGAATAGTTTAAAAATCACAGGCACGATGCATGGTCCCTAGAGTCTCCGCCGGCTGATGTTTCCAAATTAACTAAATGTTTCAGGCTGTATCAAGATTCATGTTCATACTGTATGGTTTGTAAATGCTTTTTCGTTAGAGGTGCTTAATCCACTTGGTTGGTTTTTTTGAGGATTTTGTTGTTTTAGGAATACTGACCACATTCTAGTTTAGTTTTTGCTATTGGGAACTCTACTAGAGGAAATCCACATTTATCAAAACGACTGAATGAGCTACGAAATCACAACATTATTACTTCTCTAAAATATTTAAGCCGAGATTCCTTTATACCTTTTGTGCATTTGAAATAAAATTATATTCACCACATTTGCTCAGAACGATCATCTATATATGAACTGTGTGACTTGTGTCTTTTGAGTTCAGAAATGATCAAGTAAAAACTCAGACTTCCACAGTAAAGTGTTGGCTACTTAGAAGAGAACCATTTTAAGCAAGAGACAGGACACTGGGTGTTGAACGGGACTTTCCTTCGGCATACCGAATCATTCCATCTGATGCTCACACTGTCTGCTGTGGTCTCCATTAAATCCGAAAGTCGTGTAACGGCAGAATAAAGGTATTTCGTGTAGCAAATTGGAACTAACGTCTCTGATCTCAAAGTAAAAAACGAACTTCTTGGCCCCAACCTCTTCCTTTAGGGAATTGCTCCTTCACACTGTGAGGGAGAGGCCTTCCCCGCCATTGCGGAGGCACGTGACCCAGGGTTACCAATGAGAGTAAGTATCATCCTCCGGGTGCAAAGACGAAAGACAAATGGGGGGGTCCTTTTTCGGAGTTGATATGACAGCTTCTGAGACAGTGCCTTGTAAGACAAAGGTAGCCTTTTAGCGAGTGAGGCCAGAAGAAGAAAGCCAAGTGCGCAATAGAGACAGCAAGGGCCCCTCCGGGCAGCCGTCTCTGAAACCAGTCAGAACCCCTGGGTTCTGAGGAAATGCACCAATAAATTGTCTTTCTAGCGTGCTGGGAGTTAGGTTTCTTTCCAAAATATTCACTCAGAAGGCCATAAAACATTCCCAGGTGATCCAGGCTCTGAAAATCAGGAATGTAATCAATGACTCTTAGCTTCTCTATCACCTAAATTGCTTCTTCATCATAAAGTATGTGCCAAGACCGTCATTTAGTAGTAAGTCTTAACTTTTAATAGGACTGAGGTTCTCATTTAAGGTATTACTGTTGCCCAGTAGAGATTTAACATTTTCATTTTGCCCTTCTTAAAACCAAAAATTAATAATAAAAGATGTGGTCCGAAAATCAGAGAGAAAATCTGTCTAAACCAGAATATCCCAGTAGATGTTTTGTCTTGTCAATTACTCCAATACAACGTGCCTTCACAATCTCTCGTATTTACTAATGTAGGACATTTCCTTTCCCCTGGATTGAAAATTTTAGGGCCTGATACAGACTTTCAGGGACTGTTGAAATTGGTTTGTTGTGCTGGAATTTTATTTTGTTGCATATTGTTTAGGAGAAGTGGGCCATTGGCCTATGCTTGGAATTCTTTTGTTCCACAGAACTTGTCTCTAAACCTATGTGACAATATTTGGCTAGTGCCCTAACGAGCATCTGTACACTAATCTGTATGTTGCTTAACCATTACTCACAGGTCACTGTGAACAGTAGGAGTTTGGGGGTCAAGGGAGGGGTCGGACAGCCCCGAAGGCATTGCTCTGATCCCGTGATTGCACGAGTGGTTTCTAAAGGGAAAAGAGTTTTCGCTAGTTTTCTCCAGATGGAGAGGTACCTGGCCATGTCCATAACTAGTGAAATTTCATGCATGAAAGCCCAGGACTTGAGTAACAACAGTCTAAGTGGGTTTGAGTCCCACAGACAATGCACGTAGGTGAACCACCTCCAGAAACAGGACAGGGAATCTTAGGAAGAAAAGTAAAGAAAAGTTCTAGAATGCAGGCCCAGCTCTGAGTGCCACTTGTTCAAATGACTGGCTATAATTCCCCCAGGGAAAATTTCAGCCCAGTACTCAGAGGCCCTCCACATCCTTGTGCTGATCCGTGTAATGTCCCTGCCATGTCCTTACCCTGGAGGGGTTCAGAAATCTCTCATTTAACCTGGGCTCCCCTCGGTCCAGAGCCTACCCTAGAAAAATGACATACACCAATAATTTTCAAACCATGAAACAGAATCCTAACAATGCCAGGTCTCCAGGTTAGGGAGAGGAGGGATAGGCACGTATATTTTTTAAGGAATTCTCCCAAGAGATTGTAACAATCAGTTTAAGGTAAATAGGGTTAAGGTAAATAAGGTCTCTGAATTTGTACAGTTCATCCTGCGGAGGGGGGTAGGGGGAAAGATCTCGAGAAACCATCTGATTGGACTCCATGGGCTTAGAATTGTATGTAAAGTTACAGTTATTGATTGAACAAGCTCAGTTTGCCTTTTTTCCTGAACAGCCTCCAGTTCTTGCGAGGTTGTAGAAAAAGCAGCGAGGACTTCTCCTTAGGATGTGCAGAAGCAATCTCACTGAAAAAAGACAGCTCCCAGCCAGGCAGAGATAAGAGAATCACTAACTAGAAAAACATCGTCAGTTGTTACAGGAAGAGGTTATTCCACCAGAGGCAACGGCCCCGGGGTTATCTCCTATTGCACATTTCACAGTTTATTACATGTTCATGCTGATGATCGGAGAAATCAAAACAATTGAATTATGGTCACGAATACTGACCTACAACATTTAATACTAGGAACAGCTGTCATCTACAGAGTATTTGGTCTGTGCTAGGCAATTTACATGCCTCATTTCTAATTGCAACAATGCCCCTAACATGAGTATTATAACCCCCATTTTATGAACAAGAAGCTAGGGCCCAGGGAAAGTCAGTGACATAGCCAAGGTCACAGAGTTAGTGATCAAAGGACTTAAAGGCTGGTCCATGGAACTCAAAGCCTATATATTTTTCACTCTAAACCAAACTTGCCTATGAGTCATCTGTTTAATAAGATTGTGCCGGGTCACAGGTGCCTATTTAAATTTAAATGAATTAAAATTGAATTGGATGAAGACCTCAGTGTTGCAGTCACACTAGCCACTTTTCAGGTGTCCAATAGCCACAGACAGCCCTATTGGATGGCACAGATAAAAAACATTGCTGTAATCATTTCAGAAAGTCCCGTATTTGTATCATCATTAAAGGCATTGTTCTTTATGACTGAATTTTTCAAGGACATGACGCCAACTGTTTTGCTAGGTGGAATTCTTTCTAAAACATGTAATACATTGAGGTCCTGTGCGTTAGTCCTTTTGAACTATCACAAAAAATACCAGAAAATGTATGACTTATAAATAACAGAAATTCATTTCTCATTGCTTCTGCAGGTTGGGAAGTCTGAGATCAAGATGCCAACAGAGTCCATGTCTAGTGAGAATCCACTTCCTGGTTCATAGACAGGCGTCTTCTCACTGTGTCCTCACGTGGCAGAAGGGGGAGGGGAGCGGAGAGCTCTCTGGGGTCTCTTTTATGCGAGCTAATCACCCCCAAAGACCATGCCTACTGGTGAGGGGGTTAGGATTTCAACATTGGACTTCTGGAGTATGAGAACATGAATCACAACCGGCCCTAATGGTGGAGCGCACTGAACAAAATGCCTCTTTAATGCCTCAGTGTACCCACACGGCATGGAAACTTATGTTTCCCTCGCCTCCTCTGGTATCTCTCTTTCCCGTCTTCACGTCTTGTTGTTCTGGGACAAGATGAAGTTAGAAAGTAGAAGCTGGAGTTTAGAAACTTTTATAGCAATTTGTTGTCGCTGGAAGTCTATAGTGTATTTTATAGTATATATGCAAAGAGTAGACGGCAATGGATTGGAGATTAAAAATAAACAAACAAATCCAAATACAGTAGAACCTTGGATTGAGAGTAAATTGCTCTGCTGGTGTTCTACAAGATGAGCAAACATTTCTAACACATTTTATCTTGGTAAATGAGTGATGTCTTGCAATATGACTAGTACATGATGCTGAATGTCACATGATCACAACCAAGCCAATGGTTCTTGAAATTCACTTCGATACATAAGCGCTTTGGATAACGAGCACTTTCAGGAATGAGTTATGCTCTCAAACTGAGGTTTTACTGGCTGTACCTGACGCCATCTGGCTATCTCCTATGCCCTCATGCTCATTCGGCATTGTCAATAATTAAAGTTCTTGTTCTCACAGCTGTGCACCCCACTGATGCTCCCACTCTTCAATACCCGGCAGGAAACAGGAGATTGAATACAGGGAACTCCCTACAAAAGTTTTGAGAAGTTGAAGCACAAACAAGAAAAAGGGAGTCACCCTAGATTTTGGCGGGAGCCCGAAACTGTACCGCAAAGAGCACAGATAAAGGACAAGTTGGTACTACAGGCACCCAGGAGCTGGAGCCGATGACGGAATGCCCCCCGGATGCCGAGAGCATGGAGGGCACATGGATGCTGTCTTTTCAATTGAGCTGAATGAACGAATTTTCCTATTCTATTATTGACACCAAACACAATAAAAAAACTTTCCTGAGAAATCCTGGATTGCCAAATGCTGAATATAATCAGTTAGTTATGCAGAGAAACGTGAAATTGTTCAGGTCCTTTCCAGCTGTAAAATTGACCTAGGGACGCCTGGGTGGCTCAGTGGGTTAAGTGTCTGACTTCAGCTTAGCTCAGGATCTTACGGTTTGTGGGTTCGAACCGCATCTCTGTGCTGACAGCTCAGAGCCTGGAGCCTGCTTCGGATTCTGTGTCTCCCCCTCTCTCTGCCCCACCCCTGCTTGCACTCTGTCTCTCTCTCTCAAAAATGAGTAATTGTTAAAAAAAAAAAACAACTAATCTATGCTTCAGTTCTGAGTTGTGTCTGCTTTTATAAAATAAATACATGAACTCTAGTTTTTATTTGGCTCAGAGCTTTCATTTACTTCCAGATTTTCAAAACTTTTGAAAAATATTAAGCTGCCAGCATTTCCTTGTACAGTGTATGGAATATTAGGTTAACATACATACTGCCTGTATTCTTATAGTGTGAAATCATGTACCAAATACACACAGCACTTCTAAACCATTTGTGGCCAAGGTGAACTTAGCACATTAAGCTACTTACTTAATAGAAATATAATCCATTTTGTACACAGCTCACTAATTCTCATTTTCCCTGGAATCAAAAATCAGAGGTGGCGTGAATAACTGGAATCTCTAATTTAATTCAAACCTCGTCCTAATCAAATATTAAACCAGTTCATCAGTAGCCAGAAAAATGAACTAATTTGAACTGTTCTCCTCCTTTTGACCATTATGTAGTGTAGCTGCTAACCAGTAAAAAAAATAGGTAATAAGCAAGACCGAACATGGAGAAAGGGAGGAGTAAGGGGATATTAGGTCTCTGAACCACAGATGGTACTGACACATAATCACCATTTCCCTGTATTTAAAATATGCTTAACGTGGGTGTGTTTATTCCCTGAACTCTTCTTAAAGTCTATGTTACGGTTTCTAAATGTTTGGTAAAGATATATTCAGAGTTTCATGTAGGCATTCTATTTTTTCTAGTCACCTGGTAGTAATCTGAAGGATGAGCAATGTATTTCTGACATTTGCAGAAATCACCTCTAAATTATCGGGAACATTTAACAAAATGTCAGAATGCTTTTGGTATAGATGTGAATTTCAGCTCATTCACCCACTCAGTCCTCCCTCACTCATTCTGTCAGCAAATCTCTCATTTTCAATGTTTTCACTTCTGCATCTCGTCATTCACATGTTACCTGCACTTAGCACAATAGCTTTCCTGGTTCATTGTGTAATCCCACAAACCAGTCAGATGTATTCTTTATCACCTCTTCTAGGATTATTCTTCCACTCCCCAAATTAGTAAAAAATTAATCTTTTGAGCAGTTAGTTCAATGACTAACTCATTTTATTTACTCACAAATTACACACACACACACACACACACACAACACACATACACACATTTTAATTTAGAGAGAGAGAGAGTGTGTGTGCAAACAGGGGAAAGGAGTAGAGAGAAAAAATGTAAGCAGACTCCATGTTCAGTGGCGACCCTGACATGGGGCTTGGTCCCATGATCCTGGACTCATGACCTGAGCCAAAATCAGGACTTGGTTGCTCAACTGACTGAGCCACGCAGGTTCCTAATAACTATACACATTTAAAATTTTCTGCTACTATCATCACCAGCAGTCAAGACTTCTAAGTAGATATCCTTTTAGAACATCGGCAGCTGCAAATTGCCAACTAGTATGTCACAGAAGAGGGATGAGGTAGAGGACCAGAGGGAAAGAGGTCAGTAAAAGACAGAATGGAGTGACAAAGAGAATGTCGTTACTCCCCAGCTTACCATTGCACCCCGTTCAAAAACTGTCCACACTCTGGCGGACCATAAACAGGAAGACTAAAACAGAGTATGTTGAAATTCTTTGGGGAAAAAAAAGGCAAATCAGCATTGTGGTCATTTGGGTGTTGCTGATAGAACAGAAGTCTGGATACACACAATCACCATAGGCTACAAAAATGTCGATACCTAATTATGGCATTTATCAACACGTACACCTTCCTCTGACAGACTCTACCTCCTATGTAGCTGTGAGTTCAGACTTTTATGCAAAGTGGTAAGTATAAAATTTAAATACCAGCACAATTTTCTCAGAACCACCAACGGTAATAGTCTTACGAAGTTTGGATTGGCTGGGCTCCCAACTCTTAGTAAATATCTTAATCATGCTGTTCTTAGAAGGTCCTCTTGTATTACGTTTGATTAGATTGCCTATTTCTCAGAACTCCGGCCTCGCTATGCACTAATAAATTGTCCTGCTCAATCAATGGTGTGCAGGTGGCTCCGCATTAACCTCAGAAGACTGAAAGCTGTATGAGAACGGGGGTGCCCCTAACCCCTCCTGCGGAATTTCTCACACCACTTAGCGAAATCAGAACAGCTGACAAAATTTCATCAGAGAGTCACTGAGATCAATCCACGTGCTGATACGGGCGTAATTATTATGTCACTTTGTATCCATCAACGTCCAGCCCCTAAGATCTGCTCTGAAGTTCTTTCCTGCAGTAATTCTTGCTTGACCTTGTGGAAAGCAGGGAGCGCGGTGGGCCAGGAGAGGTCCCTGACAGCCCACCTGGAGACGCAGGTCAGAATCCAGGAGAGAAGGAGAATGGAAAATTACAGGGACATCCGGCTCTTCCTTGGGTTCGAAAAGATTCGGGAAGCCACATATTTAAGACTCTGAAGAGCAAACTATTCTTGTTAATTTCCTGTACGTCAGGTGTTCTTTTTCTCTACATGAAAATATTATATTTGAGAAAATAGAGTTGTTGATGACAGTTTAATTCCAAACAAGATGGGAATCACCCAGGCAGAGCCATGGAAGTGGTTGGGGAGTCACAGGAAAATGGGCTTTTTCAGAATATTTGGGCATGCCTGACAGCTAATTCTTCTCTCTTCCTTCAGGAGCACAAGGTCTTGCTAATATTTTCTCCCCCCACCCAGTTTTATTGAGAGACAATTAACATATAATGTTGCATAAATTTAAGACATACAAAGTAATGATTCGATATATGGATGTACTGTGAAGCTCCTGGGTGCCTCAGTTTTTGACTCGTCCAGCTCCTGATTTCAGCTCGGGCCATGATCCCACAGTTCGTGGGTTCGAACCCCACATCCGGCTCTGCACTGACAGTGTGGAGGCTGCTTGGGATTCTCTCTCTCCTCTCTCACCGCCCTTCCCCCTCTCATTCTCTCTCTCTGTCTCAAAATAAATAAACTTTAAAAAATTAAACAAAATGATTCCCACACTAAATTTTCTTCACATCCATCAGGTCACATAGTTACACAGTTCTCTTTCTTGTGACAGGAGCTTTTAAGATCCTTTGTCAGCAACTTTCAAATATACAAAACAGTATTAACTATAGTCACCAGGCTGGACATGACATCCCAGAACATATTTATATTATAACTGGAAGTTTGTACCATTTGACCACTCATATCTTCCCCCAAACCCTGGCAACCACCAGTTTTTTCTCTGCTGCTCTGAGTTTGGGCTTTTTAGATTCCACATATAAGTAAGGGGCTCCTGGTGGCTCAGTTGTTTAAGTGTCTGACTTCGGTCCAGGTCATGGTCTCTCATGGTTTGTGAGTTTGAGCCCTGCATTGGTCTCTGTGGTGATAGCTCAGATCCTGGAGCCTGCTTCTGATTCCTTGTCCCCTCTCTCTCTACCCCCCTCCCCTGCTCATGCTCTGTCCATCTGTCTTTCTCTCTCAAAAATAAATAAACATTATAAAATGTAGATCCCACATATAAGTGATGGCACATGGTACTTGTCTTTCCCTGTCTGACTTACTTCTCTTAATATAATGCACTGCAAGTTCATCTGTGTTGTTGCAAATGGCAGGATTTCCTCCCATTTTGGGGGGCCGAATAGTATTCCCTTGTGTATATATCCCACATTTCCTTTGTCCATTCATTTGTTGACGAACACTTAGGCTATTTCCATGTCTTAGCTATTGTGAATAATGCTGCAATGAACATGGGGGTGTAGTTATCTTTGTGAGCTACTGTTCTCATTTTCTTTGGATAAATAACCAGAAAGTGGAATTGTTGAAGCATATGGTAGCTCTAGTTTAATTATTTGAGGAACCTCCATACTGTTTTCCATAGTGGGTGCACCAATTTATATATATATATTTTTAATGTTTATTCAGTTTTTGAGAGAGAGAGAGAGACAGACAGACAGACAGAGTGCAAGTGGGGGAGGGGGAGAGAGAGGGAGAGACGCAGAATCTGAAGCAGGCTCCAGGCTCTGAGCTGTCAGCCCAGAGCCCCATGTGGGGCTCAAGCCCACCAACCGTGAGATCATGACCTGAGCCAAAGTCGGACGTTTAACCCTGTAAGCCACCGGGGCGCTCAGATCCAATTTACATTCTTCCCAATGGTACACAAGGCTTTCCTTTTCTCACGGCCTCTCCAACACATGTTTCTTAGCCTTTTGATGATAGTCATTCTAATGATGTGAAGTGATAGCTCATTTTGATTTTGATTTGCATTTTCTGATGATAAGTGATGTCATTGAGTGTCTTCTCATGGATTTGTTGGCCATTTGAATATCTTCTTAGCAAAAATGTCAGGTCCTTTGCCCATTTTTAAATTGGATGATTTGTATGTGTGTTTTGCTGTTGTTTTTACTGAGTTGTGTGAATTCTTTATATATTTTGGATAGTAACCTCTTATCTGATAAATTGGTTAGCAAATATTTTATTTGGTTCCATAGGTTGCCTTTTTATTTGGTTGACCATTCCTTTTGCCTTGTAGAAGCTTTTTAGTCTGATGCAGAGCCACTAACTTACTTTTGTTTTTGATGTGTGCGCTTTAGGTGTCATATCCAAAACCAAAAAAAAAAAAAAAAAAAAAAAATTAAAAACATTGCCAAGTCCAGTGTTGAGGAGCTTCTCCATATGTTATGTTTTAGGAATTTGGTAGTTTCAGGTCTTACTCTTAAGTCGTTAATCCATTTTGAGTGAATTTTTGTACGTGCTTTAAGATAAGGTCCAGTTTCTTTTCTTTTTTTTTTTTAATGTGAATATCCAATTTTAACCCAGCAAGATTTATTGACCAAACTGTCTCTTCTCCAGTGAGTAAACAAAAATGCATTTGGAACTGCAAAAGACCTTGAACAGCCAATGAAATCTTGAGAAAGAAGAGTGAAGTGGAGACATCACACGTTCTGATTTTGAGCTATATCGAAAAGCTATTGTAATCCACACAGTGCTAGTATAAAAGCAGACATAGAGATCCACGGAGCAGAACCGAGAGCCCAGAAAGAAACCCATGCATGTCTAATATTTGGCAAAGGATCCATTTTCACTGGAGAAAAGACAGTTTTTCCAGCAATCTTTTAAGAATTTGTAATTTTAGTTATTCCAGAATGGAGCCCCAAATAACAGGATGTAGGCAGAGGAAGTTACTGAGCTTGGAAAATCCTGAAAGATGTTTTCCTGCATGGCTTGGGCTATATGTAGCTCCATCTAAGTTATATACACAATATATATTTTATATTCTTGGTCAGCTAAAATGGGCTTATTACACCCACTTCCTATTAGTGTATAGCCACCTGACATGTTGCATTTTCCATATAGCTTTAGAAATGCAGACATTATCTTATATAAATATAAACAAACTACTCCTTACCTTGCATTTAGTTAATATGTTCATGAAATTAATGTTTGTTTTCCTGTGCCTTAGCTTAAACAAACAAAAAAAAAGATTTAAACTCAGGGGTACCTGGGTGGCTCAATCGGTTGAGCGTCCGACTTCAGCTCAGGTCACGATCTGGCAGTTCATGGGTTCAGCCCCACATTGGGCTCTGTGCTGACAGCTCAGAACCTAGGACCTGCTTCAGATTCTGTGTCTCCTCCTCTCTCTGTCCCTTTCCTGTTCTCATTTTCTTTCTGTCTCAAAAATAAATAAACATTAAAAAAACTAAAAAAAAAAAGATTTAAGGTCAAAAGTGCATATTTTTCTGATACGATATGGAACAAATTTCCATTTTCAATGTTTCATGTGGTTGAATAATGTTTAAAAGTTACTGTTATATGACCGAGAAATACCCCAGAATATGTAATTTACATGATAGATCACATACTATATGAAAGCTTCTATGCTGCCAATTCAGCATAAAATAATTACTTTCAGCTTTCCTAACTGATGGGTTTTTTGGAGACTGAAATGTCACTATAAAATCTTTCCTTACTTTGGATATAAGACTCATATAAGCAATATAAATTTTTAAAGCTCATGGCATATTTGCAGACTGTTTAGCTTGTAAAAGTACTTAATTTTAGATGCTGGTCCTATTATATTTTGTACTTTATTCTTCACTTCTATTTTATTCACACATATCCTAAAGACAGAATTTGCTTTCTATTGTTATATCTTAATTTTATTCTCAACTAAATAAAATGATAGGTAAGGACCATTGCACATTTTGACAGCTTGGGTTGCAACAGATTGACTAGACGTCCCTAAGAGTTTCAAGACGATTTCACTAAAGACTGGCCCTGAAGTTTAGGATTGTATCATATCCTCTACGCTCTGGTTTCTGCAAGGCTGCACACAAACCCAGGTGGCCTCCAGTGCCGACTCCATAAGCCACACCTCAGATGGCCGTCCCTAACAGGGTGTACAAAGCGACCCCGATGCTAGAAATTTTTATTTTGTGATTTTTTTTTCTGTCTTTCACCCATAGACTCTGATTTTCTCTCTGGTGCAATAGATCCAATGATGTAACTGTAAGTGGACTATAAATCATTTTGCAAAATGTTATGTGACGTGAGTCATTAACTGTGTTGTGCGTAAGCGTCCATCAGCCTATCGTGGTCTGTAAGCACGTGCATTAATAATTGCGCTGAGCAAGCCTCTGCTCCTCTTAATGATTGAATCTTTTAAAGGACTAAACTATATTTAAAAGAGCATTTTATTTATTTTTAAAAAATTTTTAATGTTTGTTTATTTTTGAGAGAGAGAGAGAGAGAGAGAGAGAGAGACTGAGGATGAGTGAGGGAGGGGAAGATAGAGAGGAAGACACGGAATCGGAAGCAGGCTCCAGGCTCTGAGCTGTCAGCACAGTGCCTGACATGGAACCTGAACCCATGAACCATGAGATCATGACCTGAGCCAAAGTTGGACGCTTAACTGACTAAGCCACCCAGGCGCCCCTAAAAGAGCATTTTAGGAAACCATTGTGGGCTGCAAACTTCTGCCCTAACTGCAACACCAGGATAAAGTGATGACATAATTTATGGAGATGCACCCATCTATAATTGAGCTTGGTCATAATTAGAGATTTTCTAATGATCTATGCAATTTGGCGAGAGTCCATTGTGCGTATCATGCAGAAAGGCTGGAAGAAGTCAGAGTTATAGGCAAATTATAAGTGTCATTTCAATCCATGGGTAATTTTCTATTTCTTTAAGTAATAGAATATACTCGGGGAAGAAACGGGACAGGTAAACAAGATTCAATAAATATAGCACAAGATCAATTTCAAGTAAGTACCAAGCAGACGCTGTATAGAGAAGTCAGATGGAGGATGGTTATAAAATTTCCTTAAGGAAATGAAATTTTAATACGACTTTATATAATGAGAGGGTTAAAAAGAGGAGCATAGGGTTTTTCTGTTAGAGAAATTACAAGTATAAATAAAATAAAGAAATAATTGATAATTCTTTAAGAGTCTCTGGTGGACAAAGATTTTTAAAAAAGGAAGTTAACCTAAGAAAAAACAAGAATAAGAATCTTCAGTGAATGCCACACTAGCCAGTTGAATGATTACTGATACACAATGTTTCAAAAGATTCTAGATGGTGGTCATAAGCCAGTCACTGGTCATTTATCACTAACTTTAACGTAAAGTATTGTTGTTGAGTACTTTTGACCTCGTTGATAGACATAATTAAATAGTAAGATCAGATATTTTAAGGTACAAATTGACAGGATTAATTGAAATGCATAAATACATAATGAATCATAATTATGTGATTTAATATTCAACAAATTTTCATATAAAACAGATGTTTTAAAATTATTCATAAAAATAATTTTGAGATTTGAGTAAGGAAAAGTTTTGGTCAGTTTTTAAAATCATCTTAATTTTATATTCAGATTAGCAAGTTTAATATTACAGATGTAGCAAAACAATATTAGGTCCTCATGAATTCTCAAGATCCCAAAGAAAATAAAACAATAGATCTTTAAGATCTGGTTTATCCTCAAGATTAGATACAAAAAGGATTATTTAATTTTCTTGTTAGGTCATTGAAAAGTGCCAGAAACTAAACCAAATATTTTGATTTCTTAGAACCATTTTCAAAAAAATGTTTCATAGCAAAATGTGAGGCATAAACTTTGGATGCATCATACACATTAATTTAATCCAATAATAGAGAAATTATGTTACCTGGAGTAGAAAAGTTGTAAATTTCCTCTTGTAAGGAAATCTTAACTCAGATTTTTTTCTTTTTGTCTTTCCTGATAGATCCAATTTATTCAGTATACTCTTATAAATAAATGACTTCAGTAGACGTAAAACATTTTCCAACATTTGTGGGACTGGAACTTTTTTGAGTAGAGGTAAGGGGCAGGCAGAAACATGCTTATTGAAAAGAGTTTTATAAATCAAAGTTACGTTTCTTTAAGCAAATTCACATTAATTATTTGGAAAAGATTTCAGCATATTGTATGTTTATCATGAAATATTTGTAAAAAGAATAAACCATCTAAGTTACATGAGACTGTGACTACACCCCGTGTGATGAAGGACTTACTGTATTTTTCCACATGTTGTGGTCAGCCACGTAATATGCAAGTAGTAGAAAAACTCCAGCCACAAATGTGCCTACAGAGTTCCAGCTTCTGGTCCCTTCACTTGGATTTCTTCTCTCTGCACTGATAAGAAAAGCTTCAAAATTCTTAAAAGAGACTCTAAGAATATTTTATAGAAGAGAAATTCCAAGTATTTGAAAACTCTACTTGAGGGCCCCTGGGTGGCTCAATCAATTGAGCACCTGACTTCGGCTCAGGTCATGATCTCACGGTTTGTGGGTTCGAGCCCCATGACCGGCTCTGTGCTGACAGCTCAGAGCCTGGAGCCTGCTTCTGATTCTGTTTCTCTTTCTCTCTCTGACCCTCCCTTGCTCATGCTCTGTCTCTCCCTGTCTCAAAAATAAACATTAAAAAAAATAAAAAATAAATAAAAATAAAAAATAAAAAGACTATTCGGATGGCAGCAATAGTATAAGGTACTGTTGGTGTTTCACCAAATGACAGGCAAATCATTTATAACAATGTGACCAATCCAAGATTAAAGAATTTAAAACATGTTTTTAAAAACGAATCTAAAGCATTTATATATTGAAGGTTATGTTTGTATGATTGGTGTAAATCGATTCTTAGACTTCACAAAGCGAGATGAGATCTTAGCAATGACATACTCAACAAACTACAAGCACAAAGGACATGTAATGTTTTTACAAGAACAAGTCAGAATTAGGAGGAAGACAGAGGAAGATGCAGAAAGAATGGGCATATCATGAAGAGTTTACTCCCTAATTTGGTAATTGGCTTACTCACTCATTTATTCAAGCAACATACACTGTAAAGTTTCTCTATGGTGACACAACAGGAAACAAGCAGACGAAGGTTCTGGTACTATACACTCACGGTGGGACAGCAAAGGCAATCAAATAATAAAACATGCAGAAGATAATTCTAGATGATGATGAGCGTGTTTGTTTTCAAGAGATGATGCTATAGAAAGCCAGGGACCATGGAGGCATGGAGTGAAGTTGGACCAGGGGTCAGGAAGTTCTCGTTGAAAGATGGGATCTGAAGAACCAGCCATGCAAAGGTGAGGGTAAGTGCATTACAGGCAGAGGGAATGCTTATTGGGAATGCCAGGAGACAGGAATGAGCTAGGTGTGCTTGAGAAAAAGGAAGACGAGTACAGAAGGATGTTATTTATGATCACTTAACTTATGATTTTTCAACTCTACGGTAGTGTGAAAGCGATATGCATTTTCAGTAGAGACCGTACTTTGGATTTTGAATGTGGCTCTTTTCCTCAGCTAGCGACAGGCAATGGGAGCCTCTGTTGTGTCGCTGGGCAGTGGTACTGCTCCCGGGCAGCCAGGGGGTCACAAGGGTCAACAACCAACATGTTCGTAACCATTCAGTTCCCTGCAACCATCCTGTCCTCCACTTTCAGTATAATAGTCAATCAATTACATGGGATAGTCAATGCTTTACGACAAAATACACTTGGTGTTAGATGATTTTGCCCAACTGTAGGCTAACTTAAGTGTTCTGAGCACATTAAGGTAGGCAAGGCTAAGCTATGATATTTAGTAAGTTAGGTATATTATGTGAATTCTCAGTTTATGGTATTTTCAACTTACAATGAGTTTATTGGGACACACCCCATCATCTAGGTCAAGGAAGACCTGTACAACTGCACTTGAGTGAGCAAGGAAAGGTTGGAGGCGAGGCTGGAAAAGAGGTAAGACCGCAGTGAGGAACTTATACTTAGTCTGCACGCCTCCTGAAGCTGTATAACCTAACATAAATTCCTGCAAGACCAATGTAGCTGAGATGTCACAAAGTTTTAGAGGGTGGGGGATAGTTAAGAATAGAAGTTGGGTGACCAGCCTGGAAACTTTACTGTGGTCCCAGGAACCAGATGGAGATGACTCACACCATGGTGGCCGTAATTAAGATGGAAGATCATGTAATGACTTTGAATGGTATTTCTGAAGTCAAGCCAATAGGACTTAAAATGGATTATATATTTGAGGTAGGGTAATATAGAATAAGGAAGAATGATAACCCCTAGTGATAAATACTGACAATAGAAAATACAATATAATGCAGGCTAAGGAATACTAAAAAGAAAAGTCCTGGGGGGGGGGTCAAAAAATCTTAGCCTTCGATCTTAGAGGATGTCTCATCCAATCTCATACCCAAAGTGCCTACTGCATCATGGGCAGATGGTCTCCGCCTAAACACCGCAGCGATGAAAACATTTTGCCAACCACTACTTCATTAATGAGGGTCCACTGAATTTAGTAGCTCATAAGCTGAATACGAAATCGGTTTGAGACCTTTCATTTCATAAAAACATCACGATACTGCAAAGGTATATTTGGAAGAAGCTTAATTTCAAAGTCTGAGAAGTAGCCTTTCCTTTCTGCTCTAAGTTTCTATTATCACATTTAAAGATAGCAAACACGATTTGTTTAGGGAACTGGAAACAGGTCATAGGAAGACAGAGAAGAGAGACAACTATTAAAATTTCTGAGAGTCTGGGGAGTGCAGTAGGCAGAACACTGATCAGATGTTCTGAATTCCTATAAAGGACTAGGCATGAGCAAAGTGGTATCAGTTACAAAAGGAAAATATTTTATGTTGTGATCTGGAAGAACTTTGTGGACTGAAGAAGTAAAATATTTGAAAATTCTTTGGAGTTTGGAGTCCTAGAAGATGAAATTAAAAAACAATTCATTCTGGGTAATTAGGACCATACATTGAAGGTAGAGGGTCATATGATTCTGTAAAGTTAAAACAGGGTCAAAAATAAATAAATAAAGTTAAAACAGGGTCATGAGTCTACTAGGTGAATTAAAGCTCTCTTAGTTGCCTGATTGATTGTAGGCCAAAGTATGATAGAAATACTGTTGATTCCATTTTAGGGTCAGCAGAGATTTTAATTTTGTTCACAGAAGAGAACAGGGAAAGAGACATTTTATCACAGAGATGTGAATATATCACAATTTGTAGAACATTATCCTAGTGAAAAAATGAGAATCTTGCCTTTTCGTAACTTATAACCTATCAGATTAAAAAATGCACAAAGAAAATAATTAAGTCACTTTTCAATAATTTTATTTAAGGCTATCTTGAAAAAGAACAATATTGGAGGAATTTTACTACTAAGTTCCAAGAGCTGTCATTAAAACTATAGTAATTAAATATATAAATATATGAAATATAAATGATTAATAAAATGAACAATATCAAAATTAAGAAGTTCTGTTTGTTCATCAAAAGGTAAATCACAAAGTAGAGGACAACTGTAATCCATGTGACTGACAAAAGGCTCATAGACAAACTATGCAAGGAACTCACAAACAATGAAAAATGGGCAAAAAGACTTAGATATTCCTTAGGATTCACAAGGATATGCAAATGGTCAGTAAGCATCTTTAAAAACATGTATTCAGCCTCATTAGTAATGAGGGAATATAAACTAAAATCACAATAAATTTCCAGTACACAACTACAAGAATGTGTAAAATTAAAAAAACAAAAACCCGACTGACTGTGTAATTATTGGAACTCTGATACATCACTGGTAGGAGTGGAAGTTTATACAAGCACTTTGTCAGCCAGAGTCTACGAAAGGTGACCACACTCATACTCTTAGACCCAGCAACTCTACTTGTAGATATATGGAAATATGGCCCAAAGATAGGCATAGATACCAAAAGACATGTACAAGAATGCTCACAGCAGAGCCAAACACTGGCAAACACCAGTATTACCAATAGTAGAATGGATAGATAGTTGTGATAATTGTGGTATATTTGTAATATACAATAGAATACTCCACAGTGTAAGAATAAACAAGCTGCTGCTATATAAAACCACAAGGGTGAAACTGAAGCACATTATTAAATAAAAGAAGCCAAATACAAAGGACTGTGTTCTATATATTCCACTTACATAATGTTTAATAAAAAGCAAACCCGAGGAGCCAGGGTGGCTCAGTGTGTTAAGTGCCTGATTCTCGATATCGGCTCAGGTCATGATCTCATGGTTCATGAGATTGAGCCCCCCTGTGTGCTAGCCCAGAGCCTGCTTGGGATTCTCTGTCTCCTCTCTCTGCCCCTCCCCCATGCTCACACATGCTCTTCTCTCTCTGTCAAGCTAATAAATCAACTTAAAAAAAAGCAAAACTAATCTATGCCTTTAGAAGTCAGGATAGGAGGGATTCCTTTGGGGGAACAGGGTGGTATTAGTAATCAGGAAGCAGCATGGAGAGCTTGAGAGGGGCTACTAATGTGACGTTTCTTTGATAAATGGTGGCTACAGAGCAGTTCACTTGGCGCTAATTCAGCAAGCTTCCAGTCAGGATTCGTATACTAATTATACTTCGATTAAATATATATAAGCATGTAAATCTGTATGTGTTATATTTTAATTAAATGTATGTAAATATATGTGTGAATGCCAGTTATATTTCAATTCAAAATTGTATTCAAATGTACAAAGAAAGGAGTTAAATTAACACTTCAAAATTTCTAAACATGAGCATAACCTACTACATCTCAAGCAGTACAGAGTTGCATATAATTACAGGAAAAACATGACATAGATTTTAAAAAGATTAAAACCAGTGAGGACAATAAACCAAATCTGCAAGATAAAGCTTAAGAAGTATATGGATAAAGTCACTCTTGTGTGTTAAAAGAGCAACAAATAACTTACTGTCCATGTAGCCGACACTACACGTGAAAGAAATCCAAGGGTTCTTAGTAAGGAGATTGAAGTGGCTAAAAAGCAGTCTGTACAGTAGCTCCTATATGACTCCCATTAACCTTTTTTCTAAAAGAGAAATAAAGATGCTGCAAACAGAATGAAAAGGCCCAAACTGTCAACCAACTGCAACAATTAGACCATTTTCTGAGACAGTTTTCCAGAAGGTATTAAAAAGGATCGACGGAGTTGAACTAAGAATTGCAATTGCTAGCCTGAAGCTATGTGGTGACATGAAATGGAGCAAAGCTGCTGGCGAGAATACAGGTTGGAAGCCGGCAATTTCTCCCTCACTTCCTGCCAACCAAAAGATAAAACAAGAATCTGTCCCATTCAGAGAACAGACAATGGACTCCCTATTTGTTCTCCTCACTGTAACCGAGAGCTGCTTTTCTAGCTCGGAGATTGCCACTTCCTGAAAAGAAGGAAGGAAGTTGAGTATGGGGCCAGCAGAGTGCACTGCGTCTAGGCACAGGGTCCAGAGGTGGAGTCCGGCTAACAGTACACATGTAGGGCCTTGGGCTTGTGAGTGTCATCAGAGAAATCGTCACTGGGCAAAGGAAACACCCGCCATATTCCAAGTGAACTTCGTGAAATGAAAACCTGTTAGAGGTTGATAAATGCAATGAAGGCAATGATAGAAAGTAACATAGTAACTTGCTGTTAGGTAGGAGGAGAGATCTGTATAAGACAGAGTGCTCAAGGAAGCCACTCCAAAAAGGTGATCTTTGAGCCGACATCTGAATGACACAGTGGAGCCAACCAAGTGAGTGGAACTTTCCTGGCAAGGAAACGCTAGCTCAAAGGCCACAACACAAGAATTAACCCAGTGGGTTTGAAGAACAGAAAGCAAGTTAATGTAGGTTCATTATTATTATTGTTTAAAATGCTAATTTAAAACCTAGTGTTTTAGGCTTCCATCATTTTTGCTCTCTTTTTAAATTCTAATTTGCTATCAAATATGCTTTTTCTCCAAGCTTGATATTATTTGGAAATTTAATAAACTAGTCTCCTAGGATTTGTTGAAATTATTGCTAATACTTTGAATAGGACCACATTGAGAGAAACTCAAAGACAGGGGTTCAAGATACTACTTCAGGGTCGCATTCTTTAACTAACAGTTTTGGAGAGGGATTCGCAAATTTACCTAACTACATAATTCTTTAAATTACCATTTTTAGTAATTATAATAAAGTTAACTGCCACTTACGAGCACCCAATATTTGAGAGCTTAGCATTGGGTTTTAGGTAATTCTGTGAACAACCTTTAAAGAATTATGCCTTAGAACTGGGCCCAAAAGAGGTTGGATGACTTAATTGCCTAAAGACCACAACTAGGAAATAGAACAGTGAGTACCCAGACATGTATGTGGGTTCCACTGAATGCACTAGAATTTCCCATGGTTTGATGGAAAAAGTTGCTTCTTCCCTAGGGGTTGATGTCCTGTAAGATTTGGTTTCAGTCATTGTCATACTCTGCTAATTCTTTTTTTTTTTTTTAATGCGTTTTATTTATTTTTGAGAGGCAGAGAGAGAGAGTGTGAGCAGGGGAGGGTCAGAGAGAGAGGGAGACACAGAATCCGAAGCAGGCTGTAGGCTCTGAGCTAGCTGTCAGCACAGAGCCAGACACGGGGCCCAAACCCATGAACTGTGAGATCATGCCCTGAGCTGAAGCTGGACGCTTAATGGACTGAGCCACCCAGGTGCCCCAGCTCTCCTAATTCTTAAACTTGACTCCCTATCATCAGGTTGCTCTTTACCTAGAATGCATCTTCCTCTTTTCTCACCTATGAGTTATTTACATGTTTTTCTTTCTTTTTTCTTAAGTTTATTTATTTTGAGAGGAAGAAAGGGATCAAGCACATTCAGGCAGGAGCAGGGAAGGGCAGAGAAAGAGAGAGAACCCTAAGCAGGCTCCATGCTATCAGCACAGGTCACACAGGGCTTGACCCCATGAACTGTGAAATCATGACCTGACCCTAAATCAAAAGTGAGATGTTCAACCAACGGAGCCACTAGTATTATCCAGCTAGTGTTATCTCATCCTCAAACCTTCTCTGTGGCTCCTTTCTCACCCCCTGCCACTCCCCTAGGTTATCTTGAGAAAAGCTGAAAACTCTTTCTTTTCTTTTTCTTTCTTTTTCTTTCAGCACAGAGCCTGACATGGGGCTCGAACCCACAGACTGTGAGATCATGACCGGAGCTGAAGTCGGACGCTTAACCAACTGAGCCACCCAGGCGCCCCCACTCTTTCTTTTCTTATAAGCTTTTTATTGGGGTATAATGGCTACCACTTCTCTTTAGCTCATTCAGGAAGAAAATGTATTCTCCCTGTTTCCAGGCCCTTCCTTTTTTTCCCATGGTCCACACTGCAATCACAGAGACTTCTATGAATACTATAAATCTAATGACATCAGCCCTTTCCCATAAGCTTAAATCTCTTCAATGACTCCCTGCTGTCCCAGCATAAAGTCCAAACTGCCCAGCCTGGCATGCTCTTGATGTTGTATAAAGGGACGCATGAATGAATGGTTTATGAATTGGTGAGTAGTTATACCTCCTTAGTCTTCTGGCATTGTTCCCATTTTTCTCAATTTCTGAAAAAAAGAGACAGTCAAAGGTCTGAAATAGATTTCTCTTAGTCTTTTAAGTAATTTGGGTGTGGAGATATGAACTTGGGCCAGGGCTGGAGGGAGGGAGACAATTGAGGCGCTTAGCACACACAATTTAAAGAGACTTCCACTCTTAGGGCAGTGCACGTATCAGTCATCAAGGGAAGGGGAAAGTGGACCGACCTGACGGAGTGGGTGAAGAATGTGAGTTTATTTGTGCTCCATGTGAATGCTTATGGAAGAGTGATGTCAGCAGAGGAGAATTTTAATGATCAAGTAGATGGAATGACCTATTCTGTAGATACCAGTCAGCTTTAACCCTGGCTGCCCTTGACATTGCCCAAGGAGTTCATGAACAAAATGGTCATGGTGGCAGGGTTGGGGGTTATGCACGGGCTCAGCAGCATGGCCCTCCTCTCGCCACGGCTGACCCGACTGCCCAGCCCGCAGCAGAGACTAACACTGAGGACCAGTCACGTCACCACCCGCAGAGTGAGCAGCCAGTTACCCGGTGGCAGGTTGGTCACTGTGAACTACTTCATCATGGAAGGGGCAGTGACTCGTTCTCACTTCAAAGGACAATTACCCGAATATGGATTTCCCACCCCTGACAATGCTTCTGTCAACACCACCATCCGTGGACTTAATAGTGCCTTACCCACCATCACAGTATTTATTCCATGCATCCTCACTTCTGCTCCTTAGAACTCACTTTCTAGCAAATGCAGGGCAGAAAAAGGGGCCCAGACTTGTGAAATTAACTGGTCTTACCATGTTTCCCACCATCCTGAAGCAACAGGTAGACTGGCCTTTTGAGGACTCACTTCACAGTGTCAGTTCGGTTGGCAGCACCTTGGGGCGGTGGGAAAACTTCCTCCAGGATGCACTGTGTACTTCAAGCAATTGCGTCTCCCCTACCCAGGATTCAGGCCTCCAGGAATGAGGGACTGGGAATAATCTTACTCTGACTCCTGGTGATCTACAGGAAAAATTTGTGCTTCCCATTTCTTCATCTTTAGACTCTGTTTATCAGGAGATCTTATTCCAAAAGGATGAATCTTCCACCAGTGAGAACAATAATTCCACTAAACTGAAAATTAACACTGTCACCTGGCCACTTTGAGATGCTTTACCCAGTGAACCACCAGGCAAAGAAAGTCGTTACTTTATTGACTGGGATGATTGATCATGATCATTAAGGAAAAACTGGGTAAGGACCCCACAGTGAGAGTAGGCGACAGTATGCCTGGAATGTAGGAGATCCCTTGCAGGCACTTCTTAGAACTTTCATGTCCTGAGATTAAAGTCATTGGAAACTACAAAAACCCAATTCAGGAAGAATTGCTAATAACCAAAGCATTCAGGAATGAAGGTTTAGGTCACTCAAGAGTGCCCAACCGTTACTAACTGTTGCACTTTCTGAAGGCAACGGGAATTTTGAATGGGTGACAGAATAATTTAGTTATAATTACCAGGTATTATCATGTGAACATTTAGAGAACTAGGTACTGTAACAGTTGAGTATTTTTTTAATCTTGATATGAAGGTTTATATTAATCAACATTTTTGTTTTCTTCAGCTTTCCAAGTCTCCTAGTTAACATAAGATATATTAACAGTAGTTTATATTTTACCTCAGTATTTAAGTCACAAAATGTCAAACAAATTTTAAAACTCTAAATTACTTAGAAGAAAAATAGGTAAAAAAAAAAAGCTTTGAGATTTTAGGATAGGCAAAAAAAAAAATGTGTTAGGTCGCCAAAAGCATGAAAAACAAAAGAAAGAATTGATAAATTGGATGATAGCAAAATAAAAACTTTGTTCTTTGAAAGGCACCCTTTTAAAAATGAAAAAATTTGGGATGTTTTCAACACACATGATCAATTCTCCGATTTTCCAGATACCTAACTGGGTGTTTAACAATTTAATTCAATTCTGACCCTAACCACTCAGAGTTAGCACAGACCCCACAACTTAAAGCCTTACAGGACTGTCCCTCCCTTCAGATGCCGGTGGCAGGTCCCAGACCTCCCATATTTCTGACTGCCTGGCTATAAATTGGAGGTTCCCATGACTCCTTCCTAAGGCTTGATAATTTTTAAGAACTGCTCACAGAACCAGAAAGACACTTTACTTATGTTTACAGGTTTGTTATGCAAGATACAAAAGGATACAAATACAAATACAAATGGATACAAATGGATAGCCAGATAAAAACATATATAAAGTCAGGTCTGGAAGGATCCAAAGTGTGGAAGCTTCCATCCTAGTGAAATTGGGGCTCTCCAAGTGCACATATGTAGTCACTAGTTGGGAAGTTTTCCAAATGTCCTTGTTTAGGGATTTTTACAGAGCTCAGTCTCCAGGTGATGCCCTCTCTCAGGTAGGTGGGTGGAGCTTAAAGTTCCTGTCATCTAATCACTTGGTCTTTCTGGTGATCAATTCCATTCTGAGGCTTTTAGAGGCCCTAACCTAAGTCCCTTCATTAGCATATATTCAAATGTGGTTGAAGGAGGCTTGTTATAAATAACAAAAGATAGTTCTGAATAAGTCAGAGGATGAAAAGTACATCACAGGGACTATAGCCCATAGTGTTGTATAGCATATGATGACACACAGTGGCTACACGTGTGGTAGCGTACTGTATCGAGTTGTTGAATCACTATGCTTCGCACCTGAAACTAATGCAAGAGTAGGCGTGGACTACAGTTAAAAAAAAAAAAAGACGTTTCTATCATTCAGGAAATTCCAAAGGTGCTCTGTGCTGGAGACTGCATACAAGTACTTTTTTTTTTTTTTAATTAGATCTCAGCTCTTCACAGACTGGGAGAAAATATTTACAACATATACGACATAGAATTTATAACAAGGGCATATAAAGATCTCTAGCAACTAATGACAATTTAAAAAGATTTGAAGGTACAGTCCACAAATGAAACAACATATGCATTAAGAGATCCTCACCATCATTAATCATGAAGTAAATGCGAAAAAATATTAAATTCCACCATACACTCAATAGAATGGCTAAAAGTTAAAAGACTGATCATACCAAGTGTTGGTGAGAGTGTGGGGCAACTGGAATGCTCATATAGTGCTGATGGGAAAGGGACATGGTGCAGTCTCCCAACTTTTAGTAATTATCAAGGTGAAGAAAAACACATTTTTACACACAGACTTATACAAATATCCATAATGGCTTTATTTGTGATAGCCTAAACTGAAAACAACTCGAAAGCTCATCAATAGTGGAATGGATAACCAAATCATAATACATTCGTGCAATGGAATACAAGTCAACCGTAAGAAGAAACAAACTATTTATATACACAACAACACTGATGATTCTCAAACACAGTATCTTGGGTGAGAGAAGTCAGGACAAAGAAGATTCTTTACTGCATGATTCTGTTTACACAAAATTCTAGAACATGCTAACTAATCTGTAGTGCTAGCAGGCAGGTCTGTGGCTGTCTGGATAAGGGAATAGAGAAGGATGAGTTGAAAAACATGAGGGAATTTTGTGGTGATGGGAATGTTTCTTATCTTGATTGCAGTGATGACTTCAAGGGTGGATACATATGTCAAAATCGATCAAATTGTACATTTTGACGCACAAAGGGTCATGTGCTTCAATGATACCACATAAAATTGAAAAAAAAAATCCATACCTGGAGAGAAAGTTAATACTGATCTAACAAAAGTTCTGATGATTTGCAGGCATTTTCAGGGAGCACAAATGTTACTGTTCTCAGCTTTTATTCAAAAACATTTCTCCCTTCCTTTGAGCTCCTCCTGTCCCCTCACTCCAACCTTGGTGATGGGGACATCTGACTCAGGCCACGCTGCTCCTGTTACTCTCTCTCCCGCCACGGAGATGGGCATGAAACCCAAACCAAGTCTTTCCGTGTCCTTCACGATTAAAATGGAGCCAGAAGGGAAGACTCCTTTTCCTTCTGCTGTTGGAGCCATTAGGATGGCAGCGCAGGGCTGCTGGAAGCCTGTGGCCTCACTTAGAACAAAGCTGCCCTGCGAAGGGAAAGATGGAGGACCAGATAGAGACAAAGGTCTGGAGCCAAGGAGACAGGAAGAGAGGGTGGAAAGGCGAGTGAAAGAGGAAAGAAAAGAAGAAGGGTGGGCAGGGTGGCGGGGGGAGGAGAGATACTTGGACTTCTCTGGCTTTCTCTAAGACCAGCTTCGCCTCTGCCCTTTCCACAGTCTAGATATCTGAGCCAATGAACTTCCCTCTTTGGCATAAGGTGATTTAGGTTTCTGTCATTTCCCACAGAAAAGAGTCTGACTGATACGATATTTATGTAGTGCCATTCTTTTAGCCTGAGGCAATAGGCGGATTTGTATTCTCTTTTACTTGCATTCTCAGTGCTTAGAAAGTAGTTTCTTTGGTTGAGGTTACGTACATAAAAGACAAGATCTCTTAGTATGCACTTCTTTGAGAACTTTTCTTTCTTCACTTGCCTGTAATGTTTTTTTCTTTAGGTTTTCTTTTTTCCTTTTCTTTCTTTCTTTTCTTTTTTCTTTTTTTTTCTTTTCTTTTTTTTTTTTTTTTTTTTTTTTTTTTTTTTTTTTTTTTTTTTTTTTTTGCCTTGAAGTTGGAGGCTGTATTTTTTTCTGTAAATTTCAGTCTCTGGTGGGTGGTGGGTATGGAAGTTGACATGAATGATGCAGCAGAAATCAAAATGTTTTCTTAATTTCTTCATCGCAATCACATTGTATTGGTTTGAGTGTGGGGTGACCCATGATTCTTTTTCTCAGTGGAGCCCTATGAATGCAGTAGTTAATAAAATTTTGCCCTAGACTCTTGGCATAACATTTTCTGTAATTTTTAGTTTATAAAGCAGATGTAAAATTTTATGTTTGTTTTTAACATATGGTCTGGGTATTTTAATGGAAATTTGGGGAAAAGTGAACCAACTGGTACTTAGACCCTTCCTTGTTAAATGGGAAGGCTGGCAACTTGGTCTTTAAACATACGAGTTATTGCTTGTTTCCATCAGTCTTCTAAGTCTGGAAGCATTTAGTCTTCTGTTGGTTTGGAAACGCAAAGGTGTAAGTTTTCTTTTACAGTGAAATGTCAGTTGTCTTAAGTGGATAAAGGAGAAGCAGTTCTGGAGAGGGAGCCAGTCCAATATCCTCCAAGGGACCGTCCGTACTCAGTCTACTAACACTGTCAAGTTGGCCCTGCTTCCAAAAGGCCAGAAAGCAGAGTACAGAGCAAGAATAACATTTGAGGAGGATCTGGAAGTCAGAGCACACATCTGGGCAGCAGAAAGCCCGTGGAAACATCCCCAAACCAGCCTCAGAGGCTTCTCTCCCCGTTTGCTTTTCGTATGCTTCTTCCTAGTTAGTGAACCATGATGGCCATTAGTTGGAGAGGCAAGCTGGAGTCAATCAGGGACTGAGCAGTTGGGAGAAAAATAGTGGAAGAGGTATTTACTCCTGGGATATTTATACTTGGGGGCTTACCATGTTTTTTCCAGAAGTTCTAGGCTTTATAATTTGAATGTTGCTGTAAGAAAATATTCTTATCTAAAGGTAGAATGTAAATTCCTTACATTATATACTTCCCCAAAAGAAGCAAATGGACTTATTTAAAGACAGAAGAACCTACAGATGGTGTTTTCAGAACTCACTTGGGTAGAGAGCACAGTAAGACCTGGGTCTGAAAAACTCACTGACCCCATGCTAACGCCAGAGCTCTGAGGATTTCATGAGAATTTCACCCATGCTCTTCAAACTCATAAAGAAGGACATAATATTATAAAATTTGACATCCGAATGGTTGTTATAAATCCTGAAATATTTCTTCCATTATATTCTGTCCGAAAAGTTTGTTTCCATAATGGACAGTTAGCTAATCCCCCTGATATGGGCTGTTTAACTTTGTCTTTATAACAGTACCAATCTCTTGTATTTATGCTCAGAGAAACGATCCTCGAAGAATGACTTTCTAAACGAGCAATGTTGACACTCTGTTAAATTCAGGACGTAAAGGAACGCACAGCAAACTTCCACTCCTTGTTCGTTCCTCTTATTTTCAATATGCCTTTCAAGCGGACGGGCAGAATGTGACACAGGGATTAATAATCTTTATAAAACATTTAAAATTTTTGAACATGTGTGCCTAAAACACATTAAGCGGTAATTAAATTTAGGTCAGCAAGACGGAAATCCTCACAGACCCCTAAACATCATTAGAGATAAATGTAGTGGGGAATTTTAAATATAAATTTTAATTGGTTTAGTAATGTTTCCAGTCACTATTTATTATGTAACTTAAAAATTATAGTGTACCTCGCTGATGTGTTTTAAAGCTGCTATTAACATAATTTATTTATTAAAGAAAATGAGAAAACGGTATTGCTAATCCTCCTGACTCAGTCATAAATCTTTACTGTTTTGCAATAAAACACATTTCCAATAACGCCGAATACACTTTCCACGGCACTTCATTCTCCTGAGATTCAGCCACTCCATGTTCTCAACATTATGATGTATGTCCCCAAATGAACCAGCTGTTCTTCAGGCTCTGAAACAGATCTCATTAAAACGGGCGCATGTGTGTTTTCTAATATCTCATGAGAGTTATTTTTTTTCAGACAGTAAATGCCAAAGATTTCCAATTAATTTTTAGTTATTTATTTAATCAGGGCAGAGCTCTATGAAGAGTGAGCCCTGGACAGAATGAGTGTGGGAAAATCAAACTAATAGTCTGGGGGTGATGCCAATGGTGTTCGTATTATAGGGTGCTCTCTTAGCCCCGTCTCTATGTGCTTTCATACATTCTGCAACGTATAGCATGGACTGTCTACTCTATTTGGTAAAACTTGTGAAAATAATACCAAGAAAAAAGATAAATAGTCTCTGCACCCAGAGGTAACAATCAAGCAATACACAAATGTTTTTAAAGAAAGCGTGTATAAACATGCAAAAAAATTCAAGAGACTTCACTAAGATTATTTTTCTAAAAATTACTCTGATAGAGAAATTTCCATAGAATTTCAGCCTTGCTGTATGAGTTGTCTTCTGATTTTAACAATACTTGATACATAAGCAGGTGTTAACAGCAGTGTACCAACCCATAAGTTAGTTGAAAAACATGCTTTCATATACCTATTTCTTTTAGAGAATGCATGTCGTTTTTAGTACCTAAGATTCATACTGGATTTGGGGCACCTGGGGGGCTCAGTCAGTTAAACGTCCAACTTCGGTCATAATCTCACAGTTTGTGGGTTCTAGCCCCACGTTGGGCTCTGTGCTGACAGCTCAGGAACTGGAGCCTGCTTTGGATTCTGTGTCTCTCTGCCCCTCCCCTGCTTGTGCATTCTCTGTCTCTTTTTCTCAAAAATAAATAAATATTAAAAAAGAAGATTCATACTGGATTCTCAGCACTTCAAAGAGGTAAAATCTTAATTGGAAATACGTTGCACCCCTTGATATATGTTAATGAGACAAATCTTTCATCGTGGTCTGGAATGTATGGATTTCTGTAATACGTACTGGATAAATGTGTATTGCCACAAGTTAAAGGAATAGACTCTTTCATTCATCCAGAACGATTTACAGACACCTTATTATGTGTCAGACATTCTTAAAGCTGCTGACGACACATGAGAGAACAAAACAGACCAACACCCAACATCTCTGCTTTTGTGGAACCATTGTTAAGGGTGCGAAAGGGCACAGGGAGACCAAATAGAAAGTCACATGGTCATGCGCAGCGACAGGTGCTAAGGGGAGATGTAGAGTAGGGGTGGAGGACAGGGAGCTCCAGGGTGAGGCCGGGAAGATTAGAGAAGGGGAGAGAGCTGACCATGAGGCTCTCCAGTCCAAGAGCCTTCTGGCCAGAGGACAGAGCAAGAGTCAGGGCCATAAAGGGGCGCCTGGGTACTGAGTCGGCTAAACATCGACTTCTGTCCAGGTCATGCTCTCATAGTTGGTGAGTTTGAGCCCCGCATCGGGCTCTGTGCTGACAGCTCAGAGCCTGGGGCCTGCTTGGGATTCTGTGTCTCCTTTTCTCTCTGTCCCTTCCCGACTTACGCTTTGTCTCTTGGTCTGTCTCTCTCCAAAATAAATAAACATTAAAAAAAATTTTTTTTAAAAGGCCAGGACTATATGGCAGGTGTGGTAAGTTCAAGACTCACGGAGAGCCAGAGACCCAGAGCATGTGACATGGGGACAGAGAGCAGGGGCCCAGGTCAGGAGGGTAAGGGCTGAGGGAAGTCCAGGGCGCTTGGGGCCTCCCAGGCCAGGGGGGCGGCCCTTGACTTTTATTCTGCATGAGATGGGAAGGTTTGGAAGGGTTCTGAGCAGAAGAGATGACATAATCATGACCTGACCTACATTTTAACAGGATCTCTGGACTGGCTTGTCACACCCCTCCCCACCCCCATTAAACATTTTTTTAAATGTTTTATCTATTTTTGAAAGAGAGAAAGAGAAAGAGAGAGAGAGAGCATGAGCAGGGGAGGGTTAGAGAGAGAGGGAGACACAGAATCCGAAGCAGGCTCCAGGCTCTGAGCTGTCAGCACAGAGCCCAAGGGGTGACCCAAACCCACGAACCATGAGATCATGACCTGAGCCGAAGTCAAATGCTTAACTGACTGAGCCACTCAGGCACCTTTTTTTTTTTTTCTTTTTAATCTCATTCTTTTCTTAGTAGAAAACTCACGGTTGTCACCCTTTAGCATGTATAAATATATCACATAATTTTGAAATCACACATCAGTCCCTCACCAAGAAGCATACCAGTACTTTATTACTGGTACAAAAACATTCAGAATTATGAATTTACTTAACATCAAGAAGTTTTTCCCAACAGGTATTTTGGTATTTATGTATGGTTATGGTTTATCCAAATAAAAGCTCATTCATGAGGTCCTTTGAAGACGGTTTTTAAAAATCATTTACAAAAATGTAGTAAATAAAACACTTCACTTTATTATTGTGCATTAAATTCTTGGGTCATTCTGCACATGTCCCCTCAAGCAAACATTACAATTTTTCTCTAGTCACAAGTTCCCTTTATGAGAAACGTGAGTTTGTGAATTTATTACTCGCCTATGTGGATTTACTACTGACTCAGCATCATCAGAATTTGGGTCCATTTAAAGGGAATTGTAGGCCCTTTCTCGTGGGGACTACAAAACAACTTGAGATTGGAAGTAGAATAAGGAATGATAACATAAGAATAAAAAATAACAATAAGAGAAGAAAAAATCTAAAGGATATTTACCTTCTATCCCTTGAATTTGTTACCTTCGCTCTGTCATTTTGTGAATGCTTTCTACCAGGCTTGACCCCCCTTTTTTTTTTTGGTAACAGTTTTACGGAGATATAATTCAAATACCATACAAATTACCCATTTAAAGTATACACTTCAGTGATTTGGTGAACACTGATTCACCGAGTTGTTTTGCCTGATTTAAATGCAGTTCACCATTGGTACTCTCCGTTTCCTTCCTCCCATCCAGTTCCTTTCTCAACCCGAATTTTCTATGCCTCCTTCCATCCCTGTTCTTTCTTCCCCGAGCAGTTAGTAGTATTATCCATGGGGCGCCTGGGTGGCTCAGTCAGTTAAGTATCTGACTCTCAGTTTCAGCTCAGGTCATGATCTCATGATCCATGAGTTCGAGCCCTGCATCAGGTTCTGTGCTGACAGCATGGAGCCTGCTTGGGAACCTGCTTGGGATTTTCTCTCTCCTTCTCTCTTTGCCCCTCTCCTGCTCATGCGCTCTCTCTCTCTCTTTCTCTCTTAAAATAAATTTAAAAAAATAGCATTGTCCACATTTTTGAATTAAGCCATCAAGCCTGGGTTCAAGCCTTGGCGAAGATGTCTGAGTCTTTTCTCCCTCAGTGTGAGCACTGCAGCTGACTCCACCTTTGAAATGTCCTTCCGCCAACACCAATCATTTCTGAGCCTTGTTTCAGGAATCCTTAAGTCCTCAGCGTCGTAAATGATTTCCCACCAGAAGGCCGTTCCCCATTTTAATCTACTCTCACCCTTGCCTTGCCAAACCCAAATTAGATCATCTTTCTCTTCTACCTCAAACCCTTCTGGGGTCTTCCAGTGACTTAGAGGTAAATCCAGATTCTTTTGCCACCATCCAGGTCCTGCACCATGTGGCTTCTGCTTGCGCTTCTTGTCTCACTTCCTACCCTCCCTTCTCTTGTCATCCAGAAAATTCTGCATCCAGGAAATTCCAGCCACTGAATTTTGTTCTGAACCAGTAGGCTTCTCTATATACAAACTGATACTTCTGCACACATTTATTTTTGTACCACAATTGTCCCCTTCTCCTTTGTCTGTCTGGGGAATTCTTCCATGTCCTTCATATACTAAACAAGATACCAGCTCAGTGAAACCTTTCTTGAATACCCAAGACTATTTTTCCAGATCCTTCTAGCTTCTATAGCATTAGGTTCAAACCTCTTTTTCTGCATGAAATTTAGACTGTGGTTGTTTGATCCACATCTCTTTTAATTGCTAAGTCCAGGGACTGTTGTGTCCTAATTCAGTGCCTTGCGCCATTTTCAGTCCATAGTGGACTCAACATATAAAGCTGGGTGTCTCTAAGTACGTCTTCACTACAACTGACATCACAGTTTTCAGGAACTAGCTGGCAACCTATTTGGTACTGGTCTGGTTTGGGGTTTTTAACTCTATACTGGTTTCTGGTTTTTCTTCCTCTCATTTCTTTAGCCTTCAGAATTGTCTTCCCACAAAGCAGAAAGTGAGGCATCTTAGAAATGGCTAGGTAAGGGACAAGGAGTGACCCTTTTTTGGTTGCTAAACCACACAAAGCCCAGCTACCCTTTTAATCCAGGACGTCAGTGAGCATAGAGGAGGGGATATAAAGAGAAGTCGGAAGGTAAGACTACAGGTAAGAGAAATTTTAGTAAATTTTTGAAGGTTTGGAAACGAAGAGACGAAGAGAGAGAACAGTGATATACTGTCAGAGTGACATTAGATTTGGGCGTACTTATATTTAAAAAATCCATTCCCCAGTAAAGGCTTATAATATAACAACCAGATGGTATATTTTGCTTTTTAAGATTTCTAACCTTTACAATATGCTGGCATTATAAGGAGCCATTTGAATTTTAATGATCCAGATTTCCAAAAGGAGATTGTAGTTGATACAGTTTTAGGGTATCTAAAGCTTAGGATGGGAAGACACACGGTCATATAGCCCCTTGTGCCCCGGGTGGGGTGTTTTGTAGCACACGGCCCTGCCTTAATCGTTTCCCCGCTCTGCCCTTGGATGGGAATTGACGAGGACTTCAAGGTCAGCCAATCCATAACCTCTGACTGTAGCTATAGTTCAAATAAAGCTGGAGAAATCAGACATTTTGTGTTTTGAAGTAAGTCACTCAGAAAGAGATCATCAAAGGCTATGGAGAAACAAACTGACTGGGGTAGCCATCGTGGGTCTCGTCCAGACAGAAATCATGAAGAAGTGGGTCTATCTGAAGAGAAGCACAACGAGCATGAAGAAGCAGAGGCAGGGGGCACCTGGGTAGCTTGTCTGGTTAAGCGACAGACTTCGGATTAGGTCATGATCTCGGGGTTTGTGAGTTTGAGCCCCACGTCGGGCTCTGTGCTGCCAGCTAGAGCCTGGAGGCTGCTTCAGATTCTGTGTCTCCTTCTCTCTCTGTCCCTCCCCACTTGTGATCTGCCTGTCCCTCTCTTTCAAGAATAAATAAACATAAAAAAAAAAAAGGAACCAAGAAACAAGACTATGGTAGGTAGTCCATTGGAAGGTGATTATGTAATACTGTTAATTCTCAATAGTTTTTCCTGTTTAATCAACCTCTTTCATTCAACAAATCAGATTTTTTTCCTCAATGAGTACCTTATGAACTATTAAAAAGAGTTTTTAAAAGACAAAAGCAGTTATAACATTAATGGCGAGGGTCTAATTTCCTATGGTATATAACTGATAATATTTCAAGGCTTATAATACCTTCAGGCTGATTCATGATTTATTTCTTTTAGTAGGATGGATTTCTTTCATTCTTACTGAGAGTCTCTTGTTTGTTTTGTTTTATTTTTCCTTTAAAGTTTGTCTATTTATTTTGAGAGACAGGGAAAGAGAAAGAGATAGAGAAAGGGACAGAGAGAGAGAGAGAGGGAGAGACAGAACCCCAAGCAGGCTCCACACCACCAGTGCAGAGCCCAATGCAGGGCTCGATCTCACAAATCGTGAGATCATGACCTGAGCTGAAACCAAGAGTCAGATGCTTAACCACTGAGCCACCCAGGCACCCTGAGATTTTCCTGTTATAAAATAGTGCCAAAGAATGCTAATTCTTTTACCAATAATAGTTTATTAAAACTCACACTGCATTTTAGTCTGAATCATGGCATTTAGTATTGCATTACTCTATTTTGTATGCATTGGTTTTATCTGCTTAAATCAATTGTCTATTATTTGAAATTAGGACTTGCCCTGTATGCATTTTTATATATCGACTCCAACATCTAGTATGATGTGGGCTGGTAAGATAGATAGTGAAAAGTACTTTTACTTTAAATTTATAGTTTTTGAAGTTTATGGGTTATCTTTTTTTGTTTGTTTTGTTTTGTTTTTGGTCCATCTTTCTTTCACGTTAATGAATTTCAGAGTCTTGAAAAACAGCATTGCCTTCAAAAGTGATACGTAAGAATTTTATATCTATAATTATTTTCACAAAGTCTTTCACCACAGTATTAATTTTTTCCTCTAAATAATGGGATTTAAGGAAAAATATAAGAAGTGTACCTACCTATTATTATAATCATAACATTTGTAAATACTTTTTAATTTACAGAGGTTTCTGCATTGCTTTTTATCCATTTAGTCATGACAACAATCCTGTGAATATTAACCTTTATATTTGAGCAGTGGTTCCGACAGGTTTCAGAACTGGCTTAAAGGCAAGCTGGTATCGAGATGTCCTCATCTTTGTCTGCGTGGCAAATACCAGTCCATCAGAGTCAGAGCAGCAAATATACTTCACAGAAGAAGTGTTAATAAGGCTATGAAAGCAACTGTAAGACAAAACTGAATTTCTTACACAGCTCGGCAAGAAAGACCTGCATTTGGAAAAACTCTCACCAGTGTATATCAGTTGATCTTACATGTATCATGTTGGGCAAATGAACAGGGTTGTCACTAGTTCTAACAGAAGCGGGAAGGTTATGACTGGCTCTACCAGAGAAGAAAAAGAATTCCATTGCTCTCAGATTTTAGTGGGACTCAGAATTTTAATTTATCTGAGGGTACAGTTTGTTTATCAAGTTCCTGATATGGTTGTAAACACAAGGTTCTCGAGGTCTATGATTTTAAAGAGGAGGCCCTTTCTGTAGCGTGATCTCAATGCTGATATTGAACGGAACAGGGTTTATTAGTGTGCTACCCTTAAAGCTTATTAACCAGAGAAATTTCTGCAGACTTACATAGCATACACATGTGCCTACACAATCTTGCCATTAGGTGCAATAACTTTATCAAAGTATGAAAGAACCGCTGAGAAAGATTGGACATCAGACAACAATGACCGACAAAACCAAGTTACTTTTTGTTTCAGTTTGTAAATGAAAAGAATATATACCTGGAAAATGCATGCTTTTGTCTATTGGTGTTCTTTGATTTAGCCCAGCATGTTGGATCTGCATGGTGGTAGATCTGTAACAATCTACTTGGAAAACTCTCTACAACTGTGTCCGTGTTCTGAGTACTGTGGAGACCATACTGGTGGTCAACATTGCATCATGTTTAAATGCATCAAGTTCAGAATTAGTGCAAAGTGAGTCTGGAAGAGGGATTTAAAACTGGAACCTCAGCACAATGTACATAGTTTGTAATAAAAAGGAAGTCTCATGACTAATGGACTTTGTCATTATCTACTTTTGGTAGGTTTGGAAATGGTGTCCAGATAAGAAAATAGAGAGTATGTCTTAAAAATATATTATAATTCAGGGTAACTTCTTTCTCTTTTTGTAGAAATATTGACTTGAAGCTCAGTACGGTGACAACTATATAAATGAAGCTAGATATCGCAATCTGATACTTGGATTTTACCCAAGAGCATTCTTTTTTAAGTTTAATGATGTTTCACAGACCATTAAAATATTTTCATAAATGGATTCTTCTTAACTGAGAACCAGTACATCAACATTTTCTACTAAGAAATCCCTTGAAAACATTTTTGCCATTGTTTGAGTATAATTCAAGATCTCTCAACTGATTTTTCTTTTCTACTTAACCATTGAAATGAAAACAGAAGACATTTCTTACCCTACTGATATTTCTAGTGAACAGCATCTTTTAGAATAATGAAGCAAACTGATATAACCTTTGTAAGCAAGCACAATAATTAAGAAATCCAAATTATTTTTTTTTTTTTATTAAAAATTTTTAATATGTTTAATTTATTTTTGAGAGACGGAGAGAGACAGCACGAGCAGGGGAGGGTCAGAGAGAGAAGAGAGAGGGAGACACGGAATCTGAAGCAGGCTCCAGGCTCTGAACTAGATGTCAGCACAGAGCCCGATGCGGAGCTTAAACCCACAAACCATGAGATCATGACCTGAGCTGAAGCCCGATGCTTAACTGACTGAGCCATCCAGATGTCCCAAATTATTTTTTTTTAATTGCATGATTTGAAACAAGAGAATCTGTCACCTCAGTGGATGAAAATTCATGTATTTGAGTCCATGTGATTTTGGAGACTTCATCTTGAGTAAGAGAATTCTGATTTGAAAACTTTCCAAGTTCAACTGTGCCTCACTTGCTTCCTTGGGGAAGAGTGGTTATTACTAGATACATTCCTGAGGATGTAGGGTCGTCGATACTCTCTCTCAGAATCTTCCAAGTCCTAAATCATGAGTCCAAGGGGGAGCTGAGAGTTGGCCCAGGGATGTGTGTGTGCATAGGAGGAGGGTGGTTCTGAGGACAGAGAAACCTTGCATGTTTCTCAAAATGAGCACAGAAGTAGCCTTGTTCTTCTGGAGATTGGATGGGAACAATTCTTTCCCTGTCCATGAGGTGGGATAGAGAAAAATCCATTGTCCTCTCCTGGGTGAGGCTGGATGAAGTTTGGTGAGCACCTCTAGAGTACTTGTAAGATTCCTAGGCACTGAGGGGAAATGATAATGACTAAATAACTTAGGAACTATATAATTTATACTTGGATGAAATTGGTCAGAGGGGAACCAAAGGGCAAGAAGGAGGAAGAGATAGAAGAGAGAGAAATGGAGAAGAAAACCATGAATAAGCATTTCAGCATATCCCCCTTATCAACTAAGATTTGGCTCTCAATGATAAGAAATGAAGTTCTCACTTCAAGTAAGAAAGTAAGAGGAAGGAGAGAATCTGGCAGAACAATTTGAATCAACTTTCAAATTAATGTAACTTCTCACTTTTTACCAATGTTTCTCTTAAATTCAAATGGAATGAAACATTTTTTCTTTATGATTTTTTCCATTATTAAGTACTTTTTAAAATGGTAGATCAAAGAAAGTTGTCAAGGTCCAGTCTTCACCAGCTGGAGATCTAAGAAAGTGGATTTTTGTTGTGTCTTCCTTTGTTTTTGACTTTCCACAAATAATGCTCTTCCATTTTCAAGTTTAGATTGTATACAAAGTGAAAATCATCATAGTAAGAGTTCTTCCATAATCCTTCTACTTCAGTAGAAAATAGGAAATCTTAGAAACTTAGGAGGAGAAACGGACAGATTTAAGCTCTCTCCGGTGACTTAGTTACTGCTTTTACAAGGCAAGCTTTGAGAAGATGTTTGGAAAAAGGAGCCCAGTAAAGGGGCAGTCTGGGAATTTCTGTTTCAAAGTAGGTAGAGAACCCAAATAAACAGTGGCTCACTTTCTTCCTCTTATTAAAAATGGCATCTATAGGGGCGCCTGTGTGGCTCATTTGGTTAAGTGTCTGACTTCGGTTCAGGTCATGATCTCTCCATACACGAGTTCAAGCCCCAGTTTGGGCTCTGCACTAGTGGTGTGGAACCTGCGTGGGATTCTTTCTCTCTCCCTCTTTCTTTCTGTCCCTTCCCTACTTGTTCTCTCCTCTCTCTCTCTCTCTCTCAAAATAAATAAATAAATAAACAAAAAAAAATAGCATCCATGAGCAATAGCAAATACTTGCAGACCGGGAATTTCAGACCTACCTGAAGGTATTTTGAACTTGAGGTGGACCCTACCTCAGCCAGAATTCTCTTCTGTGTCTACTCCATGCCCAGCACTTGAACAATTCTGGGGGAAATTTAGTACCACCAGCATTCACCCAGTGCCTGCTGGGAAAATTGTTCAACTAAGTTGACCGACATAAAAGCAGAATTAAGAAATTCTCAGAGGACAAGGCCTCTGGATATTTCCAAAACCCAGGCTCTGGCATTGATGGTCAATCTAGGAATCTGAGCAGAGTTGGATCTACCATTAGATCAGTGATAGGGGATGATAGTGACGCAAGGACTGTAGCCAAGCCTGGTGAAGGGACACTGTCAAGCTCTCAGAAGACAGTGTGCTGCTCCTCTTGTGACATGCCACCTTTGACACATTTCCATAGGGGCAGGGGTTCAGGTGAAAGGTTTTATGATGAAGAGCATATTTTAGAAAAGCGTACTGTTCTCTGTCCAAGATCTGTGCCAGGGACTGTGAAGAGAAGAGTGTTTATCTTTTGGGGCCTAGATCTTTTGAAAAGTCTAATGAAAGCTATGAATCCTCTCCCAAGAAAATTGCACATGTATTCAAGCTATTTCAAAGCATTCACAGTGTCTTAGTTCATCTGAGCTGCTGTAACAAATATGTCATAAACTGGGTGGCTTATGAATAATAGAAATTTATTTCTCATAGTTCTGGAAGCTCAAAGTCCAAGATCAAGGTACCAGCATGGTTGCATTTTCCTGGTTCATTGCAGACCTCCTCGCTGTGTCCTCAAACAGTGACAGTGGCAAGGGATCTCTGGGGGGATCTTTTTTAAATAAAAACAAGAAACCCATTCCTGAGGACTCCATCTTTGTGATCTAATCACATTTCAAAGTCCCCACCTCCTAATGCCATCACTTTCAGGGGGTGGGATTTCAATATGTGCATTTTGAGGGCACATAAACCTTCGGACCATAGCACACAAATTACTTGATTCCTAAATATGCACTGCAGGTGATAGCTGGAGATTGCTGCCAGGTTGGTTCATCTATTTTTATGATAGTGAAGACAGTCCCCGTTAAGTGACATAGAGCGTCATGAGAGGAATATGGAAGAAGCAGAGTGCTTGACCCCTATCCCAGAGGCCACAGTGGTACCCAGGAGTGTTTTGTGTTGTGGAATAATGTAATAAAAGTTTATGGAGGAACAACCATAGGCCTTGGTTTAGGATTAAGAAGCTGGTTGTACGTACTCAGTCCCTTACCTTCCCCTGCTTGTCCATAGCAGACGGTACTAATCCGTTGTTATGTATCATGCAGGACAAAATCTAGTTGTCTTCCTTGGATGAGACAATAAAAATGCTAGTCACAGACCCCTTGATACAGAACATTCCTGGACATTGTCTTCCCAGAGACAGTATTAGAAGAGGATTCCAACCAGATGTGCCCTTTCATATGGAGCGACGTCAGTGTATCTTTATGGGTCTTAATCATTCCATTCCTAGAGAGATGGAGTGACCCATGTGGTGATTTTGGAAGGGGAATCTGAGCCTGTTAGCCTAGTCACTTTTCATTTGGAATTTGTTGCCTCTAAGGAATAAGCACTCTCCTTGACTTCCCCTCTTGAGGAAAGCTCTGTGGGGAAGAGAAACTAAGGGAGAGGTAAAAGGTGGGACTGTCCTGGTCCTGCATTTTTCTTTGTCCCAGGCTGCCCCAGAAGAATTTTTAGGTTCATTATTAAGGAACCCATTTGTCGGAGCCACATTCTCCAGTCATGGCTTAGTTTTCATCTACCTTATTCCATTATCTTATTTCTCAGTCTTTTAGAAATTTGGTAGAGATCCTAATGATACTGACTATTCTTCCGTCTTTAAAATCCCAATAGACAGAAGAGTATGAACTGTAAAGAGTAATACAGTTCATTCGGAGTAACTGTTCTGTTCCACCAATATGAATAATTTAATTGGTTTATGAAATTAAAGAATCGTGGCATTGAATGGATCCCTCCAGAAAAAAATCTGTGCAGAGTGCTATTATTTAAGGCTTAGACCAATGATGACAGCTTTTTTTTCTGGGCATAGATAACAGATTGTCACAGTCCTAGGACTCCTTACCCCCATCCTACCTTCCCCTTCCTAATAATAAGTGTCAATCAATCCCAGAATAGCTCCTTATTATACACTCAGAATGAAGACATAAATTTGATGAAAATGAAAATTACACGTTTAAGTTGTCAACGTATCAAACCTATTTATCTCGTTATTTTAATGAACAAATCCGAATATTCCTCAGTATTTTCAGAAATACATGAATAATAATGTTTCAAAAACACAATTTGGTTTTTTTTGAAAGACTGCCAAAGAACACCTTTTTTAACCATATTTTACCGTATTTTATGTTCACTCCCAAATAAATAGGTTGAGACCAAAATAGGAAAGTTGGTAAATTATACATATAGTTTGATGCTGATTTTACTTTCATGTAACAACATCCTATCATCTTGAGGATCAACTTCTATTGTGAGACTGCTTTACAGAAATGCTAAGAAAAACTGTTGTCAGCAAAAACGCATTTTAGGATTTTTCTTGAATTTTAAAATGTATGAATCTACATTACTGTCCTTTTTAGAATAAATGAATTTCCTGGTCTCGGGTGACTGAAGATTATGACTCCAAAACATTTTGTTCAATGACTAAAGCCATCTATTGCAGACAAAATGGCAGCTTTCATTACGGATTAATATATTCTTCCATCTTCTCCCTCATTAAGAACTTGCACAGGGTAATCTCATTGATCACACTTAATTAAGGTGCCTGTGCCTATCTTTCATGCAGACAAAAGAGCATTGAGCCGAAAGGGGCAGAGCTCACTTAGGTTCTCAGAGTTCTAGTTAGCAACTGTTAAAGTGGAAAGCTCCCTGTCTTGCATGTGACACCGACCATAGACAGGGCACGTTGGGAAGCCCTCTCTCTAAACGTAATAGGAAAGGCAAAGGGAAAGAGGAGAAGGGTGTATGTTCCAATCCCTTGGATGTGGATTTGGCATGAGATTTTCATTATGCTGTGTCTCTCTGCATTTAAACCCACTGTTCAGCCCTGAGCACTCTCTCATGGAGAATATCTAGTGCAGGGCCAGAGAATGTATTTCCCCGCCATTCAAAGGCTGGTTTCATCATTTACAGATCCTCTTCTCAAATATTGAATATGGCGGTGACCTTGCTGGGCTTGCAGCCTTTCTAAATTCCCATTAGAATTAAATTCAGGTTTATTCCTTCCAATGAGAATGAAAAATTGAATGTAATTTAGCAACGGATCTCTATGCAACTATATGGGTCCTATCAAGATGACCCTATTTCCTTGTCTTCCTTCTACCCACAAGCACATACTCAGAGTCAAGAAGGCAGCGTGTTATACTAGGGGAGACAGGAGACTTCCCAGGCACTGGGACCAGAGTTCCCGCAGCCCAAACTTGTCACCCTGGCCAGTCTTGCCTCAGTGCCACCAGGACTTTATCTCTTTATTCTCATCCCAGGAGCAGAAGCACCAGTGAGGCAGTCTCCTGGCTATGTTCTCCGAAAGTGCACCTTCTCAGCAATTCCTTATGATTTGTTGACATGGTGGTTGAAAGACTCTGAGGGAAAATGGCATCGCAGGAGACTCCGTGGAGCAAGATGGTAAGACATACAGAGAACCTTTGCCAGCTCACTGCCTCCCATCTGGCCGGCTTCCCAGGGTGTAAGAAGTTTCCTTTCTTGCCTGGGAATACACCCATTGTCCTTGATTCAATTTATCCGGCTTGTCACTCTGGCCCAGAGGAGCCTTGTGTGCTGTTCAGGATTGACTAGATGTTTTCTTTATCTTTCTTGGAGGAGGCCCACCCCAAAGGCCTGGGATGCCATGCCGGAGGAATGAGGAAGTGACAAGGATTAAGTAACACTTCTGTATCCTCTGACTTTCTAGGCAAGGGGAGGAAGGCCTCCTGGGATAATAAGATGATCTCAGAAGCTAGCCAAAAAAGAAAGAGTTCAAGGACTGAACAGAACAGGAGGGAAAACTGCACAGAGGGACCCCCCACCCCCGATTTGAGGCTCTCCCCAGGAAGCACGTATCATCACCTTGTGAGGAGAGAGGAGCTCCCTCACCAGCAAGGGGCACACACAGGGCCTAGAAGGTCTTCCGCCCTGCCCTGGGAGGAGTTGTCATGGCAACCTGTGACCCCTTCCAGGTGTTGTTACCCTCTCCAGTCTTATGGGGAAGAGAACCTGCCCACACAGAGCACGCAATTTGAAGTGGGAAGAGAAAAGTCACTTGACAAAGACCCAACTTTAGTCAGGCTCCTTTAAGTCCTCTTTGGACTTGATCTCAAGAGCAAGAATCCTATGAAGTCAGTTTAGTGAGACTACACTGCCTTCAGTATCTGATCACCCTTGATATCTGATCACATTCCTCACCCTCCACCACTCCGAAGGTGCTACGGGGTCGCCCTGCCTGCCTTCTGCAAGAATCCTGCCAGATTGGTTTAGCCAGAAACCCCCTTTCCTCATCCCCGTGTCTCCTCTCAATAATTTTGTCGCTGCTTCTTGCCTATAAATGCCTATTTTTCCTTGCTGTATTTGGAGTTGAGCCTAGTTCTATACTGAGATTTCTTTTCACCTATTGCAATGGTTCTTGGATAGAATCTGTTTTTATCTCTTTAAGTACTGTCGGTCTCTGGATTTTTCCTTGACAGGACTTACAGACTTGTAAAACTAGGTAGAGGCTGGTGGGTAAGGCCCAGAAAAAAAGCATCAATGGAGAACGTTCTGAATGATTCTCAAGAGGCAGCAGACCAGGCAGTGAAGGTCACGGTGATGATCAAAGTGAATCCAACATTTCAGTTCAATTCGATAACTATTACTAGGGGCCTGGGCTCAGCAGCTGCTTAAGAGATGAATGAGCCCATCCTGGCTCTCAGGATTAGATAAGAAAACTACAGGAAATGACAAAAGCACATACATGGCTTTCTTTTTTCAAATAAATGGATATTACTTTTACTTTTCATCTTCTTTATCACTAACATTGTATATAATTGTTAGTGTAGACATATATATATCACTAACATTTCCTATATTGTATATAATGATGGAAATGCTAGATTACACAGAAGAGCAAGATAAAGGAAGTAAAAATCAACTACAACTCTACTGTCTAAGCATTTTAATACTGATATACATACACCTGGATTTTTTTCCATTTCTGTCCTTACACTTTAGATATATTAAACTTATTGAGGTATAATTCACCTACAATAGAGCATATTTTTATTTATTTAGTTACTGAAATTCCAGTGTAGTTAACATACAGTGTTATGTCTGTTTCAGGTGTTCTTTTTCACATTTGTTTAGCCATTTCCTGTTTCTTTGTACCTCCATTTATATTTTAGAATGAACTTGTCCATTTCTACAATAAGGCCTCCTAGGATTTTTATTGGGATTACATCAAACCTTAGTCAGTGCTGTCCAACAGAAATAGGATGTGAATCACATATCATTTTAGTTGTAATTTTGGATTTGGTCTTTGTTTTTTAAATAGAATTACTAGACTGATAGTGTTGGAAAATGAGAAAAACAGAGTATTTACACAGGCAGCGGTTTGTTAGAAAGAGCTTGGAATTTGTAGATAGAAGATCTTAGTTTGATTCTGACTTTGTTCTGAGACCTTTGGCAACTTATTTAATCATTCTGAGCTTTGGTTTATTTATTTGCAAAACAGGAATGATAATACAACTGGATTCTTGAATGAGATAATGTATCAGGAAATAAATCATTGCACATTCATGGAAGTGGAGAAAATCCTCATTCCTTTGGGACCCTTTCCATTTTATGCTTTCTATGAAAAGAAATAACTTGGAAGGATGGCTTTTGCTGCATGCGTACCTGAGCAAAAGTACTAGATTTATATTTTGTCATTGCTATGTACATTAAGGCCTGAGATAGTGCTCAAATAGATCACTTTTATTCATGACTAGACTCCCCTCTGATAAGTAGAGAAAACTAATGAAAACGCTGGCACAGTTAGAGAAGATTTCATGGATGAAGAGATGACAGAACTGCCATCTATCAATGACCCTCACCAGATGTGTACCAACAGAGCACAAAAGCAGTGGTCATTGCTGTCCACGGTTGGACAAACTCCAGAATAGATCTGCCGAGGAACTGTCTTGCTTGTTGGTTACTCTGCGTTCCAGTTGCTCCCAGCAGTGGCCAGTGGTCACATTTGTCCCTACGTCAGTAGTTATTGCTCTCACCCTCCCCTCTGTCCCTTCTGGTGGGCTCAGAACAAGGAAGAGGAAAGCAATGAATAACAAACATCAGGTACCTGAGTGCCCTGACTCTGTCTTGGTTAACGGTCAGCTTCTTTTATACCAGCTTCTGGGTAAAACACTGCTATCCTAGGGAACCATAAAGTTGTTAGGGCTTCTGGAAACCATGCAAAATACCATTATTTGCTTTGGTTAGTACCGCTGATGTCAGCAAAGAATTTGACAATGTTCCCAATGTTATAAGTGCAGATATGATGCAATCTCGGTCATAGAATCCGAAGAGATAATTCCAATAGGTGACATTTGCATAAACAAAGGTGTTTATATTTTTCTTTTGCAGGAATTTTCTAGCTCTTTTATGTGATAATATGCTGTAAATCTCTAAGGGGAAGAATGTAAGAGTCTGTATTTCACTAACATGAAGTAGCTTTAACCCTTTCTCCCTTCCACAGGTCTAATATATTTTTTAGAACCCATTTTGTGAATTCTTAGAATTGCTTAGAATTCCCTGTTTCCTCAGAATCCCACACACAAGATGTGAGAATCCTGGACATGAATATTATCTACAGAGATTCTTCTGCTTAAACGCAGACCGATAGGGGACTTAATATCTTGTAAGATAATTCATTCAATATAAAGTCAGCACTAATTTTTGTAAGTTTTTACCTTTTATGTGTTTGATCTGTATCATCTGAAAGACATGGGGTTAAACAGGTTTATTACCAGTTGTCTAGTTGTACTGGTTAATGAATCAATGCCAGCCATCAGGAAGGCTTGGTGACAAGCCACTGAGCTTAGATCTAGCCTTGTCATATATAATATGTTTTATCAATAACTTAAAGCATGGGTTGGCAAACTATTTATAAAGGATGAAAGGGTAAATATTTTAGGCTTTGCAGGTCATATGGTCTCTGTTGTATCTATTCAACTCAGGCACCGTAGCACAAAAGCAGCCGTAGACAATATGTGGACAAATGATAACGGCTGTGATCCAATAAATCTATCTACCAAATCAAGCAGCAGGCCAAGTTTGGATCATGGGCTGTAGCTTGCCAACCTATGACTTAAAGGAAGATGAAGAACGTGGTTATCAGATGTGCAGATAACACAAAAATATGAGGGATACATATTATTCTGATCTAGTATAGCATCAGAGACACATAAAATAGTAGATCTCTTTATTATTACTGTCATTCCTAGCACATGATTGAGTTTCCCAATTACCTTAACAGGGCAAAATACGGGCAAGATGCACAAGATTAAAATTTAAAACTATAGATGCCTACATCTTCTCCTCCAAGAAATAGATTGAAACATATAAAATATGGAAAGACTTGTCACAAGAGAAGTTCGTGGGACAAAATATATGGATAGTTTCAGTTAAGATGCACATGTTTACCTGTGTATCTTGCCAAATCCTTAATAAACTGGATTATTTCAAAAAGAAAAAAAAATAGATACATCCACAAGAGCAAAGAGACTGTTAGGGAAGGTAACTCAAAGGCTAGAAAGCAGATGAAGGAATGATCACTGAAACAGGACACTTAAGAACACTGAATCTCAGCTGGCTCCTGGAAAGCTGAGAAGCATCTGATTTACACCAAACTTTTCAAAGCTAAGGATTGGCAATGTCAAGTACCCCTGGAAGATGGCCCAACATGGGGCTGGGGCCTGGAAGATGTCATGAAAACATGTTTAAGAAGCTGGAAGCTCTCAGATTCCCTTCTTGTTCTGCCTAGATGTCAGACTCTGGGGAGGATAAAATATTGGATCTGTGCTGAACCAGAGTGCTCCCAGTGGAGCTGAAAGCTGGTGTTCCCCACTGAGAATGGGGGATTCTGTGAAAGCCCACATGTATTCAACACTGAGACCTCCTTACCCCCACTTCCAGTCTTCTTACTTTAGCTTGATGTAGAATGCTGGCTTCTTCACTCCAGGCAGACATTAAAATAGTCTTCTCTGTCAGCCGAATAACCCAAGAAAAAGTTCTAAAGACATGAACACTGGAGGTGCTCCAACTCATGGGCTCAACCAGATGACCCTCGTAACTGACAAGCCCTATTCTCTTCTGTAGCGTTCCCAAGCAACTTTTGGTGCCCAGACAAGAATCGCAGACTATGCAAGAGACCAAAGCAAGAGGAGGGAAACAAAAGCAATTTGGAGGCAACAGAGACAATACAGGAATAAAATAACTTAAAAAAATTAAAATGGAAACTATTATCAGAGAGATAAGGGAAGCTATTCCATTGATGAGATAAGAATAGGGTGCTACCAAAAAAGGAGCATTCACAGATTAGAATAAGCACTCTTGATAATTGAAATGATAATAGCAGAAATGGAGACCCCAATAGGATGATCGGGAGATGGAGTTTTTGGGGATTCCAGTCCATGGAAACAGTCTCAGACCACAGTAGAGGCTAATTATTTGATGAGATACTCTCAGAAAGCAGAGCAAAAGATAAAGTTTGGAAAATGGAGAGAAAAGATAAGAAAATCAAGGGTATTTGAGAAATTTCAACATCTGAATAATAGATGACTCAGAAATAAAGAAACAGAGGTGAATTAACATTCTGTGAATGTGGTCAGGAGGAGTTATTTTTGTTGTTGGGCTTTCCTTTTTGGTCTTTTTTGGTGGGGTTGGGGGGTGGGTGGGCTAAAGCAACAAAGGTGAGTTAATGCTAAAGAAGGAATTCAAGACAAGGTCCTAGAACTGAAAGACTCAACTTTTCACAAAGTATCCAGACACAGAGTCAAAGAGATGAAATTTCACAAAGAGATGATGCCAAGATATTTTAGAGAGGATTATAAGACTACACATGAATGTTCAAGAATCTAATTGTGCTCAGACATATCAATAGCAATATTGGGAACTGCAAGACTATAGAGCAATGCTCTCAAAATTCTGAGGGAATTTTGATATAATAATTCCAGCTTAGAATTCTCTATTTACAAAACCTACAAATTAAGTAAGAAGGTAGAATTAAGACATTTTGGGGCACTCAAAGCCTCAAAAATTTATTTTCCATGTACCTGTTTTTAGGAAATTGTAAAGCAATGAACCTCATTCAAATATGGGAGTGCTCCAAGAAGGAAGCAATGGGATTCAAGAAACAGAAGGTCAACAAAACAGAGAGATGAAAGAGTTAATTATGAAGATAAAAGGGGTCTTGAGTGAACACCCAAGTCTGATTAGAGATTGTCAGAATCTCTGGGAAAGATTTCTTTTAAAAATGTGTTAACCTGAAAAATACAAGATGTATTGGATGAGTTGAGAGGAGGTTACAACTGAGAATGAGTTTGGGGCCATACGACTGGGGAAAATAAACCCAATGAAACCCAAGGAAATGAACAAACAAAAATGATTATTAAATCCAGGGACAATGAGAAGGTTTTCAGCCATGGATAGCTCATGACTTAACCATCAGTATTGAATTCCTGTCATGCTGATGTAACACTAAATATGTATAATAAAAGCTGTGATATTGGGGGATTGTGAGGACAGGAATAGGCATGTGAGTAGTGTCGTGAAGAAAAGATACACTGCTACTTCTGCCTTGGGAACTCAACAGATAAAGCTTAAAACTACAAAATGAAGCAACATAAACATGTTTAAAATAGACATATACTGAAAGAATAAGGGGAAAGAGTTGAAATTGTCTGGGAGGTAGAAAATCGGGAAAGGGGGTCATTATACGTTGTTTATCTTCAAACAAAGCTTGGACAGAGTACTTGACTTTTTGCTATTGAATACCTTTGCTTTTAAAAGAAGCTAAATTTAAAACGATATGGGTTGAATTCAGTTGATCTTGTATTCACTTGACTATTCCCATTACTTTTTTCACAGTGTCTTATAGTTGCTTCTACAAAGTATGTGCAAAATTTCACTGCACTGAAAAATACACTCTATAGGACACAAGTGGCCAAGATCCATGACTCATTTAGAGTATTATGCCCACCAAGTCCATTATATTTTATTTCTATTTTAACAATACCTCTATTACAAAGCAGTACAGTGCACATATCATTATAGAATAATCTCAAAGCAGAGACGAGGGTGCCTGGGAGGCTCAGTCAGTTAAGTGTCAGATTGTTGATTTCAGCTCAGGTCTGGATTCCAGGATTATGGGATCGAGGCCCATATTAGGCTCTGTGCTGACTGTGGAGTCTGCTGAGTGTGTGGGTCTCTGGCTCTCTCCCTCTGCCCCTTTCCCCACTTGTGCTCTCTTTCTCTCTCTTAAATTAAAAATAAAATAAAATAAAATAAAATAAAATAAAATAAAATAAAATGAGACTTGAAAAAGAGGAAGGAAAATAAAAATAAACCTCAGTAAGCCTCTGTGAAATACTTATTAATATTTCATTAATACCCTTTTCAGGTTTTTTCAAAAATGTAATCATACAGATTTGCATCTTATATTTTATTTTTTTATTTAGAAAAAAATTATAAAAACACTTTTATATTAAGACATACTTATGTCCCAAACAACTCAATCTAACTTTGGATATTTAACTTACTCTGGGTTCCCCCCCCCTTTCTATTATAATCATTGTTGCATTAAACATACCTTGAGCTAAAAATTTAGCGAATATCCTTAATTTAACCTAGGACAATTTTCTAGAAGCTGAATTATGTAGTCCAAATGAATGCATGCAAATTTTTAGAATAAAATGCTAAACAGGCACAATTGCAAAATCTATTCTCAGAAAAGTAGATTTACACATAACATATATGTAAATTGATGAAACTATAAGGTGGATATCATGAAATCACCACTCAGGTCAAGAAATAAAACACTACTGGGGCACCTGGTGGCTTAGTTGGTTGAGTGACTGACTTGATTTCATCTCAAGCCGTGATCTCACTGCTGTGGATCAAGCCCCACATCCGGCTCTGTGCTGAGCATGGAGTCTGCTTAGGATTCTCTCTCCCTCTCTCTGCCCCTCCCCAGCTCATGGACGCATGCTTTCTATCTCGCTCGCTCTCTCAATAAAAATTGAGAAACGAAACACTATTGAAACTTTGAAATATCCCCCAAATCCAGCCACAGGTCCTTCTCTAATCTCACCTTCATTCTTTCTCTAGGGGGAAGCATTATTGTGACTTTCATAATAATCACCAACTGGCTTTTCTTTACAGTTACAGTATCTACATATGCTCTTGATAGATTTGAATTTATATAAATAAATAAACTGTATTCCTTTGTGTCCTGCCCATTCTATTGAATATTCTGTTTGTGAGTTTCAGCCATATATTCGCCTGTGATTGTAGATCATTAAATTTTACTGAACTGTAGTGTATTTGATTACTTGAGTAACTTTTTGAAAGAAGGGCATTCACCCCGTAAGGAAATTAATGCAGAAATTAACAAAAAGGGTAGAAAGATGAATGTAAACCATTTCACATAAAGTTTAAACTGGAATAACTATTTGGAGGAACAGGAGAGTTTTCTTATAGGGGAATTGCAGTATAAAGACAATACATGGGCTCAAACTGTCTGATTCTAGGTAACAGAATAAGCTTCTGTAGAAACTATGGTCTGATTCCACTTAAATATAAGAATAATGTTTCTAACAATTCATCTGAACAAGAAATATGCTGCTTTGGGGGTCATGAATCCCCTGTTGCTGGACCCAGACACAGACAGAAGGTAGAAGTTGGATTAGATGTTTACCAAGGCTCCTTTCAACTTCAAAATTCCTGTTCTCTGTGTCTTCCTCAGATATTGGAGGTGACTTTAAAGATCTGGTAACATGATGTGTGCAGAGAACCTATTATCCAAGGGGCTGGGGAGCAGCTGTTTCCAATTTCCACTGTTGACAGACCGAAAGGAAATGGCCTTGGGGGGCAGCAGTGGAAATGTCAGCTGAGAGGAAACGTGAACGGTGGGAGTCTGGCACCGTAGAATGATCGCTGGGGATTTTTAAAAGACTGACATGTGTCTTTCTCTAGTGATCTAGGCACGCCATTCAACATAGAGAGGCTATGTACCCATCAACCTGCGAAGATTTTTGTAAAAAATTATATTCAGAGCCAATGCCATTGCCATTCCTAACAACTTCGTGTGGGCTGTGACTCCACTTTCCGTGAGATGCCAGGCACTAGAGATGGCCTCATACCCCAGTAGAGGGAGACTAATTATTTAGATGGCATATCCCTTCGTTTGGGAAGCCTGTTTCTCTAATAGATTAGAAAAGTGAAGTGCTTTGCCTAAAATACCACCTTCAATTTACTGCAAAAACAAACAAACAAAAAGAAATATCATATCCCTTTTTTGTCATCATATTGCTTCTGTCTCCCCAGTTAGGACCATTGACTAAAGTCTTGAGAATTCACAGATTTGTCACTGAAAGCAAACTGCATCTCCCATGCACTTGATAAAATCTTATGGCAATCCCATTTTAATTACTTTCTAAATTTTCTTGAGGAAAATTTGTGGATATCTTAAATAGAATAAACAGTAAGGACTCAGAATGAAAATTCTTATAAATCATGATGATAGGATATGAAGCCAGGGGGATATTAGATAACCTGTGATTGTCAGCTTCTTCCATGGATGAGAAAACTGAGCTTAATTCTGGGACCATTTCATTGAGCATTTCATAGAGCAAATTGGTAAACACCCAACTACTGCCACCAAATCTCATTCATTCATTCATTCATTCAGTGGCATAACGGGGTGTTGAAGACAACTGATTTCCTCTTCAGAATACATAAAACTCTCATTAATCCTTGAGTTACCTATTCCTATGATGTAACTGTAACAATTGTCTATTTTACTTATCTTATCTCTGGGAAATATATTTTGCTTCTGCCTAGCTTCCTATTTGTGCAAGCTTGCATGTAAAATCGGAAGCAAAATTCAATCATGATGTTTAAATTATTTTATAGACAGTTTCATAGTTAACCCCCCAGCAGTTAATGCGTTCATGTATTTCATATCATTCATTTGTGTACTTACAAATCATAAAGGGATGTTATATAAAGTGATACACTCATTTGTAAAAGTCTTTTTGTTAGTATTGTACCTATCTAAATTCTAGTTCCAGTGTATTTGTTTTTAATAGGTAGAAGAGCTATTAAATTGGAAAATACAGAATAGGGAGTAACAAAGTTAAAACACACTAAAGTTCTTAACTTCTGGCTAAGTCAACATTTTCATGTTTACGTTTTGAGAGTCAGCATGTGTGGTTGGAAGGATTCTAAAGATGCACATGGGGGTTCCTGTCTTCTGGTTATTTGATCTAAAGCTAATCTAGATACTGCTGTGAAGGGATTTTTGAGATGGAATTAAGTTACTAATCAGTCACCTTTAGAAAGGGAGATTATCCTGGATTATCAGAACCAGTTCAGTATAATCCCATGAGACATTAAATGACAAAAAGGAAAGTAGGAGAGGGTGATGGGTGGTGAGGACCAGGGGAGGTCAGAGGCCCGTCCAGGAGAGAGATTCTTCCCTGCCTCCGCCATTGCTGGTTGCCGGCTTCCAGATGGTGGAGGGCGCGGTGAGCTAAGGGAGCGTGTAGAGGTCTCCAGAAGCCTGGACTGTCGACCCCTGAATGAGCCTGGAAGCCGATTCATTTCTAGAACCTCCAAAATGGAACATAGTTTCATCTCTGTGAACCAGAGGCAGAGAAACCAGCTGAGCCCACATGGGTTCTGATCTACAAACCTGGAGATAATACATTTGTTTCTAAGCTGGTAGTGATTTGTTCCTATAGAAAACTAACACTGAATGTACAAAAATATAACAGATTGCTACTATGTGAATAGAAAGAACTGATATACAAAAAGGGAAACAATGAGGAAAAAGACAAGCAACTAAGAATATTACTTATATTTTTTTTCTGAGAGCACATGTACATAGCCACAGTGTGTGGCAACATTTCTGTTAGGACTGGAGTCTGCCAGTACTTTGGGGCAGGCAGCACTGTACGGCTCGGCACCACCCAGGCCGCCCCAGGCTTCTATTCTAGGTAGCCGGAGACTATGCCAGAACCTAATTCGTTTGGTGCTAAGTCTTAAGACTTTAAAGTAATTTCTCAATTTATGAGGCTAAGTAGGTTTAGATTTCACACACACACACACACACACACACACACACACACCACACACACACACACACACACACACACACACACACACATCCTATGAGAATAAGTTGTCAAGGATGCACACACTGCAGTAAAGTCTTTGGGGCTGAATTTTGGCTGGTTGACCAAATATAAAATCTAGGCATGTTCATGGCATTCTATTGTCCAGTGTGTGACAAGCATGAGGTATTTCGGCAGATTCCAGTTCATGCCCTGGGACAACTCACCTAATTCCTGTGTTTTAATTTTACTCACTTGAAAAATGGGGATCAAAGTACCACCTAGCCTGAGGGATGTTATCAGAAAGATGCGAGTCCATAGACACATGGTGCCCAGAACAGTGCCTTGCACATAGCACGGTGGACCAGCTAGCTACTGTTCCTTTTTTAAAAAATTTTAAATGTTTATCTATTAATGTGAGTCAGAGAGAGGCAGAGCATGAGGATGGGAGGGGCAGAGAGAGGGGGAGACACAGAATCTGAAGCAGGCTCCAGGCTCTGGGCTGTCAGCGCAGGGCCTGATATGGGGCTCAAACCCATGAACCATGAGATCATGACCTGAGCCCAAGTCAGACACTTAACTGACTGAGCCACCTGAGTGCCCTTAGCTACTGTTACTTTTAACTTCTTAGAAAGGTGGGAACTCATATGTAAAGAGTCAGTCTTCGTTCCTTATGGACAAGACTGCTGTGATGTGTGCCGTCGCGTATAGAAAAAAGAATCATTCAGAGTAGGGAGAGCTCAGGGAAGCCTTCCTGGAGGAAATGGCATTTTATCTGGCCTTACACACAGGCAGGGTTCTCTAAGAGAAATGGGAGGGTTGGGTGAGAAGGGTGGTCTGTCAGCATAACACAGACTAACTTGTAACATGACTGTTGGGCTCCTGCAATCTGGGGAGAGCCCACGAATTCCGATTTCGTTAACTTTGAGCAAGTGGCTAACAGCAAAGCATGCTTTCTCAATCACCTGACATAGGGTCACCAGTTCTAATTTTGATTCTAATGGTGTTATTATTCATTGGCAATATTAGCGCTTTATGAAATCATTGAACATGTTCAGTAGTTTTTACACCGGGCTAATTTTATTATTCCAGGGAATTTGCTTGAACCTGTTTCAACAGTCAGATTTACTTTTTGAGTGACTAAGTTAACTTGTTTGTGAGTAAAATGTTCACAAGGCATTGTTTAAGAACAAACAGAAACTTTAAAAATATGTTTTTAACTTTTATTTATTTTTTGAGAGAGAGACATAGAGCATGAGCTGGGGATGATCAGAGAGAGAGGGAGACACAGAATCAGAAGCAGGCTCCAGGCTCTAAGCAAATGGTCAGCAGAGAGCCTGATGCGGGGCTCGAACCTGAGAACCGTGAGATCATGACTTGAGCTGAAGTTGGCTGCTTAACAGACTGAGCCACCCAGGCGCCCCCGAAAGAGAAACTTTTGATGTCTTCTGTACTATGGAAGCCGTCTTGGAAATCTGTGTGGGAATATTGTTATTAATGCCTTGGATGTATTATTTCCTCTCTCCCTTCTTCCAGATCAACATGATGGACCGTAGGTGGGAGGGGATAGGTCACTGTTGTCAGCTACTCGTTCTTCTCAACATTGTGCTACAGACTGGGTGTCCTTATGTAATTATTAACATATTGGGGGTTTTTGATTGGAGCATTTTCCCTCACCCCGGCTTCTTCGAAGTCTTAATGGCTAATTTATTTCTCACACTCCGTGCCCTCTTTAGAAAACTCAAATCATACCTGAACGGGCTGAGCTGACATTCTGTTGACACAGAATGTCTCCAAGTGAATTTTACTTCAATTCCCTAATCTTCAGCATTCTTATGAGATTAATGTTAAAGATAAGTGGAATTATAATGGTGAGACTTGTAAGAGGCTAATGGATATTAATATTTTTAAACAAAAATATGTATTAGGCGTCTATATTAGAACACAAGTACCCTTGTGCGGGAGTTTGTGTGTTGGAGAGGGTTGAATCCCCTTGTTTCTTTATAATGCTGAGAGATTCCAAAAAAGAACTTTTCATTACCAAGTGGAATTAATGTTGTCAACTTATTATATTGATGAATCTAATTCAAAGCTTCAAAGTGTTTTCTAAATCAAGTGTGAACACCAAGATACTAAGTGCACATTCAGGCACTGCTAGAAATCACTGTGATGTAATTTAGAGAACAATGTTTTCTATTTTCCCTTCATCCAAACGTGCTAAAGTGGACTGACAGCATGGGGCCAGGCTCAAAGCCACAGAGAAAACCGAGCTACCAGTAAAATTGTGTGCAGGCAGCTTAAATTCATTATTGCGTTGTTAAAAGACATTTACATCGATGACTGGTTCAGTTGATTTTGGATTTTTCCCTTTTTGTTTCTAAGACTGATTAAAACGTAATTTATCACCGAAGGAACCTGGATTTCTAATTCTCATTCTATTACTGTGACAGAATTAATTTTTATTAATCTTTCTCTCCTAATCTGGGTTGCTGTGGGCATAATGAACATGTTTTAATTTATACAGGTTTTTATTCTGTACTTTTAATAGTACAGCTATAGTGTTAGGAAGAACAAAACTGGAAGATAAACCTGAAAAAAATCCAAAGCTCCTACCTTGTCCCCCTTTCCTCCCTTCCTTCTTTCCTCTATTTCTTCCAACCCTCCTTTCTTCCCTCTATTCTTTAACTGCATTTCATGCTCATCAGTACGTTGGTATTGAAGTTAAAGAAAAAGTGGTTAAATATCTACTATTGCCCTGAAATCATTTGCTCGTATTTAGAATAACTTTGCCCTAGTGATGTGCTCTTCTTTCCTAAGTCTTCCTTCTTTTCTTGCCACTAACGCAACCAAAAATGAATCACTTTAATTGGCAAAATGTAAACCAGCTCCTAACAACCAGAGCAGGCATTCAAGGAGATAACATTTATCTCTAATATTTTTAAAAAGTGGTATTTGCTGTTCCACACAGTCTTGTTATCAGGGCATGACTTCAGTCTGGTTGCTCATTATCAGGTATTCATAATCAGCTTTAAACAGATGTGCCCACACGCTCTACCCTTCAGGAGGGCTCATTCAAGTCCAGTTCATCAAAACCCAGCTCCAACACAGCTGTCAAAGATGCTTATCTAATCCCCCCAAATGCTTGTAAACTGGAAATGTCAGACCTGGTGCTATTTAAAGATCCCAAGCTAAGTGCACTGGGCTCAGTAACAACACAGCCAACCACACGAGAGACTCTTAGAGCTACTTTGCTCATTTCAGGGGTGAAGCGGAAGGAGCAGTGGTCAAACCGGAAGTAATCTCCTTACGGCTTCCACGAATCCCAAATCCAACATTTTCGAAGCTGAAGGATGACTTTGCCAAGAAGAAAGGGTTGCGGGTGGGCAGATATGCAGGGCAGGAATCTTGGCCCCCTGATAGAGTCACTCTTTGATTTCCCTGTGGGGAATTCAGCCCCCACCCTGAAGAATTTCAGTCTAGTGTGGTGAAGACAGGCAAATAAAGACATGACTTCAGCAAGATTGCAGTGAGAAAGCATTTCTCCTTCCCTAGAAAGAGGAGCCCAGGGCCACAAAACAAGCTTTTCCTTCTCCCCCAGGGCTGACATTCAATGCATAAGACTCCAGTGGATAGTAATAACCAGACGAAGCAGACTGAGCAGACTGATTTAGAATTTCAAATCATACCCGGACAGGACTACTTCCTCATTCAACTGGATTAAAAAGTGAACCCTTTGTGGGAGTTAAGATGTGTAGGTGGGTTCGTGTGAGCGATTGTTGCTTCATTTACTCTCACCTTTCTGACACCACGCATATAGGAATTTCTTATTTTTATTTTTTGTGGCAGCAGAAGAAAAGAAGAAGGGAAAATTGTTCTGGAGACACATTTGGGAGAGAGTAGAGCAAATTATTTCCTTAGGCATAATATTCTAACTAGCAGCTGGGCTGACGTAATGCTGAATTCTGAACAAATTTCCCTTATATTACCCCATTTAGGGTCTGAATGAGGCTCAGAGTTTAATAGTGGCAGAAATTACAGCGTGGCAGTTGAGGTCAAGCTAAGTAGAAGTGGTCCCATGGGTTACCATGCCCACCTATGATGTGTAGAATATATTTTAAATACCCTACGATGTATATGATTATCATAAATTTTCATGACTTGGCTAAAGATAGGTCTCCTCCAGGAAGCCCTAATCATTAGTACTCCCCCTCCAACCCCAGCAGGCATGCATTTAATGCCTCACTCCAATATTTTTGCCTTTCCTTCTTCCTATTCAGGCCTAGGCTTGTGGTTTTGGTGCCTGACTAGATCAGAATTTCTTAAAAACCGGATCAGCTTCCCTTTCCTTTGGCCTACTCAGTAGCACCAAGCATCGTGTGCTAATTCTCATAGTTAAGGATTCTGAGTTCTAAGAAGTGTCTTATTTTAGGTTTTATTCTTGATAACATTGTTTATTGTTTTGATATGATTAAGCTGACTTTTCCCTCATTTCCAGCTTAGAGAAAACGACACTTCTAAATAATGGAGTATTGTCTTCTCTTGGACCCACAACTAAAGCTTTGAATAAAACCAGTTATGATTTCCAGCTTGATGTAAGCACTATAAAGACAATTGTAGTACATTGAATTTAGAGCGAGGAGGGGAAGTTGGCTTGGAGACTGAGGAAAATGAGCATCTGCAAATGTTAAGCATTTCAGAGATGGAAGTCCCTAAACCCCTAGATTGGACAAAACTGGTGGGCACAAATGTGAATTGGTTTAGAGTTAATATATAACCATATATCATATATATATATGACTTAATTTTTAGAGCAGTCTTAGATTCACAGCAAAAGTGAGAGAAAGGTACCGAGATTTCCCCTGTCCCCTCCCCTTGCACTATCTCATAGGGTTTTTGCTTTTTGTGTTTTGGGTACTGCCCAAGCTAGGCAGAACTTGGTAAAAATGGAGAAAGAAACTCAATGACTTAACAATGTGGCAAAACCTTCAAAGACTGAACATAGTATTGAGTGTGGTTATGGGAGAGGGTTCATGTAGTATACATGGAAAACAGGACGATGTCCTAATTTATAATCTGTGGTCTCTAAAATAGCATTCTTTAGCAGCACTACAATGTCACTGTCTTATATAGAGCAAGTGACATTTGTAGTCATCTTTTGATTTAATTGCTTCTTCATATTTAAAAAAAAAATTTAATGTTTATTTATTTTTGAGAGAGAAAGAGACAGAGCACAAGTGGGGGAGGAGCAGAGAGAGAGGGAGACACAGACTCTGAAGCAGGCTCCGGGCTCTGTGTGAACCACCCAGGTGCCCTTTTTTAGGAAAAGCTTATGTTTTAAGAAATGGGCATCCTCTATAGAAAATTGCATTTCTTACAAAAGCAATATTAACCCACTAAACTTAAGTTTTGAAAATAAATTGTTTGATTTCTTTAAAACAATAACAAAAAGACAGAAGCAGTGTTTCCAATGCCTGCAAAATGTAAATTTGTAGAAAAAATGGCTTCCCGTTAAGTGTGAGAGAATGAAGATACCAATGGACAATGGCCAGACCACATAGGACAACTGAACTCTGACACACAGCCTCTGTAGCAACTGGCCCAGAAGGGTCAAGACTTGGTCAGTGACTGTCAGCTTCCCTATTTTTGGCCACGCCCACCCCCATTTCAACTCAAGAACCGACTAGAGAAAGGCAAGCTGCCCAAACCAATCACATGGTACATCCTGCCCTAGTTAGCCCGCCTCCAGCTACCCCAGACCAATCACCTCTAACCGGGGCACTCCTGAAGGCTTCCCTTTTGTCTGCCATCCAGCTTTCCTCTCCCTTTCCTGCCCTGCCCTTCTGCCAAATGCAACTCATAGTGGTTGACACCCGTGCTGTAACAAGACCTGGATTATCAGCCTCAGTTCCCATGAGGCTAGTCTTTGTTTATTTCCCCAAGTGGAAAATATGTAGGAGAATTCTACGTTTTTGAAAACCAGCTGAAAGAATTCTCAGTCGTCTTGGAAAACGTGGTCATGTGCTGTAATATCCAATATAATACTGAAAGCGTATTTGGCTAATTGTATGAGATTTACATATAGTCAATCCATCAACAAGTATTTATGGAGACGTGAGACTCTGCACTCTGTATTTAGTGGTCTGGAAGCTGCTGAAGCTGTATTGGAGCAGGCTGGAATTAAATACCTATCAGCAATCAATTCTGTGTTGAATTTCTGCCAAAGTTAGGGCTCAGGGTTCAGACATTCCGGGAACCAACCTGTGGTTTTTCTTGGTAATAGTTCTCTCACCTTGGGCTTGTAACCTTCTTTTCCAATCTCAGAATACTCATCTTCATAATGGAGACTAATAAATATCTACCTGATAGGAGTGTTGTGTATGTTAAGTTAAATAATTCAGCTAAAATGCCTGGCAATTTGCCTGATAGTAATAATTGTACACTCTGCGATGACATATTTTACAGGCACATCACTATTTTATTTATTTTTTAAACATTTTGTTTATTTTTGAGAGACAGAGGAGAAAGAGAGAGAAAGAGAGAGAGAACACGAGTGCAGGAGGAACAGAGAAAGAGAGGGAGACACAGAATCTGAAACAGGTTCCAGGCTCTGAGTGGTCAGGGTAAAGCTGGACACCAGGCTTGAACTCACGAACCATGACCTGAGCCAAAGCTGGACCCTTAACCAACTGAGCCACCAAGCAGCCCCAGAATATCACTTTTAAGTTCCCAACAGTCCCTGTGAGTCTACGAATTGGAATGGAGAATTTTTACTGGAAGACTATGGGAATCAAGGATGGGTGTACAGAAAGGGCAGATTCTGGAGGGTGGCTTTAAAAATTAGACACATACATGCATTTTGATTTAGGTGTTTTATTTATTTTTGATTTGAGAGAGAGTGAGAGAGCACATGAGTAGGAGAGAGGGGCTAAAGAAGAGAGAGAGAGAGAGAGAAAGAGAAAGAGAGAGAGAGAGAGAGAGAGAGAGAGAGAGAGAGAGAGACTCTCAAGCAGGCTCCATGCTCAGTGCAGAGCCTGATGCAGGGGCTGGATCCCACAACCCTGGAATCATGATCTGAACCATAATCAAGAGTTAGTCACGCAACTCACTAGCTACCCAGGTGTCCCTGATTTAGGTATCTTAAAGAAGGGGAAGGCAATGGATGCTACTCTGAAGTGGTATTTAAAGAAATTTGATTTAGGGGTGCCTGGGTGGCTCAGTTTTGGTTTAGCGGCCAACTTCGATTTTGGTTCAGGTCCTGATCCCAGAGTCATGGAATCTAGCTCCACCTCTGGCTCTGCACTGAGTGTGTGAGATTCTCTGTCCCCTTGCCCCTCTCCCCTACTTTTGGGCTGTCTTTCTCTCTCCAAAATAAAATTAAGGGAAAAAAAAAGGAAGTTTGATTTCGCTGTAGGTTGGTTTAGCAGAAAGGTCAGGGAGACTGGAAAGTATTAAGTTATCTGGCAGTGTGATGATCCTACCCTGGGTTAAGGTGGCTGTGGTAGAAATGGACAGGGGAAACTTTTCAGAGGAAGAATATCTAAGACTTGGCAAGTAAATGGTTGTGGGGAATTAAATAACACTAATAATTACTACTTATTAACACTTGCTATGTGGGAGGTATTATGTAAAAGAGATGTCCTTTACATAAGGATCTGGGAAAAAAAATGAAGGTTGTACATCAATTCAAAGCAGCTTTATTGAAAATGGTAGGCATGTTAACTCTGTAAGTGTACAAAATATGAAGTTTACAGTTTGCTAACGTTGCATGGTGCTTTTTGGTAGTTTAATAGAATCCTGAATTAAAGTCATTATTAAATAAGTCAATGCACTTACCCACAAATATCAATTAATATTAACCTTTAATAGCTTACAAAGTAGGTTACTAATACTTAGCCTTTAGTCTAATGTGAAATTAGAAATACTGTGGAAGTGGACACTGCACTCCCCTGAGAGTCAAACCCTGCACTTCTAGAACCTTCCGCCATTTACCAGTTGGCCCATCACAACTGTCTAGTTGCCACTTCAGGTCCTACTGTGAGAATTCTGCACTGAATAATGTCAATTCTTCTCGTAGCCTGGTTGACCTTAAAGTGGTGGATATACACCAAGGTATTTTCTTATTGAGTGTTTCCATTGAATCTTTTCTTTGACACAGGTTCTGCTGTTTTGTGGCAAATTATTGTACAATTTCAAGTAGACTTGCTAACTCCACAGCTTGGGTAAAAAAGCAGGCAAGTTTTTCAAGACCGCTTCATCTCTATATTTAACAATCAGAATATAAGTACTATGAACTCTTAACATACGGCAGGCTCTGTGCTTGGTGTTCTGTGTACTTTATTTCATTTAATACAATAACGCTGTAAGGCCAACTTTATGATCCCTATATTACGATGAGTAAATTGAGGCGCAAATTGGTTACAATGGCTTGGTCAAAGGCACATAACCATTAAAGGCTGGAGTCAGGATTTGAACTCAGGTTTATCTGACTCCAAAGCCATTGCCTCCACCCTATACTTCTACGTAAAGAAGATATAAAATCAGAGATGAGTTCAAATTCTATAAGCAATGGTCATTGTCAGGGAGAGGTAAGCCAGGAAGGAAAAATGACTTGAGTCATTAATATAATACACATAGGATATAATATATACAATATACTATATACTTAAACTTGGCTGGGAGCTGGCAACTTTCATTTAGAATATGATGAGTTTGAGGTGATGAGTAAACATCCAAATAACAAGTTACTCTGGAATATTACTTCCATATACCACATTTTCAAATAACATATATCAAGACAATGGCAACATTCATAGGCAGGTGCTATCAAGAGATGTTTTGTAACCTTGTGTTAAGATCCTCAGAGGGAAAATATATACCAGGAAGCATTCCCTTCTTGTCAGACAGACTTAATTTGCAATTAACCAAAAGAATATCTGCCTGCTCGTTCCCTCTTTACTTTAGTCTAGCAGCTCTTTCTAACTTTGCTTCTTTTACCTACATTTGAGGTATTTATACTATGTTAAGTCCCATTGGCTTTGAAGGTTTTATTCAAATCCAAGAATGATGTAGAACCGATTAGATGGGCTATTCTCATCGGAAAAGAGCCAAGGGAGTCAGAAGAGAGATTCAGTTCAATACTTACTATAAGAAAATAAGCCGGCTGGAGAAGTTCTCAGATTAAATCTAATTCAACATTACTTAGGAAAAAAAAACCCACTGGGGACATAAATCATCAGTGAGGCTCAGACTAGAATGCTTTGCTATGCCAAACAAATTCAAGGTCCACCACCACTTTGAAAAGAGTTGCTAGTACGGCTCATGCATGGTAACGCTGAAGAGGGCTAGTTTTCTACAGGTGTGGAAAGGCTCGAGTCTCACTCAATAGCCATATGGGATGAATCGATCAATGTGGGGTGTATGAAAATTTCTTTTGTGAGATGAGAGTTTTATGGGAGGCTGGGGTTCATTCTTCAGTTTTAAAGATAAAGGCTCATGATGGAGAAATAAAGGTGAAGTCAGTTTTGGAGCTGGTAAAACAAGTAAAAATCACTTCACTTACCTGACTGTAAATTTAAATGAAGTGTCGTATTAGCTAATATGTGGTTATAGAAGAATTATCAAGGGCCTAAGTGTTAGAAAAATCTGGCTTCAACCCTTTGTTTGCCAATTAGTAGCTGTAAGACTGTGAGCAGTCTACCTACCCTTGCTGAATGAAAGTGTTCTCATATGTAAGAGGGACATACATTTGCTTTCCTTTCGGGATTGCTGAAAGAACATGAAACAAGTATAGCAGAGTGTCTGGACTATGTTAGGTCCATTTCACCCCAGGATCTAGAATCTATGCTTCAGCAAGGTCTGATGAAAGGTCAGTCACCTTTTTACTTTCTGATTTCATACACTTTCCTAGTACCAAAACAGAATGTTGTCATCACTGACCTTTGTTTGGAAGAGAATAGTCTAGAAATTATAGATGGGCTGACTTCAACCTGGCTGTTCAACCAACAGGATTTTGATGGAATGGGCCAAAGAGAAGTAGGGAAAAAGTTAACCTAAAACAGTAATTGGAGATACGGAGGTGAAGTACAGAGGTGGGGCTCAAAAATAAGAGGGTCTTAGTGGTTCCTAGAAACACTTGTGGATCTTTGAAAGACCACTGACTGGTGTCTGGGTCAGAAGTACCTCCCAAACCTACCAAACAGGAGTTGAAATTTAGGGAAGATGTTATGGATGGGTACTTGTATTTTTAATGCCTTCTCTGTTTGCACGTAGTGGTGCGTCATTTTTGTTTTGATTATCATTTTCTGAATAATTTAGCATTTTAAATATGTTTAGCATTTTAAATATGTTTAGCATTTTTTAATATGCTCATGTTCTCTAAATGCTTCTTCTTTGACAAAGTATCTTCTCAGATCTCTCTTCCCCTCCATTTTTTGGGTCACTTGTTTTCTTATTGCTAAGTTTTGAAAGTTCTTTCCATAATGATCTGAGAACATATTTTATGTGATTTCTATTTTGCAAAACTTGTTGAACTTGTTTCATGGCAGGATATGAGATGGCCTGGGTTGGAGCTTTGTCATTGCTATGGTAACTGTCCATATACCACAGGGTTCATAGTGCTCTAAGAGATACTTTCTGTTTAGCGTGGGGGGTCTGTGGATTTCTGAGTTTTAGGTCTTCCCTTTGTACTGCGCCTCAAAAAAGATACCTTGAATGCTCTTGTCTCCAGTTCCCACCCATTGATATTCTGCTGTTGTTACTTATTATTTCAGGCTTGCTAGCTTGGGGCTGGGGACGTTGGTCTCTGTTGTTTTGATTGCTCTCCTTCCATTTAGGCTTGAGTACTTTATCTGGGTTCGGGGGGTGTGAACTCCTTCCTGTCTGCTGGCTGTAGTCCTGAGGTCAATGTCATCCTGATCCTCTCCAGGAATAATGTTTTCCTCTGTTCCCTCCCACCAGTCACCCAGCCCAGAGTTTTTGAAGTTCCCCTAGGGGCAGCAGTAGTTTCTTGCCTCTCCTTGAATTCTGCCCCTCTCTTCGACACTCACAGTGGGTGCTTCTTTTTTTTTTATGTTTATTTATTTTTGAGAAAGAGACATAGACAGAGAGTGAGTGGGGAAGGGGCAGAGAGAGAGCGAGACAGAATCCAAAGCAGGCTCCAGGCTCTGAGCTGTCAGCACAGAGTCCAATGTGGGGCTCAAACCCATGAACCTCGAGATCATGGACTGAGCTACAGTTGGACCCTTAACATATTGAGCCACCCAGGCGCCCCCATAGGGAGTGCTTCTTAGAGTTCTTTCTGGTCTTCTCTGTGAGCACCTAATGGCTTTTGTACAGAAAGAGACTACCAGTGGGGCCAAACTCAATTTCTGCAACCCCAAGGGGGTTCACACTGACTGGCTGGTCCACACGTGGCTTTCACCAGAAATTTTGAGCTCTTCTAGGCTAATGACTTAATTGGTATCTGGTTCCATCTGCCACACCTGGCTGGGTGTTCCGTCTCCTCGCTCCTCTCCCATCTCCCTGCATTGCTATGTCTCCTTAGACTTTAGACCATTTGTTGCTCTGCCACCTGGTTCCTCAGTGGGTTCAACCACAGTTATGAACTTGAAGTTGAGTATGGCTGATTTTGTTGTAAGGGTAGGAGTGAGGCTCTTCCCACGCTCTGCATCCTGGGGAAGAAGATACAGGAACTCTTTGCTTTTCATGATTTCCCCACCACACTGTATCGTTTATTCCTTGGGTTTATTTTGCAGTATTTTTCTCTCTCTCTCGCCCATATTTCACGAGTTAAATGCTTGGTTCCATCGAAAACAAACAAACAAACTCAAAGAGGTTGATGATGACATAGCATTCTTGCTGGAATTCCAAAGCTAATGAGACCAGCCTTACTTTGTGATTATCAGTAGTCTTTCTGTGATAGTCGTCTTGATAGTAAGGAGGGCGCTTGGAAGGAAAACCTTGTACATCCATTGAAAACGAGGCGTTCTTTGCCACCTGGGTTATGTGTCTTTGAGCTAGTTTATAACACTGCAGATAACTGATAGCAACAGAATAGTTCTCATCTATAGACATGCAGATTCTGTCCTCTGTGGTAGAGAGGTTCAACCCAAGTCCCTAGTCCCCCTTGGAAAAACCAGTTTACTTCCATTTGCATATTCCTTTCAATATTCCTTATCTGTAAATGTATCTACTATTTGGATTCTTTTTTGAATAGTTATAACATCCGCTTGACTTTCTTGTTTGGATTAACGAATAGGATAAAATTTTTAACATGTGTTCAGTTTTATATCTGTATGAGAGTCATGATTTTACCTTTCAGTGAAACTTAACACGGTTATGCATTTGTGACGAAGCAATGTTTTTGCTGCATTCCACAAATTTTGTTGCATTTTAGTTACTGCTCATCGATAAATATTTTATCATTTGTGTTATCCTCTCTTCTTTGATCCCTGAGTTATTTAGAATTTTATCAAATGTGTAAATATCTTTTTTCTCCTTATTTTGGGACTGAGTTCTAACTTATTTACATTGTGGTCAGAGACTACATTCTGTATCCCACCATCCATTGAAATTTATTAAAACCAGCTTTATGACTGAGAATGTGGCCCGTTTTCAAAACTGTGCTTTAAAAGAATAAAAGTCACTCAACTGCTGGATGTAATGTTCTCTATGTACCCACTAGATAAAGCATATTAGTATTTCTGTCTAAATCTTTTATTGCTAATTTTCCACTTTATCCATTGATTCTGAGAGGTGTTAAATATTCCACAAGAATGTAGATTTATTAATTTCTTATAGGTCAGTGAAGATACATAAAACTGTGGAATTAAGCTCTAGTTTAGAGGTTTTAAATCTTCCTGTAACAGAAGCCTTTCTGTTAGGACACTTTTGATCCCTTTTTGCTTACAGGCTATTTTGTCTGATATTAGAGCAACATAGATTTCTTTCCATTGACCTTTGCTTGATGTGTTAGCTGGGACACGGGCTAAGTTACAGAAACAAAGATCTCTACCTAACGATGGCTTCACCAAAAGTGAAGTCCATTTCTACTTAATCTATATTGGTTTGGGGGTGGGGAGAACAGGGAGAAGTGGATACTTTTGTTTTCATAAATTGTCTGAGGACTCAGGCTCCTATCTTGTTGCTTTGCTGGTCTCCAAGTGACGGCTTCATCCACGTAGTCAAAGATGGCTCACTCCACCCTGGCTTCTTTCTCTCTCTTCTACAGGAAGGAGGGAAAGTGAAGTGGGAGACGTGTATTCTTTACAAATACTTGACCTGGGAGTTATATTAGTCACTGCAGTTCACTTCCTATTGGCCATACCTCACTTCAGGGGGGCTAATGAATGTGCCAATATCACATATCCAGCTACTATTTGGAGAGTGGGTTCTAAATCTGTCTCCAGTCTGTCTCCACTCTGGATCTTTTCCTTTTATATTATATTTATTTATTTTTTTAACATTTTAATTTATTTTTGTAAGAGAGACAACATGAATGGGAGAAGAGCAGAGAGAGGGAGGGAGAGAGGTTCTGAAAGGGGCCCAGTGCTGACAGTGGAGAGCCAGATGTGGGGCTTGAACTCACAAACATGGAGATAATGACTTGGATGCTTAACCTACTGGGCCATCCAGGTGCCCATATCATTTTATATGTTAAAGCAGGAGTTCGTAAATTTTTTCTATAAAGATCCAGATACTAAAGATCTTAAACTTTGTAAGTCATCCTCCTTCTTTTTTCCCCAATCACTTAAAATGATAAAAATCGTTCTTCACCTCAGAACATATACAAATAGGTGGGGGACAGTGCCAGACATGGCCTTTGGGGGGTAGTTTGCCAACTCTGTTTTAGACTTATAAACAACATGTAGTTAGTTCTAAAATATTTGTCAGATTAGGGGCACCTGGGTGGCTCAGTCGGTTGAGCATCCAGCTTCGGCTCAGGTCATGATCTTGCAGTTTGTGGGTTCGAGCCTCGCATCAGGCTCTGTGCTGACAGCTAGCTCAGAGCCTGGAGACTGCTTCAGATTCTGTGTCTCCCTCTCTCGTTCTGACCCTCCCCTGCTCATTCGGTCTCTCTCTCTCTCTCAAAAATAAATTTAAAAAACATTTAAAAATAAAATAAAATAAATAAAATATTTGTCAGATTAATTTTTGTCCTTTACCTCAATGGTTTAATCCACTTACTCTTATTGTGATTTCTCAAGTTTATTTTTTATTATTCCATATTTTGTTTGTTCTTCTCTTTCCTCCTGCCCACCTATCACCCCTTCCTTTATTTGCCTTTTTTGGATTGAGATTTTTAAAAACTTTTTTTAAAATCAAATCCTGTTGGGAAAGCATATGTTTATGTCTATTTAGTTGTTATTCTAGCTATTTTTGACACGCATTCAATCTGTTATGATATCACACATTATGTAGTCTCCAGAAAACTTCAGAGTACTTAAAGGAAAATACAAGTGAAGAGGCAAATAACATCTTTGCACTATTATGAAAATAGTTTCAACCTGATAGCCTTCTGATACTGTCTCAGGGATTCCCAAGAGTAACTAGAACGTGCTTTGGGAACCTGAAGTTTCAGGAACTCATACTTCTCTTTTTTAAACTCTATAGGTTATGCTACTGGACATAGCTGGCTGAGACTTGGGGTGGGATCCCGAGATGCTCTGACTCACTTTCAAAGGAAAGGGGCTTGAAGTGGGACACAGAAAGCTCAGTTTGGTTTTCCTCACTATTTCTCCTGGGATTCGTATTTCTGATCTGCTTCTCTGTTCAATTTCACCCTCTTCCTGCCAGACCCTCAAAACTGCTTTACTAGGCTCCCTATAAAACTTCAGGCTACCATCTTAGGTAGTCTATATATATATATTTTTTCAAAAGTAGGTAAGGATTCTGATTATTTAAAGGAAATAACAGTCTCAGAGAAAGTCATGCTAGTAAGAATGAATCTGCCTGTGTCCCGGTTTCAAAATTCTGATTTGTTTACATAAAAATTCAGCTTCACGCTACTCATAAGTGATGAATGAGTTTCTGACTTTTGTGAGTAAAAGCCCATTTTTTGTATTTAAAAAATGATTCTATAAGTACCAAAGCCAAGTTTAAATCATGAAAGGCCTCTGAAGTCACTTTATCTTTCTAAAATATGGGCAAATGTTATCTGAAAACATCAGTATATTGGATATGTATATACAAGCCAAGCTCTTGGCTGAGATTTTTATAGTTAGTAGTCCTTTAAACAAATATAAACCCTAGCTAACGCACATGGCTTTCTCACAGTAAGTCTTACCATTTGAAATTACAGTGTGTGATTATCTCTAAAAAAATGATAAAGCCTTGATTTGTATGGTTGATTAACTAGGTTATTGCAAATCACGTCAGCTTTGAGGTTGGCATGTCTCCCAGAAAGCAAACTTCCCAGGCTAAACCCAAAGTTCCTTTTTCCATAACAAAGATCTGAATCCATACAATCCCTTGAGATTTCTTGCATCCAAAACAGACAATTTCCCAGGGTTTCATATGGTTTTCTGGAAAGCTCTTGACCCAACAAGTAGTTCCATATGGAGGCATCAGAGCTAATGAAGCTTCATTTCCTGTGAATTCATCTGACTTGAGATATTTGATTCAGGCCATTCTTTCAGCAGTCACTGGTCTCTGCTTCTGTCCCAGCTTGTGTTTGTTGAGGGAAGCCACAGTCATCACCAGTGACCTGACAAAGTATGTCACTGATTTTTTTTTTGCAATTAAGTTAGCAGGACATGTTGTTTTATCATTTGGGATTTATTAAGAGACTTTGGTAGGTCTGTAACAGAGTCCGCTCAGAGTGAATGGCAGTTAGGTCCTAGCTAAGTTCCACGGTAGGAATATCCAGAACTTTCTGAAAAAGCATAGTTTCTAAACAGTGGGAGACTAAACGTAATAGCGATGTTTTAAGCTTGAGGACCTATATTTAATTTTAGGTTTGCCTGGAAAAATCACTTAGCTTCTTTGTGGCAGATAACGGTAATGTTCCATCCAAGTCCCCTGGAATCCCTTGGACCTTATCTTTGCACCCATGCTTGGCTTCTGTGTGGTTTTGCCTCTAATGGTTGGCACCTGTGGCCTTCTTCTTTGAACTGTTCTCAGACTCCTGGACCCAGTTCACCATAGAGTCCACCTGGGAGTCTGCATTTCCCATCCCTTCACTGGGGGCAGCTCACTGCCAATGACATAGCACTTGTGGAAAGATTGGTAATCGTATAATGCCCTGACCAAAATGACTCACTCTGATGTCGATGCAGGGATGTCGCAGGGATAAAGCTCCCGCCCTGAAGCAGAGTTGAGAATGTAAGCCCTAGTCTGGATCTAGGGGATTTAAGTAAAAGGCAAGATCCGCTAACATGTACCTCACTTATTAGTCACTCTTTCACTAAACTTGGAAAAAATTAAAAGAAATAGTGCTTGTTTTTAGAAATAGTGGGAGGAAGATTTTAGGGTGCCTCTAAAAGTCACCCATAAACCTGCTAAAACCAGGAAATCTCACCTCAGACCTTTTTGGCTCTCAGGACCCTGTTTGGTTACTAGTAAAAGCCCTGGGCTTTCTCAGAAAAAAGGCACATATCATAAAAGTGGGGTTTCTATTTCAGGGGATCCATATCTCCCTAAAATATGATCCATTAGTAAAGAAACCTTACAGGCATCTGTAGGCTCTTCGTGTCCTGGACCTCTTCACAAGATGATGTTTCTAAGCCATAAAATAAAGTTCATAGGATTATAAAGGAACTCAATAAGGGTGGGAAGGTTCTGAACTCATTTTGGGTACATGGAGGTAGGGAGTGGAAATGGATCTGTAGCCAGATTTGCAGCAAAATTTTGGGTTTCAGTTTGTGGGTACCAAAGAGTCAGCTGAACTTTTGGGCTATTAACTCTGGCCAATGTGTGTAAGGAAGATGCTAGTGACAGATTAGAAAAAATGGTGGTAATTCCAAGCAGCACATGATGGATCCCTGGACTCAGGCAGTGACAATAGGAAGATAAAGAAGATGCTGGATCCGAGAGACATTTCTTGGCCAACTGGCAGAGTTTTGTGAGTAATTTGATGTGAAAGGTGAAAGAGAGAGAGAGGTTGACGTGTGCAATAACTTTGAAGTGCCTACAAGAAATACTTCCAGACTGTTTGATCCCCACCAACTACCCACTTAACAGGTGAGTGCTGGAGTGGATTCTTTGGAACATGACATGCCTAGGTGAGTCTTTCCTGGAACTTATTCTGCCTGGTGCTCTCTGAGCTTCTTGGATCTGTATCTTGGTCTGTCTATCATTGATTTTTGAAATATCCTCAACCATTATTACTTCAAATATTTCTTCCCGTCCATTCTCTCTTCTCCGTCAGGTACTCTAATTACTGTGCATCTTCTACTTCCTGGTATCACTCAGTTCTAGGACGTTCTGTTCTGGGTTTTGTTTCTTATTCTTTTTTTTTCCTCCTTGCATGTCAATTTGAGAAGTTTCTAATGGACTTCTCTTGAAGCTGACAGATTCTCTCCCCAGCCATGTCCAGTCTACTGATGAACTCAGCTAAGTCATTCTTCATTTCTATGGTGGTATTTTTGCTATTTTCTTAGCATTTTTATCTCTCAGCTTATGTTACATTAACCATTTGCTCTTGAATATTATCTACTTTTTCCATTAATGTCTTTAGTGTATTAGTCATTGTTGTAAATTCCCGGCCTGATAATTCCCACAGCTGTGACATATCTGCATTGGGTTCTGACGATTGCTCTGTGTGTGTGTGTGTGTGTGTGTGTGTGTGTGTCTGCATCCTAGCTTGTTTTGTAATTTTCTGCTGAAATTCAAGAGTTTTATTGGATAAGAAGAACTGAAATAAATAGAGCTTTAGTGTGAGGATTCACATTAATCTGATTAGATATTGGGTTGTGTTAATATTTAGTGTAGCTATAGGTCTCAGAGACATCAGATGCCTCAGTGTCCTTGTTTTTGTGTCCTCTCCTCACGTTACCTTTCCTCAGAGTGTCTGTGTCTGGCTCTTCTAGGTAGATCCTCTGTTATTGCACTGGGTCTTGGTGTGGTGGCAAGGTGTGGGGGCCGAGAGAATTCTATAATCTTTTAATAAAAATCTCAGTCGTTTTGAGGGCTTGTGTCTCTGGCTTGTGACTTTCATAAGTGTTCCTTTATTTACCCCCTAACCCCCTTTCCTTTCCTTGACTGCAGGGTTTCCAATCTATTTTCTTGAAGTCCTGACTCTTGACCGTGTGTGTGTTTGCACATGCATGTGTGTGTGTGTGTGTGTGTGTGTGTGCGCGCGTTCATGCGTTTCATCTTAAATGAGACAGGAAAGTTGGAGGGAACAGGACTTGGAAGGAATTCTCTTCCTCCAGCTGAGATAGGGTTTTAGAATCGAGATCTTGTGAATTCCTTATACCTGGAGATCAGCCATTTGTCATGGAGAAGGCTCTTCCCTATCCTCTGCCAGAGTCAGGGGTTCCTTTTTAGATTCTCACCATGAGTATCTACTGGGGTTTCTGGAGAGAAAAACCCATGGAAGTGATGGAGTGTCCCTAAGGCTCTGACCTCCAAGAGGTTCTCACCTTCATGATAGTCCACATTGGGGTCCCATCAATTTTACCATTTAACTGTTCCTACAGTTGATGGTTTTTGTGGCTTTTGCTCTGGGGAAGTAGATCTTGGTTTCAGTATCTCCCTAGAGGCACCACCTGACTCAAGATTCCAGGGTGACAGTTTGCCCAATGACTTCAGTTCAGATAGGTCCAAAAAAAAAAGTCACTGATTTTTAGTCTGTCCTGCTTTCTCTGGCTGTGAGAAGTTGTTGGGCAGTTGTTGACAATCCCCAGGCTCTTTATATTTTGAAGCTGAAACTGAAATTTGATGAACTCTTCTGAGAAATGGGGTCAGATCACCTCATTGCACACTATTATTTTTGGTCACTCCCACCAGTGTCAACCTTGGGTGGCTCCTAATGGTTGTCTCATCCTCTTAATTTCCACATGCTTTACTCTTTTGCTTTTAGACTCAAACTCCTATTTCTACCTTTTTTCCTTCCCCTTCCTTCCAAATGTTTTCAGTGTGCTTGGTCAAATTTCTGTTTCCAGCTAGATGGACTTTATTTCATTTTGACTACCATTCCAGACTTCCTGACAACCCTTGTATGAGATTGTTGCCTCATAGCCCTCCCCTTTCTTGGGATGAAATGAAGACATAGTGCTCCTAAACTTTTTTTAAAGTTTATTTTAGTTAATTTTGAGAGACAGAGAGAGAGAGAGAGAGAGAGAGAGAGAGAGAATCCTTAGCAGGCTCCCTGCTGTCAGCACAGAGCCCTATGTGGGACTTGAATGCACATGACCTGAGCTGAAATCAAGAGTCACATGCTTAACCAACTGAACCACCCAGGCGCCTCAAGACACAGAGCTTCTAGATTTTGAGTGCTCTTATTAGCCCAATATGCAAAGTTAGTTTATTCTAATGAAAAACCAAACCAAACAAAACACTTTTCCTCTAGCCTCTGGCTAACAGCAGTTATAGGTCAACTTTAGTCTTTTTAGAGGCTACATAGAATTTGTCATATGGTACATACCCTATGAGACATAACTACCCCCAGCGTTGGGGGATTCCCTTCAGGAAAGCAAGGAACTTATTTGCCTTGTTCATTGTTATTCCCCAAGCCCAAGGTCATACTAAGAAAATTATCTGCATTTGGAAGTAAGTGTGAAAGAGCGCAGCATATGGTTTTAATGTCATTCTGGAACAACATCCGACAAGCCCACCCCAAAATTAATTTTCCCGAGAGGATATATTGTTGGACTGCTATTTACTCTGAACTAAGGGTTCAGGCTCCCTAAAGACACATGTTAACTTACTGATTTGTGTCTAGTCAAGAAGCAAATAATTGCTTTCCAGGAGAAAAGATAACTTCAAAGCTTACAGTTTATTTCCCTCTGGGACTTAACCTGTTTGTATATATTCTAACCATCTTGTCCTAACATTTTCTTTGTAAGGGACTGTATAAATCCCCTTTCCTCAACATTCCCTTTGAACCAGCTTGACCACATTACTGTTGGCCTCAATAATGAAGGAGTTGAAGAAAACTGGTGACAGGCATTCATTCTGTATTCATTTGAGTGTCATGGTTTTAATTTTTCAAAATTACATTTTGACAGTCTTCCCCTGGACCAATCATAGGTGCCCAGTAGATCATTGCTGAATGAGTAGGTACATGCTGCAGAGAATGTCCCTTACATGCATTTTCAGAAAACTTGTCTGAGGATGTCCTTAGACTAAATTCCCAGCCAGGATACTGCCTGCTCAGGCAACGTGGCCATTTGTAATTTGAGTAGATATTGCCAAGTTACAGTCTTACTAACAGTGTGGGGGGGGGGTGTTCATTTCCTCACCTCTTCACCACACTTAGTACTTCACTATCCAACTTATTCTTTTTTTTGCCAATCTGACCTGAAAAATGTTTTGACTTGCATTTAAACTTATGCAGACACATCTTTTTTAATAGTTTATTGTAAAATTGGTTTCCATATAACACCCAGTGCTTCTCCCCACAAGTGCCCCCCTCCATGACCATCACCCTCTCCCTCCCTCCCCCTCCCCCTTCAGTCCACAGTTAGTTTTCAGTATTCAATAGTCTCTCATGATTTGTGTCCCTCTCTCCCCAGCTCTCTTTCCCCCTTCCCCTCCCTATGGTCCTCTGTTAGGTTTCTCCTGTTAGACCTATGAGTGCAAACATATGGTATCTGTCCTTCTCTGCCTGACTTACTTCACTTAGCATGACACCCTCGAGGTCCATCCACTTTGCTACGAATGGCCAGATTTCATTCTTTCTCATTGCCATGTAGGACTCTTTTGTATATATATACCACATCTTCTTGATCCATTCATCAGGTGATGGACTTTAAGCTCTTTCCATGATTTGGTTATTGTTGACAGTGCTGCTATGAACATTGGGGTACATGTGCTCCTATGCATCAGCACTCCTATATATTTTATAGTTCTATTAGCTGTGTATTGAAAACTTACATGTTTTTCAAGTCTCCAGTCTGCTCACCTCTGTCTATACATGCGTTTTGGTACCTGACTGAGACCAGAACTTCAAGCCCTCTGCTCCCATTCATGAGCTCCTTCTGTCTTGTGTTTCTCTTCTGTCTGCTCTCTGTCTCACTGTCTGTTACTTCAACCACCTCCTGATATCGTCCAACTCCTTCCCCCATGTGTCTTTCCCTGCACTCTCTCGGGATCAGTGCAACTGCTTTCTCTTTTCTTGCATCCACATCTGATCTGCTAAAAACAACCAAACAAACCGAAACAAAGCCCCCCATGACCCTGCCAACCCTTGCCTCTACAAATTTATGGATTCCTATTTCTTCCACCAGTCTTTTATAGATGGCGGTTTTTCTCTTCCAGCAAAGGAGCTATAATAATAACATGTCTACTCCTTCTTAAAATACCTCCTAGCCTCCCCACTTCACCCCTCAATTTGAGTAGATGACTCACTCTCTACTTTGATGAGAAAAGAGCTGTCATCAGATTTGTGGTGAGAACTCCCCTTCTTACCTGCAGATGTGGCGACCAGTGTATTTGAACCTGGAGCTCTTCTTTCCTTCCTCCTCGTGGTTATGACAGAAGACGTGGTCCCCTTCTTCCACCAGGCTTTATCCTCTTTATGGGCTCAGAATCCATCATCTCCCCATTATCAGGAGCACTGCCCATTTTCTCAGTTCCTCACCGTCAGTTCCTCCCTGTCCACCGGACCCTCCCATTATCACTTGAATATATGAAGCTTCTTGTCTTTTTTTTTTTTTTTTTTTTTTTTTTTTTTTTTTTTTTTTTTTTTAGTTTCTTTCTTTATTTATTTTGAGAGGGGGAGAGAGAGAGAGAGAGAGAGAGAGCATGGAAAAGGCAGAAAGAGAGGGAGAAAGAGACCAAAGGGCAGGCTCCACATGGTCTTGGCCAAGTCTGACCCAGGACTCAAATCCACAAACTGTGAGATCATGACCTCAGCCAAAGTCAAGAGCTGGATGCTTAACCAACTGAGCCACCCAGGCGTCCCAGGAAGCCTCTTGTCTTAAAAAAAAATTCTCTTTGGACTTGGCTTCATCCTCCAGCTTCTGCCTTGAATGTCTCCTGGGCACAGCTCTTTTTCTTGAAACACCAGAAATGTTCCTTTTCCTTGGGTGTTGTGAAATCTGTGAGTTCTCTGGTTTCTTCTTCTTAGTTTCCGGCAGGGCTCTTGCTCCTCTGTACTTCCTTATATTTGGGGTTCCTTTAGTTTGTTTTTTTTCTTCCTTTTCTAGCTGCCCTTCCCTCTGCAGTCTGCATCTCTTCCTATCAATTCTATCCTTTCTCAAGGCTGAAATTAAAGTCATGCATTGGTGTCTACACAATCTATTATCTCCTAGACAGATCTCTTTTCTGAGATATAGACTAAGTTCAACTAGTTAATGGGCATCTAGGTTTGAATGTCCATGCTCCAGGCACAAATCTAACCTACCCTATGTTCGCTTGACCTACTACTGCCAAGAACAAGAACCCCTCTACTCCCATCCCCCCAACCAACACCACCAGGAAAATCATCCTTAGTATTCTTTTTTTTTTTTTCTTGGAAATGGAGCCACATTCAACCTTCTTCCTTAAGCTGGAAATCTGAATAGCATCTTTCATTCCCTACTACCCCTTACACCCATTGTTGGTCATGAAATCATCAGCCCTAGGAATGGTCGTAAAAAGACCAAAGTTCTTCTTCTCCTTGCTGGAACAGTTTCCTAGTTGCTTAATTGAAGCCCAGACATGGTCAGAAGCACTTCTGTGTTCGCTCTCACTCCTCATGGGAACTACACTTCTCTCCAAGAGCCAACATTGTCCAACTCTGGAGGCCTCCACTGCCGGCACAATTTTGCAGGTAATGTGAAAACCCTAGGAATCAGCATTTCCTTGTGCTTTATTCTAAACCCTGTTTCTGGTGAATAGTTTTCCCCATCATCTCTCTATCTGTATTTTTAATAAGCAAAAATGCAAAATGTGGAAGGTGCCAAAAGTCATCTAGAATGGAAGTTCTTTCATCCACGTCCTACAGTTCACTCCTTCCCTCTGAGGCAAACCACCATTACGCGTTCTTGTGTGTCCTTCTAAGATACAAGCACACAAACGCTCATGCAGGGACTTTGCTTTCTTTCATTTGTTTTCTTCACTACACAAACTGTATGGAAGTTTTTTTTCTTTTTCATACATCTTAGGGATCATTCTGTATCAATATATAGAGCCACTGTCTCTTTCTTCTTCATAGATATATTGTATTCTCATTTATTGTAATTGATTTAACTAGTCCCCCATTGGTAGACATTTAGGTTGCTTCCAGTCTTTTCCTAGTATATTGTATAGTTATATAATATATATAACCCTTATTATAACCTTATTGTAATATAATAATAACATATACATAATATATGTGATATAAATATAATTGTAATTATATTATTATTATAATATTATAATATTAAATATATAAACATACAAATATATATAAGTATATAAATATCACTATATATTATATTATATTGTATTATTTTATATTATATAATTTATTATATTATATTATGATACAATTGCCATTATTATAGCCATATAGATACTTAACCACCTGAGCCACCCAGCTGCTCCATTTCTTTTTTAGAAAGAGAGAGAGAATGCACGCTGGAGAGGGGCAGAGGGAGAGAGAGAATCTCAAGCAGGCACCACACTCAGTGCGGAACCTGTGGCAGGCTCAGTCCAGTGACCCTGGGATCATGACCTGAGTGGAAATCAAGAGTGGCACCCCCAGTGCGAGCCACTCTTTTGTCATGATGTCCCCTCAATTACTCATTGGCTGAAACCCACTATCTAATGGTTATTAAGAAGAACTATGGGAAATATGCTAAGTTCTTGCATGCTTAAATATAATTACCTGCTGCCTTCCTTCTTAAACTTTTTTTTTTAATTTTGAACTCACTTTAGATTTTCAGAAACGTTGCAAAAGTCACATTAGATTCCTCTGTGTAAACATTTTGCATGAGGACAGCACCATTACCCAAACCAGAAAATTAGCTTTGGCAGGGTACTGTGAACTCTGTCCTTGTTTGAATGTCACCAGTTTTTAAACTATTATCCTTTTTTTTCCTGCTCCAAGATCCTATCCAGGATCTCATATTCCATAACTTCTTCTTTCCTCACAGTGTCCTTCAATCGGTGACAGTCTTCCATCATCTTAACATTTTGGAAGAGCCGTCATCTATTATTTTGTAAAATTCTTTCTATTTGCTCATGTCTGATGTTTCTTGGACTAGGTATGCACTTTCTGGATCTTTCTCTCCTCGTCAAGAATGCTGCTGCTGACTTCTAGCTCCCATGGGAAGCCTGAGACCAGCCTGCTGCTGCATCATCATCTCTGAAGAGATGTCTTCTTCCTAGACCCGCTAGCAAACCCTTCTCGCTCTCCATGAAGCCAGGCACGACAGAGCTAGGGTCTTATGTGCAAGGGCCCTCAGCGTTTCCTTCTTCCTGCGTGACCAGGAGGGACAGGTGCGGAGCTGCCCCCCAGCCTGGGTACAGAGACAAAAGGCCAGCCCTGCTCTTTCCATCTTGCCTCCTTTGCTGTTCCCACGGTGTCAAAGATTTCTATAGCAGTGTACCTGTTTCTTCAATGGGGACACTTACTATTTGGTTTCTTCTTTTCTTGATTGTTTTCTGGTATTTTAAGAGAAAAGGGATAAAATCTTGCCCTTTTGCTCCAATATGGAAGTTGCAGTTGCGGACCTGTTGATGCGGAAGTTGTGAACCCCTGAGTGACATGAAGGTGGGAGGGTCACACCAGAGAAGGCAGCAAGCCAAAGCAACAGTAGTTTTGGGAAGCTGGGTTATTCAGAGCCCTTCAAGGCACGCTCTTGGCCTTGACAGCCACCTGCAGAGCCTAGTGGTGGGAACCACCTTCTTAACAAGAGATTGGAATCTGTGTATGATATATAATCATTTGACCTACAAAGAACCCCGAACACAAAAGTCTGGCAGGTGAGTCCCAGGCCTAATTTGTCTACTTGGTGGGAATAACTGCCTTTGGTGCTTGAATCACACCATTTGGAGTCTGATTGACTCTGCTGCCTTCCTTTATGAGGTGGGAAAGTGACTTGTAAGTTACTAGATTTCTAATACAGTTGCCTGCATCATTTGCACTGCATTCCATATGGAGTCCCTGTTCTCCAGTGTCACCTGCTCAGAAAACATCTAATCCTGAGGGTCCCACTTGGGTTTCAGAGTGCATTTTCCTACAGACATTAAGTTGAAAATGGGCTTCGACGTCATCAAAACCATGCATTAGTATGCTAATTTTGATTTATTACAGATTAGATCATCATTGTGGGCTTGCCTTAACACCTAACAACCATCTGTTCCACTGGGTCTAGGAGGGAATATATCCCAGATCCAAATTACTGCCTTAACACATTAGCTTATTAACTATATAAGCTCTTCCTAAGTTGGACTCTGTCCACATGGTGGAAAAGCACTACTACACGTGTCGGACACTCCAGTTCTATGGTCGCTGGCAACATCACAGGCACAGGAAATCTCTCGACTGAGAGCTTCACGCGTAACAGAGGAATATAGTGAAGATGACAGAATCCAGTGAGCTGAGGCGGTGGGAGATTTTCCATTGCTCCCTTATTCGGTGATGGTCCATGTGGAAGACTTTAAAGCCATTAGCAAATGATAGAGAATAAGCAATATAATTTAAAGATTGTCCTATTTCTATATCATGAGTGGGAAATGAGAGCTGGAGAGAATTTGGAGGGTTGAGCGATTTGGATCGAGCATTTACCCCCTCTCCTTTCATTAGTTCCGACTGAAAATTGGAGATTAAAGCAAAGCATTATTTTTCAATTAGCTGGACAGCCTCGGTTGGGAGAGAGGCATGTGAAGCTACATCAATTAAACATTTTAAGGTAAGGAAAGATGTTACTTCCATCCTGGGCTTGCTTACCATCCCCCACAATGCCTTTGTCTATCTTACTCGGGCTTTAACTTGTGAAACCACTAGAACTTTAATCCATTTTAGACCTGGATGGTTTCTACTGCTGGCCATTTACTGTCAGAGAGGTTGTCCTGAACCTCCAATTAAACACACCCATTGTGACTTTGCAGACTCCTGGTTTGTTGTATTCCCCGAAGGTGGAAATGGATTATTAATGGTTTATTTTTAGCTGAAAAAGTAGCAAACAGTGCGATAATATTTTCATGGGTATTTAAATATTGCCACTCTAAGTGCTCTGAATTGCATCCTGAAAACTTATTAAATATAAAGAACTCCTAGCTCCAGTGCAAATAAATTTAGGATGTATATAACGCTTAGTGAAAACAATTACATTCGCAGGAAGAGGCACGCACACTCTGGTATGCCAGCTTGAGAAAGGAATGCTCTTGAACATTGTGTACCCGACGCGCTGGAGACGGTGAGGCGTCATCTAGATGTCCCCATAGAAACTCACAGTATGCTTCAGGTGGGCTGCTCTGAAACTCAAGGCTCAAGAATAAGAGAGTGTAAGTGACCTTAAGTGCGGCTGAGGACAGCACGTGGTGTCCATAACATCACGTGATGACCCGCAGGCAGCAGTGGGGAGAAGCCAGTGGAGCCCTGAGGCCTGAAGGTCTTGGAGAAGTGCCTTACCTGTAACCTTTGAGGAGGAAGAGGAGTCCCCTACGTTCCTCCATCCTTGAACAGGCCAGTGTGCTTTCTCCTTATCTTGTTTTATATATTTAGAATTCTGTAAGGGGTGTGTGTGTGTGTGTGTGTAGAAGGGGATTTTGCTGCACACAAAGATTTTTTTAAGTTTATTTATTTATTATGAGAGAGAGAGAGGAGAAAGAGGCAGAGAGAGAGGGAGAGAGAGAGAATCTCAAGCAGGCTCTGCGTTGTCAGAGCAGAGCCCAATGAGAGGCTTGAACTCACAGACCTTGAGATCAAGTCCTGAGCCAAAACCAAGAGTGGACTTGGTTAACTGTCTGAGCCACCCAGGTGGCCTGCACACAAAGTTTAAATGGAAACCACTCAGCTCAGGTTTTCAAGGGAGGGGGCTTAGGTCTTTTCCTCCATATTAAGGTCTCCGGGGTCTGGGCAGAGATTGGGATTTGGGATTTGGGCTTTAGGAGAAGCTCTTTCTGACTGCGTTTATTTATCAATGAATCTATTTATTGAGCATTTACATGTGTCCTCTAGTGTTCAAGGTGATGAGGCTCTAGCAGTGAATAAAAAAAATACATTTCCTGCCCATTGGCATTTACTTTCCAGTGGTAGAGAAAATGCACAAAAGTATTCAGTATAATACAAGATGGGGAAGAGTGCTGGAGGGAAAAGAGGGAGGGCGTAGAGGGGATGGGGCAGTGTTGCAGGATCATCCTCCTGAGGCAACGATGTCTGAGCAGGTGGAAACAGTGAGGGAGCAAGCGGACCATGCAGATGCCTCATGGCAGTCAGAAGACTCCCTGAATTCTTAGACCCTTGGGCAGGCTTGGGTTCAGTCTCTCAGGAGGGTCTGAACATGGGGGTCAGGTTGGCTGGATTTGCAGGGAGGGAGAGGGTGAGTGGGAGAAGGGCAGGGGTGTGGTCTGGAGCCAGGTTGTGTAGGGAGTGCCGGAGGTCACGGTAAGAACTTTGGACTCTCTTATAAGTGGGCTGGGAAGCCAGGTGGATGCAGTAGAGTCAAGACTAAATTCTGGGTTAGGGCATTGCAGAAAGTTGGGAGATGAGCAGAAATTATTTCCACCTCCATAGAGTAGAATACAGTCATGGGGGTTTAGAAAGAATTACTTAGGAAAAAGACTTCTTAGGAAGCTTTCTGTAATATATTTTATGGCCTTTGGTTCTCAGGAGCAGAAAATATTGAAACGGTCAGAGCCCCAGAATGGAATCAGTTTAGCGTAAAGCAAAAAAACATCATAAATGCTTATCAGATAAAGTTACACTTATTTTAGTAATTAGATCAAAAGTGAGAGTTAATGGCACCACGAGTAGTCAATATTATAAACTAGAAAAGGTAAATGTGTAGAGTTTCTGCCACTCTATCTCATTTCCTCGCTGGTGGCAGGTGCTGGTCTTCACCCAGAGCACGCTTCTCTGACCCGCTTGCATTTTCAAACGGAAGGACCAAAGCAGCACCTAGCGTCAGCTGGAGGTGAGCATATGAGACATCTCCGGACTCATCTACTCTCTGACAAAGTCACCGTGGGCAAGGACTGAATCGATCACTTTTTAAAAAAAATAATAGTTTATTGTCAAATTGATTTCTATACAACACCCAGTGCTTCTCCCCACAAGTGCCCCCCTCCATGACCATCACTCCTTCCCCCTGGCCCCTTCAGCCCTCGGTTCGTATTCAGTATTCAATAGTCTCATGATTTGTGTCCCTCTCTCTCCCCAACTCTCTTTCCCTCTTCCCCTCCTTATGGTTCTCTGTTAGGTTTCTCCTGTTAGACCTATGAATACAAACATATGGTATCTGTCCTTCTCCGCCTGACTTATTTCACTTAGCATGACACCCTCGAGGTCCATCCACTTTGCTACGAATGGCCAGATTTCATTCTTTCTCATTGCCATGAATTGATCACTTTTTAAGCATTTGTTTTGCTTTTGTTCTTTCAATGGAAGTCAATCGATTCTGTGAAAAAGTTCAGCCCATTGTTCGGTGTGACACGTGGAAGAGCTATTGATTGTCCTTTGGCCCTTCTGGCTGTAAAAAGAAAAGTGGATGAAATTTGAAGATATGAGAGATGAGAAAGCAGATGAGATTGTTTTTTGAGTGTCAATTTTCACATCCTCAAACTTAATTTCAAATAAAGGAAAGAGCTTTAAAGTCTTACTAAGATTCCAAAGAAGGACTCCAAGATGGTTATAAAATTTTGCCTTGATTATCTAACCTGCAGGGAGGAAAGCATGGCCTCTTTTAGAAATTAGACTTTAATGTTGCCCTTGGTCAGTATTCTACCTTGAGTGAGGACAATATACACATTATTTAAATTCATGTATTTAAAATTGTTTTTATGTTTCTTTTGTTTAATTTTTGAGAGACTGAGAGAGACAGCACGAGCAGGGGAGAATCAGAGAGAGATGGAGATACAGAATCTGAAGCAGACTCCAGGCTCTGAGCGAGCTGTCAGTACAGAACCCGACAGGGGGCTCAAACCCATGAACCATGAGATCATGACCTGAGCCGAAGCCGGATGCTTAACCGACTGAGCCACCGAGGAGCCCTGAAAATTCATGTATTTAATATATTCACTCCTCATAATCACAATAAATACATTCAGCTCCATAAATGACTAATTTATTCATCTTTGTTCAAAATAGGCCCTTAGGTCATTAGATGTCATACAACTAAGAAGAAAGGAAAATTAATTCAGAGAAAGCACTATTTAAAGTATGTGTCTCAGAACCAGAGGCAGGCACCCAGTAATTAAAGAGATATTAAGAGTTAGTCCACCATATTCTGTCTTTATTTTGCAGTACTAAGAAACTTCATTTCCAGGCAGCACTGTGCTCATAAATATCTAGGCTAGTTGAAGAGTTGACCTTACAAAGACAATATTTCCTTAAAGCTTGATTCCTTGAAGTTTGATTCTTTAAACCTCTTTAAGCTATTATTTCACAATGCTATTACGAATAACCAAAAGCATGTTAAAAGAATATACAGGGGCGCCTGGGTGGCTCAGTCGGTTGAGCCTCCAACTTTGGCTCAGGTCATGCTCTCACGTTCGTGGGTTCAAACCCCGCGTCGGGCTCTGTGTTGACAGCTCAGCGCCTAGAGCCTGCTTTTGACTCTGTGTCTCCCTGTCTCTCTGCCTCCCCCCTCTTGCTCTGTCTCTCTCTGTCTCAAAAATAAATAAAACATCAAAAAAAAAAAGAATATACAGTAAAACCTTGCTTTGCGAGCATACTTCATTCTGGAAACATGTTTATATTCCAAAGCACTTGGATATCAAAGTGAATTTCCCCATAAGAAATAATGGAAACTCAGATGATTCATTCCACAATCTCCAAATATTCATGTAAAATGATTATAGTACTTAATATAACATAAAATAATAAAGAAAATACAAAATATAAAGAAAAGTAAATAAATTAATCTACACTCACCTTTGAAAACCTTCGTGGCTGGTGTGAGGGAGAGAAGAGAGAGGAGGGTTGTTGTGCAGGAACAACTTTCACTATCACTAATGGAATCACTGCTGTCTACGGGCTCAATGGAATCTTTTTTCTTTTTGGGCAACTTTAACAAAGAATCTATCCAATGAATAGAATGATGCAAAGCCTTCCTAAGCTTACTCTTGGATGGAAAAGCAAAGGACTGTCCATAGGTGCTATGAAGTGACAAAAAATACACCAGTACCAGTTGTGGGCAATTTGCAATGCTCTGAAAAATCACTAATTTCTGCCAAACACTGTGTGAGACTGAGCATCCCAGCATGGGAGACGATCACCCACAATCCCTCAGTGAGACAGAGAGAGAGAGAGAGAGAGGGAGGGAGAGAGAAGAATCATTGGCTCAGTTGTGATCATGTGACAGTCGGGGTCATGTACGACTCGTACTGCAAGACATCGCTCATTTATCAAATTAAAATTTATTAGAAGAGTTTGCTCATTTTGCTGCACTCTCACAGCACAACTTACAATCCTTGTAATCCTTGCTGTATTTCAATATGAGACTATATTGAATTTAAAAGGTCAATTCCACATTTGGGCTCTATCTTGGGGAGTCTAGGAGTCTCACAAAATGCTTCCAGCATAAGAATACTTTCTTATCTCTTCCCCTATGCTTTGTTTTTGTTTATGTCGCTGGTCTATTCACACAAAGTGGCAGTTGGGTATTTAAGCTTAAACAAAATCAATATTCTGAACTGCCATGTTCTCAGTGTCTTTGAAAAAAAAAAAAAAAAAGTTTCCTTCCAGAGCTTGCTGGTCTAATTCTTGTTCTAAAGGACTTTTTTTTTTTTTTTTTTTTTTACATAAGCTATTAAAACTGTGATCTGTGTGGTGAATTCTTCCATTCCTTCTGTAATTTTCTAATTTGTAAGTGGAAACACCAAAGTGTCAAAGTTTACCAGCGGACTGTTGCCTACTTCCTTCTCTTCCAAAAAACAGCCAGGTGGGGGGTGGAGAGGAGGCAGCGCTGACCCAAGTAACCTCAGTAATGAATGGAGCCTGTAAAGTGCAGGCATCAGAAACTGTCCATAAGCCTGTATTCTAGTTCATAAAGATTTCCCATGAAGATACGGGTTAGCAAATCTGGTACCTCTACACATGTGTACGTAAACTGAGCAACTGAGTGAGTGGAAGATGGATGGCTCTCTCACCGTTGAAGCAGGAGTTTCCTCTGTGTAAGAAAGAGAGGCTAGAATAATGTATTGTATATTGGGTAGGAACTGGAGACATCAGTATGAACTCATGTTTAGCTTAATATGGATAGAGATGGGCACATCGATATGCATGGTTACATAAAAGAAATACTTATGACACGTTTGTGTATATAGATTAGTAAACACACGTATATCTCCTTGCTTTGTTGGCCATGAAACACTATAAGAAATGATAGTCTAGTAGAAATAAGCAGACCTAGTTCCCAGGTCTGTTTCTAATACCATTCTTTAATACAAGGAATTGGTCCCTGTGGAGAAATGGATGATTCTAGGACAGAGCCAAGAAATAAACAAGATGATCCTGGAATATCTTACAGTGTCAGAAAGTGAGACAGTGCTAGAAAGCAAAATAAAACAAAAACAAAAACAAAATCCTATACATACATAATGATATAGGTATACCAGAAAGACATGAGCCAAATGAAAATCTTCCAGTTGGTCGAAGTCAGAACAATTTGAACCATAAAATAAGTGAAGGAATATTGGATTATAACTCAAAGTACAAAATAAATATCCATGAGTCCATTAGTTTAATTCCATTGAATTAAAAGAATACATAAATAGATGGGGGAGAATAAACAAATCTCCTATGAAGCAGAATTCAAAATAATTTATGCCAATAATTAGCCCTCCAGGAAGGAGAATGTAGCCCCGAACTCTTGAAATGTGGGCTGTGCTTGATGACTTTTTTTCCTAAAGAGTACAGTATGGAAATGGGAAAAGCTAGGGTAACTTTACAGTGATAAGCTGGACAAACACTACCTTAGCCACATGACCAAGTTCAATATCACATGATAAATCATGTTGACAGTGTATATAATTTATACAATGTGACTTAAAATTTTTTTCTGTTTATTTATTTTTGAGAGAGAGACCACAAATGGGAGAGGGACACAGAGAGAGGGAGACACAGAATTGGAAGGAGGCTCCAGGCTCTGAGCTGTCAGCACAGAACCCAACGTGGGGCTCAAACTCATGAGCTGTGAGATCATGACCTGAGCTGAAGTCAGACGCTTAACTGACCTAGCCTCCCAGGCACCCCAACAATGGAACTTGTTTGAAATGATGTTTTAGCTGTGTGATCTTCTCCAAAATATATGACCCCAGTCTAATCATTAGAAAAACATCAGACCGATCCAAACCAAGGAACATTCCACAAAACATCTGACCAATCAATATACCCTAAAACTGCCAAGGTCATAAAAAACAAGCAAAGCCTGAGAAAGTGTCAAAGCCTAAAGAAGCCTGAGACACACCTACTAAACATAATGAGGTGTCCTAAAGGGGGTACTGAACTGGAAAAAGGACATTAAGCAAAAACAAAACAAAACAAAATGAAACAACTAAGGAAATCTGAATAAAGTACGAATTTTAGTTAATAATAATGCATCAATAGTGGTTTATTAATTGTAACAAATGTACCAGACTAATATAAGATATTAATAATCAGGAAAACTTGGTGTGGGGTATATGGGAACTCTGTAACATCAGTACAATTTTTCTGTAAATCTACAAATGTTCTAAAGTAAAAATGTTATATAAAAATAAATCTTATTAAAGCTTGTAAAAGGAATTCAAATGTTTTATTAAACTTAGATGGGTTTGCTTCCTGTTTTCGTGTGCTTTGTTCTAGCGTAATTGGTAAAGTACAAGAAATTGAAAGAGAACAGAACCCTTAATTACCTGCTGAAAGCTATGTCTGGCTGCCTTTTCTCTAAGTAATAAGAACTGAACTAAACGTTGGCTGAAACTAAGCTAAATAAAGCAGCATACATCATAAAAAGACAAAAAACTCTCTCCAGTGTTCTTATACTGCTGCTGTAAAAATGTCCTTGTATGTAAGAAACATGTTTTCAGCTATAAGCTCAGAAGAATATTTTTTTTATATATTTGGTAAATAAATGCATGTCAGGTTTGAGTAATTCTCCTATTGCTGTGGGATTTAAACAGGCACGTCATGTGCTTACAGATGCTAGAAATAAAATGGTTAAAATACTTATTAACGTTTTGTAAAACTGGTGATACAGATGAGCTTTTTGAAATTAAATGGAAAAAAAATAAATTTTCAGTACATATACGTAAGCACAGTTGGAAGATTCATGGACCTTTGCTGGGTGTTGTAACATATACAAATTTCTTTAAACACGATATTGATGGTTTTATTATTAAACATATAAACCAGAATTCAGTGACTTTTTTTCCTTACCTATTATTTCAGAACATTTTGAAAGATGATGTTCTTTGTGTCTGGAAACCTAAAGGGTTGTAACTTCAGGCACACTATGACGTTTGCCAAATAGATTTTGACAGTGGTGCTCCATCAATATTTTACTGAGAATGAGAAATGAACATCAGACCATTTTAGTTTTTCTGGCTAGAGCCTACTAACCTATTGCCTTGTTCCAAAGGAAGTCCTAGTTCTTCAGAGAATAGGGTCCTTTGAAGCCTCTCAGGAAAACTTCAATGCCATCTGTCCACTTTTTATTTACATTTTAATGAAAGCCTTTTAGTCAATCCAAGACTGGAGACACTTTGTTAGGGCCAAGCTTGGTAAATAGCAGTCCCTTTCAACAAACTCCATTTTGATTTCAACTGAATAGTTAATGATATTTGACATCTGACCTGCCAGGAGGGTTGTAGGTTATATGGTAGGAGCAGCCTATCTGTGACCTTCCCATTAAAAGTGTGGCCAAATTGTCAGTTGCGTCCACGGCTCGACACAGCCCTGGACCAAGAGCTCCAGCTTTCACTTGAGCTCTGGGTCCGCTCCTACCTGCTATCAACACATGAGTGACTCCTCCTATTGCTTTGGGAATGAAGTTTTCTCACATGAATCATGAGAGGTTTTCCCCCTCCTACATCTATTGGTTTTCTTCTTTCTCGGTTTCTAATGCCTTCATCGTACAAATTCAGAGAAAGGCATCATAAGCCATTCTTCTTGTGATGCGTTTAGGAAAGGATCGAATGCACAGCTGGTAGGAGTGTTGGTGGTATGTGCAGCCAACAGGTGGGCAAGTGCAAACCTCATTGCTGTTACACAGCATGTAAAACAAGAGAAAAAAAGGATAGAGTCATCATGGAGGGGGCACTTGTGGGGAAGAGTACTGGAAGAGTTATATGGAAACTAACTTGGTAATAAACTATTTAAATTAAAAAAAAAAAGACACAGTTCTTTCTCCTGGCTTATCAAAACACACAGTACACAATCTTAAACTCCAAACTCGAGAGGCGCTTCATGAAGTCCTGGAAAGACCTTGCTTATAAGTTCAGGATGAGGACTGAGCACTTAGTTGGCATTTCTAATGATACACCAGGTATTTCTCAAATAGCAATGTTTTTCTAGGAAATGAAGTTGATGACCATTTTATAGGATCTGTATCTGTGTGAAGGACACAAGATAAATCTGTGAGGATGAATCCCATCATTAAAAAAGTTTTCTCTTACAGACCGAGTTTGGCTCTGTTTTATAAAGACATACAGAGATCTACAGAGACACGTTATGTAGGTCTCTAGATGTCTCTGTCTACGAAACTCACCATTATTTGGAATGAAAATGGGGTATAACTGGGGACACCATAGAGACTATTACCAAATCAGATTAATTTAGGAATGTAATTTATGATAGTAAGTGATTAAAAGAGAAAAAAATACATGATCAACTCAACAGGTTCAGAAAAAGCTTTGTTCCCATTTACCATTTAGTTAACATACTTTTTGCAAATAAAGAGTGGAAGAGAACTTCTAAAACCCGGGGAAGAATGTCTACAGAAACTTACAGCAACGTCTTACTCAGTAATGAGATTTTAAAATCAGAAACAAGCTAAGGAGAGCTATGTCTATTAAACACTGCTATGAAACTTTTATTCATTGTCATAAGACACACACACACACACACACACACACACATCACAAATAACAAGGCTGTAAAGATGAAAGGAAAGAAACAAATTGCCATTGTTTGTAAGTGACATGTTTTCTACACGAACTCCCAAATAACCTACAGACAAATCATTAGTTGAGAGTTTAACAATGTCCCCAGAGGAAGAACAATATACAAGGGTCAGTTACATCTTAACAAAGCAGCAATAAACACAGTTTTAAAAATAACATAACATATAGAGATGCTGAATCACTATGTTGTACACCTGAAACTAATGTAATGTTGTGTGTCTACTCAACTAAAGTTTTTTAAAATTAAAGCAAAGACTTTAAAAAGCTGCCATTTATAATAGCAACCAGAAAGAAAGAAAGAAAGAAAGAAAGAAGGAAGGAAGGAAGGAAGGAAGAAAGGAAGGAAGGAAGGAAGAGAAAGAAAGTACATAGGAACAAACCTAACAAAAATGTGTTAAGAACCTAGTTGAGATCCCAAGAGTTCAGTTAAGCTTCTGCACTGCAAAGGAAACAATCAAGAAAACTAATAGGCAACCGACAGAATGGGAAAAGATAGTTGCAAATGACATATCAGATAAAGAGCTAGTATCCAAAATCTACAAGGAACTCACCAAACTCCACACCCGAAAAACAAATAACCCAGTGAAGAAATGGGCAGAAGACATAAACAGACACTTCTCCAAAGAAGACATCCAGATGGCCTACAAGCACATGAAACGATGCTCAATATCACTTATCATCAGGGAAACACAAATCAAAACCACACTGAGATACCACCTCACGCCAGTCAGGGTGGCTAAAAACGAACAAATCAAGAGACTATAGATGCTGGTGAGGGTGTGAGAGACGGGCACCTCCTACACTGTTGGTGGGAATGTAAACTGGTGCAGCCGCTCTGGAAAACAGTGTGGAGGTTCCTCAAAAAACTATCCATAGAACTCCCTTATGACCCAGCAATAGCACTGCTAGGGATTTACCCAAGGGATACAGAAGTGCTGATACATAGGGGCACATGTACCCCAATGTTCATAGCAGCACTGTCAACAATAGCCAAAACATGGAAAGAGCCTAAATGTCCATCACCTGATGAGTGGATCAAGAAGATGTGGTACCTATATATACAGTGGAATATTACATGGCAATGAGAAAGAATGAAATATGGCCATTTGTAGCAAAGTGGATGGACCTCGAGGGTGTCATGCTAAGTGAAATAAGTCAGGTAGAGAAGGACAGATACCATATGTTTGCATTCATAGGTCTAGCAGGAGAACAGGAGAAACCTAATGGAGGACCAGGGGGAGGGGAAGAGGGAAAGAGAGTTGGGGAGAGAGAGGGACACAAAACTTGAGAGACTATTGAATACTGAAAACGAACTGAGGGTTGAAGGGGGAGGGGGGAAAAGAGGTGGTGGTGATGGAGGAGGGCACTTGTGGGGAAGGGCATTGGGTGTTGTATGGAAACTAATTTGACAATAAACTACTTAAAAAAAAAGAACCTACTTGAGAACATTATCAAAACTAACTGAAAGGCATAAGAGAATAGCTCTTTTGTAGTTTGAACTATGCCGTCTATGCAACATAGTGTATGTAACTGAAGCGGGTATATAAGAAGCAATTTAAAGAAAGAAACTCCTGCCACCCAGCCTGGCCAGTGTAACACTAGCACTCTGTCTCTTTGAGGTCCCCATTGCCCTGCCTGTTGCAGACCCACCTCCTGAGGCTCCTGTTACCCATCTCCTTGCTCTCCTCTACTCTCTAACACGTGGTTTTGTCTCCCTAACGATTTATTTAGCTTGGTCTGTTCTGAACCTTATCTATGTGGAATCTTATCATGTGTGTCCTTCCATAGCCGGCGCTTTTGCACCTGCATCTGGAATGACATGTGTAACCCTAACGTCTCCCGTTTCTTGCTCTATGGACCCGTGCCATCGTTTCTCTCCAATCAACTCTCAGCAGATATTTGGGATGTTATCAGTAATTCTAGTATCACAAACAGTGCTGCTAGCTCATTGCACACATGTTCCTGGCATACTTGTGCAAGATTTCCTCGGCAGTACATGCCTATAAGAGAAGATCGTTGGGTTGGAGAGTACACAGCTACTTCACTTTACTGGCTGGTGGCAAATTGTTTTCCAAGGTTGTTGTACCCTCTTGCATTTTGCTAAAGTAGGCTTCATGCCCAGTGCAGAGCTCAACGTGCAGCTTGATGTGAGGTTTGGAACTCATGACCCTGAGATCAAGACCTGAGCTGATCAAGACCAAGAGTCTGACGCTTAAATGACTGAGCTACCCTGGTGCCCCCTACACCTTGACCATCATCACTGTTTATGAGAATTCTTACTGCTGCATCTTCTTGGCCACACAAGTACTGTCAGACTATTTAATTTCAGCCAGTTTGGTTGGTAGGTGATGACCCACTATGATTGAATTCATTTCCTATTGTTGTTGTAACAAAAGATCACAAATATAGTGGCTGAAAGCATCACATTTATTGTCTTACAGTTCTGGAGAAGTCTCAAATGAGTCTCACTGGGCTCATGTCAAGATGTTAGCAGTTGGTTCCTTCTAGAGTCTCTGAGGGGAGAATATCTCCTTGCGTTTTTCAGAGTGTGGGTGCCAGTCACATCCCTAGCTTGTGACTCCCTCCTTGTATCCCTCCAACCTCTTGTTGCAATGGTCACACCTTCTATTTCTGCATTTGGTCTTCTTGTCTACTTATCATAAAGATTCTTATGACGACATTGGGCTCATGTGGATAATGTAGGATAATCTTTCCATCTTGGATCCTAACTTAATCACATCAATAAAGTCCCTTTTACCATATTAAATTCTGAAGATAAGGACATAGACCTCATTGAGAGGCCATTATTTGTCTACAAGAGTGGTATTATTTTGTTTAATTTTTATGTTGGCTATAACTGACATATACCATACTACTTTCAGGTATGCAACATAATGACTCAGTATTTGTATGTACTGTGAATTGATCACCGCAATAAGTGTAGTTAACATCTTTCACCAGACACAGTGGAAAAAGTTTCTCTTGTGATGAAACCATTTAAGATCCACTCTCTTAGCAACTTTCAAATATACAGTACAGTATTATTAAGTCTAGTCATCATGTGGTATATTCCATCTCCCAGACTTCCTTATTTTATAACTGGAAGTTTATATTTTTGACGTCCTTCACCCATTTGTACGCATTCCTAAGATGTGCCCCTCGAAACAGCAATAATAGCTTAAGACAGATTTTCTGGGTAGTGGTCTCAAATATGTCCACAAGTTATTTAATGTGTTTCCTCCCTTTAAAAGGTAGATCTCAATTTCCTGCCCCTTGAGTACTTAGAGACTTGTTTCTAACAAATAGGATGCAGCAGGAATGATGGTGTGTCCCTTCTGAGAGCAGGGCGTCTCCTTGGCCCTGGGGTTGTCTCTTTGGCTAGTCTCTTGGATAACTCACTCTGTGGGGTGCTGGCTCCCACGTTGTGAGGCCCCATGGTCAGCCCTAGAGAGAGGCCCATGTGGCAAAGAATTGGGCCAGAGAGAAATGGAGACCTCTTGCCAACCGAGTGGGGGTGAGTCATCTTGGAAGTGATTCCCTCAGTCTGAGTCAAGCCTGTAGGTGACCACAGTCCTAGCTGATATTGTGACTGACACCTCATTATAGACCTCCAACCACATTCACTTGGCTGTGATGCTCTAGAATTCCCGACCCTAAGAAAATGTGAGATAGTATATTTTTGTTGCTCTAAACTAAAGTTTAGGGTAATATGTTATTTAGCAGTAGCTAACCCTCCCCCCCCCCCCACCACACACACTAGATCAGAAGATTGAGGCAGCCACTTGTACTTCGTCTTCCTCCCCTGCACAGTGAGGGTAAGAACAGAACTTATCCACACTGTGGTATTTCTCATTTGGACCCTCCTGGGGAAAGATTGACATCATCATCCAAAACAGCCATTCACTGGAAAGTCCTTCCAATAAGTTTCATTGGGAAGAAAACAGAAGATTGTTTGCTCAATTTCAAATCTCTCCATAGTTCCTTAAAAACTGCTGTGATGTAATTACTTCTTTATTTCAGATTCTAAACTCTTAACATTTATCTGGAAAATGAACAAACAGCCCAATAAAATCTCAGGCAATAGTGATCTTGGAGGCGTGGGAAGGACGTGGGGGTGGGAGCTGGGAGATAAGACATTCTATTCAGACTGGGCCTCACCAATAAAATATTAACACATCATTTTTTCAAAGATAAAATCTTTACTGGTGTAGTTAAAAGATACCAACATCGTTCCCCCAAATGTTTCACTCTCTCTGTCTTCAGAACCACGTCCATTAAGTTGTGGTAGACTTTCTTTATTCTAATTTCCCAACAGCTGAATGCTTTACTCACACAGCAAAAAGTAAAGGGGGGTATTTTAAGAAATATTAGAGTCACAATTCCTAATAACAGCAAAGTGAGACACCGATCTCTTACATTAGGCGAATTTGGATAAAATGTAAAAGGCTAAAAACAAGACACTGCTTGATAAAATTAATAGAAGACAGTTTCCATTTTTCCTTTTAAAGTGAGTAAATCCTCTTAAATGAAATAAAGAATACATGAAAATAATTCAAGGAAAAAAACATTATGTCTTCCAAACATGCCTATAATGTATTTAAATTACACTTCATTTTTTTCCCAACCAGAATATATTTATAACCATTTCATATGTTAAGTTCTATAGAGATTTAAAGTTCTTACATAAAGCTGCTTAGTAATTTTTCAGTGTTTAATTATTTTGAGAGAGAGAGAGAGAGAATGTACAAGAGAGGGGGATGGACAGAGACAGAGGGAAAGAGAGAGAGAGGAGAATCCCATGCAGGCTCCGTGCTGGCTGCTGAGGACCCAACACGGAGCTTGATCTCATGAACCGAGAAATCATGACCTGAACCAAAATTAAGAGCCCAACGTTTAACTGACTGAGCCACCCAGGTGCCTCAAGCTGCATACTATATTCTTTTTATGTTTTATTTTTTTTTGAGAGCAAGAGAGATAGAGCATGAATGGGGGAGGAGCAGAGAGAGAGGGAGACAGAGTCCGAAGCAGGCTCCAGGCGCTGAGCTGTCAGCACAGAGCCCACGCAGGATCATGACCTGAGCTGAAGTCAGACGTTAAACCAGCTGAGCCACCCGGGGGGCCCTGTAAGTTGCATAATATTTTTAAATTTTTGAATTAAAACTTTTTTATGCCTTTTAATGTAGGTAAAATATTATATTTTAGGAGAATAGAATTCTTAAGACTAGGGAATGTGAAAATTCTGCTGGTTAATGCAGATAGATTCATGTTCTATTTTGCTGTCTCTTTGTGCCTGTGCTCAAGTTTGAAGCAGAAGCCATTTAGAAAGGAGGTCAGCATCAGTGAGATATGAGAAGAGCTTTGATTATAGTTATTTCCATGAAAGATAAAGATAATTTATCTTGTGCTGATTATAGGTTTACTTTCCTTTCAGAGGAAGCTTTAAAATTATTCCCAACCTTTTCAGTGGTGTTAAACAAAATAATGTTTGCATATATTCTTCCCGATAAAAATTGACTGAAGATAGAGTAATTTTTAAAAACATATAAGCTGCATTGGAAAGAGAATACAGCTTGGTGTTAGAACTCCAGCTAAAACTTGCCTTTCCCATCTACTGAGTTACCCTAGATATGTTATTTGTTCTGTGAGCCTCCATTTCCCCTTCTGTCAAATGGGGCTCACGAGAATCACTTCATTGGGTTCTGAGGATTAAAAATAAAATAATGTTTGCAAATCTTACAGTGCAGTGTCTGAGTAACAGCATGCTCAATAACCGATTTCTATTATTAATAATTGTACATGTAATGACTATTGCTTATTACTACTATTTCTTTGATGTCAGTTTCCCAGGGAAACATATACTAGTGATCCTTTACTTATTGAAAATGATTTAAAATTTTTTTCCTGTTTTTTATTTATTTTTGAGAGACAGCATGAGCAGGGGAGGGTCAGAGAGAGAGGGAGACACAGAATCCGAAGCAGGCTCCAGGCTCTGAGCGAGCTGTCAGCACAGAGCCCAACGCGGGGCTTGAACCCATGAACGGTGAGATCATGACCTGAGCTGAAGTCGGACGCTCAACTGACTGAGCCACCCAGGAGCCCCTGAAAATGATTTTAATATGAAGTGGCGTTTTTTAAATACCCACTTTTCCTACACATGCGTGGATAAAGGATGCGGATGCATCAATTGTCCTGCAGAGGTACAGGCCAGGGTCAGGTTCACCTACATCAATACACACACACTTTCCCCACACTTCTCTATTAGTTTGCTAGGGCTGCAGTAACAAAGGGGTCACAGACTGGGTGGTTTAAACTAGGTGTGAGATACTGATTTCTCCCAGTTCTGGAGGCTAGAAGTCAAGATCAAGGTCTCAGCAGGGTTCGTTTCTTCTGAAGCCTCTTTCCTTGGTTTGTGGCCGGCCATCTTTTTCTTGTATCCCCACACGGTCTTCCCCCTCTGAATGTCTGTGTCCTAATTTCCTCCTCTTATAAGGACACAAATCATATTGAATTAGGACCCATCCTAATGACCTCATTTTAACTTAATTACTTCTTTAAAGACCATACGTTGAATAGCCACATTCTGACGTACTGGAGGTTAGGATTTCAACATATGAATTTTGAAGGGACACAAATCATTTCATGACAGTTTACAAGGACTAAATGCATACAAACATTAGGAGAGCCCATGATGGTGGCCCAATGAGATTTAGGCCAACAAAAAAGGAAGTTTGTTTCTGGGTAGATTTCTGTTAATTGGTGGTAGGAAGCAAGAAGGTTAAGGAAAAGGGGAGAAGCCTTTGCCAGGCTGGATTTGACTGGGAGGCTCATAATGAAGGGTGGCTAAGCAGTCTGGGGCAGCTTGCGAAGTAGCCCAGCAGGCTGACACATAGCTCAGGTCAACAGTGGTAGCAGAAGCATTTCAAGCATTTTAAATAAAACAGTGGGTAACCAAGCCATCTGATGATTCAACAGCAGAACTATCTGCATAATATTCACATTAATAAACAAAAAGAGGAAAAATATATGATTATTGCAAATGGGACAGAAGAAATATTTGATAAAGTAAAATACCTCTTAATTAATTTGTTTATTTTTTACATTTATTTATTTTTGAGAGACAGAGAGACACAGTGTGAGTATGGGAGGGGCAGAGAGAGGGAGACACAGAATCCGAAGCCGGCTCCAGGCTCCAAGTTTTCAACCTAGAGCCCAAGGCAGAGCTCAAACTCAGGAACCGTGAGATCATGACCTGAGCTGAAGTTGGACACTCAACTGACTGAGCCACCCAGGCGCCCCTAAAAATACCTGTTTATTATTTTAATAACACGTTCAAAAACTAGCCTTCAAAGGAGATTTATCACCCTGATAAGAATCCAACTTTTATCCAGCGCTCCAAGAATCTAACCAGAAAAACAAACCACTTTTAATATTTACATCAAAGGAAATTTAATGCAGGGAATTTGTTTTCACAGATAATGGGTGGGATACTGAACATGGGGTAGTGAGGAAACTAGCAAGTGGGAAGCCACTAGCACCCCAACACAGGGGGGATCCTAGGGAGAAGATGGCCTTAGCAAACTGACGCTGGGACAGGGATGGTGCCACCAGAGCCCAGGGGCCGAGGCCACCCTGGAGACCAGGAATCTCAGGAGGACTGTCGGAGACCAAGGAGACCAAGACTGGATCAAGGAGAGAAGGAAGGAGAAAAGTGGAGAGATATCCTCGTTCTCTTTCCCCCGTGATTCAATCTTGCCAGGGCTTTTGGCTAGACCAGTGGAATGATCTGAGAGGACACCGGGATGTGCAACTCTAGGGGTTCGTTTGTCTGCAGTAAAGGGCTAACTGAGGAGGGGAGGGGCAGGAGCGGACTTGAGGGCAGATGAATTCCTGCCTGGCACAGGGATATGTCCCAAAGTAGCACCCACCATACTTTGTAGAGAAGCTAGAGAGGCAGTTCCGTTAAGATTAGGACATGACAATGATATTCAGCGTTACCGTTACCAAGGAACGTGGTTGAAAGTGATACTATTGCCATATGACGAGAAAACCGTGTACGAAGAAAGACTTGGACCTGTCATAGTATGATACACTTGATAAAGTGCCATAACTGGCAGATGGTATAGTTATCTACATGAAAATAGCAATGGAATTAACAGAAAAATGATAAAAAGCTAATAAAAGCACAAGTTTGCAAATTCAAGGGAAATGTATCAAATCAGCAGTGTTCTGCGATGCTACAAAAATTAATAGAAAGTAGCATAGAAAACAAGATATTGGAAAGTATAAGAGATAAAAGGTATTATTGACAAAAGCAAGTGAGAATAATCAAGGACCCAAGACTTTAGCTAACAAGTGATGACTAAGAACTTCACAGCAAAAATTTAAAACATTACTAAAAAATGCAAACATCTGATTTAATTAAAACATATAGTTGTTCCTGGGTGAGACAACTCAAGAGTGTTTGTGTAAAAGTATACATGCAAATATAATAATGCACAGATTCAATGCTCTCTCAGGAAGACTTCCCGCAGGATTTGTTGCAGAACTTGACAGACGTATTTTAAAATGAATAGGAGATTTTAAATACCCGTAAATGAGAAGATAGCTACGATAAAGAAGAACGAAGAGGGGAGGCTCAGCAGACCAACCATCAATATATACTGTGAATACATATATATACTACATAACTGCGATAATAAAAATCCATAAGCACAGGTGCATGGTCATGCAAAGGGACCAATGGAACATAATAGAAACCTTAGGAGTATGTCTCCAGGAATTTGATATATGACAAAATCAGCACATCAAAACCTTGGAGAAATGGCGGATTTTTCATTCGCTGGTATTGGGAACACTGACTCCCTGGGACAAATAAAGCTACACCTCTTTATTACACTACTTACAAAAAATAAATCTAGAAGGATCAGAGCTTTTAATAAAGAAAAAGAATTATAAGGTCAGTAGTTCATTCTTACCAATAGTTTGTGCACACTTCAGTTTAACTATTCATGTCCTGACGGATATCTGAGTTGTTTCTAGTTTTTGGAGATCGCGAATCACACTGTTACGAATCTTTGTGTGCACGTTCTAGTCTGAACATAAGTTTTTATTTCTCTGGGGTAAATGCCCACAAGTGAAATTACTAGGTTGCGTAGGAAGGACGTGTTTAGTCTTATAAGAAACTATCAAACTGTGTTCCAGAGTGATGACACTTTTTTATATTCCCACCAAAATAGGTGAGTGGTTCGGTTTCTGACCTCCTGGGCCAGCACGCACTGCTGGTGGCATTCCTTACTACCCACACTCCAGAGTCTATAGTCGTATCTGATTGTTATTTTATTTGGCATTTCCCTGAATGCTAACGGTGTTGAAATCTTTTTATGTGCTTATTTGCCATAAGATGTACTTTTGAGGTTGGGAAAAAGAGTTCACTTGAAGAATCTTGGGGCAACACATCCTGGAATGGGGACACACAGTGCAGTAAGCTCATTATCTAGGGACCGGAAGGAATTAGAAGCCGGAAAGGAACAACTTGCTACAGGAATCCAGGAAAAGAAGATAGGGAAAAAAATATTCCTTTTGTTAAATGTTTATTTTTGAGAGAGAGAGAGAGAGAGAGAGAGAGAGAGAGAGAGAGAGAG